>JAYEVI010000136.1:0-458094 GCA_036346575.1 Dendrocalamus sinicus
CGAAGGATGCTTTGAGACACTCGTACAAAAGCATAGGCTTTTGACGATGCCACGGAGACTTTTAGACTCAATGTGTTGTCTACAAGACATGGATCGATGAGGATGCTCGTGCTACCACGCTTCTCGGTGGCTAGTATGAAGGTGCATCTAATTGGTGATGTCATTGGCTTGGCACGCACGAGCGATGTGGGCGTGTCTGCGCAACCACTACGAGCCATCCGCGATTCTTTGTGCCTTCTTATTTGTGTGCGGGAGCGATCGGCATAGCGAGGAGATGCCATTGTGGACAAGTTCTATGCACAACAATCCACGGTATCGTCGATTGACTCTTTAGGATCGATGTTTGCCACATCCCGATGTTAGCGTCATGATCTCACATGGAGCTTCATCGCATCTACAACTTGCGCACGCCTCGGGCTAAGTTTGAGCAACTCGTGCTCAATTGCGACTCGCCACCCTCGTGTGACTCTATTGGAGGCTTTGCGGTGTTTGTCTGAGCAGATTTGTCTTCGCGGTGGGAGTCTCTGCAGTCAACCGTTCTTCCTTCGATTTTGGCAGCTCTCTAGCTTCTACACCTTTCGCCTCTAGTTACTCTTTCACGGTTGTGCCTCCACCAATGATAGGCGCCATTGGTAGAGGACTCCACCGCACCTATTGCAACAAGAATGGACATGTAGAGCGGTTACGCTACAAGGATTTTTGTCATGGTGGCGTCCTTCGAGGGCACCGAGGTTACTCCTCTCGGAGGAGCCACAGGTGCCTCGACACTCGGGAGCTTCTCACCACTGCTATGTCGCATGGTACGCTTCGCACCATCAGTTCTCTTTGAGTTCTGCTGCAGTCTTCTAGTGAGAGCCTACCTTCTACTTCTTCCTCAGGTATATCACCTTGGATCTTGATTTTGGTGCTTCTTTTCATATGACATCTGATTCCACCACTCTCACTTCCATTAGTCCCTTAGCTACTCCTATCATGTTCAAGCAATGCAGATGGTACCTCTTTTTCATCATCACAGACGAGGCACTCTTTTAGATTCATCCTTTATGTTCCTACTGTTTCTCATGTTCCAAAACTAACCATGCACTCATATCTGCTGTCACCACCGATCATGATTGTCGTGTTATTCTTAATTATGATCCTTGTTGTGTTTAGAATTGTTGCATAGGGACTCGGTTGATGCAGCCCTCGCCGTCGTCGTGACTCACGACGGCTCTGGGAGCTTGATTGGCCATCTTCCTTGATTGCCCCTGTCAATCTTGTTGCCTCCACCACCGCCTCCACATCTGTTGCATCCTCCACCGTGTCTTTTGTTCGGTGACATCATCGTTTAGAACATCTTTGTGGGTCACGTCTGTCTTCATTACGTTGTTGTGGTCATTTAGGGTCTATGTGCGGTGATGCTTCTCTAAAGCGTTAGGGTTGTAAACTTGGCAAATAGCTTCAACTCCCTATTCCTCTAGTGAGTCAAGATCTCAGCGTCATTTTGATCTTGTTCATTCTAATGTATGGGGTCCATTCATTTCGTTTTGAAAAGAAGTCATCGATATTATATAATTTTTATTGATGATTTTCTCAACATACATGGATATATTTTATGTCATCTCGTAGTGAGGTTCTATCCATCTACAATACTTTTGCCACCATGGTATGTACTCAGTTTGACTCCTATTCGTGCTTTTCGTGCTAATTCTGCTGGGGAGTACCTGTTGGGAGTTCTTTGTGATTTTCTTGCTGAGCAGGGCATTCTCTCGCATTTTCTTGTCGGTGCTCATGCTCAGAATGGTGTGGCTGAACGCAAGCATCTTCATCTTCTTGAGATAGCTCGTGCTCTCATGATTGCTTCTGCTGTTCCACCACACTTTTGGGTTGAGGTTATTTCTACCGCCACTTTTCTGATCAATATTTAACCCTCTTCTTCTCTTTAGGGTGGGATTCCAGTTGAGCGTCTCTGTGGCAAGACTCTTGATTATTCCAGTCTTCGCCTCTTTGGGTGTGTGTGCGCTATGTTCTTCTTGCACCTCGTGAGTGCACCAAGTTGACCCTTCGGCTTGTTGAGTGCGTTTTTAGGCTATAGCGAGCACAAGGGATATCGTTGTTGGGATCTCGTTGGCGCGGATGTGGATTTCTCGAGATGTTACTTTTGATGAGTCTCGTCCTTTCTATCCTCGTCCCTTCTCCTTCCACTTGATATCTCTTGTCAAGCCATTTTCTTTCTTGACTTTTCCTTCCACCATCCACCATAGCCATTGGTCTCTCTGTGCTTCCGTCCCGATCGGCACCTTCACCACTGCAGCACCCTCTCTAGTGGTTACTCCCGATCTTGTTCCTTCTTATCCTCTCTTCCTGCGCACGTTACTCTATCATGTGCAAGTGGGTCTATAAGGTAAACTTCGCTTTGATGGTTCTCTTGAGTGCTACAAGGCTCGTGTTGTGGCATGTAGTTTTTAGCAGGAGCATGGTCGTGACTACAATGAAACCTTTACTCCTGTCGCTCACATGACCACCATTCGCACTCTTTGCTGTAGCCACTGTTCGACAGTGGCCTTCGCACTCCTTGGTGTAGCCTCTATTCGACAGTGGCCTATCTCTCAGTTGGACATCACAAATGCATTTCTCAATGGCGAGTTGCATGAGGTCTACATGCAACCGCCCTCTGGATATTCTATTCCTGAGGGTATGGTTTCGCCGTGCGTTCTTTCTATGGCCTCAAGCAAGCTCGTGCCTGGTTTGATCGTTTTTCTTCCGTTGTCACTGCATGTGGTTTCTCTTCCAATGCTCATAATCCTGCTTTTTTTTATTCACACTTCACGTCGTGGTCGGACGCTTCTTTTGTATGTTGATGATATGATCATTACTGGAGAATTCTCAGTATATCACTTTTGTCAAGGAGCATCTTCATGAGCAAGTTTCTCATGTCTGATCTAGGTCCTCTTCGCTACTTTCTTGGGATTGAGGTATTTCTACTCCTAAGAGTGTCTATCTGTTTCAAGAAAAGTGTATTCAAGATCTTTATCGTGCCTCTCTTACTGATCAGCGCATCGCTGACTCCCATGGACCTTAATGTTCATCTTTGTCCCACCAATGGTGAGCCTCTTACTGATTCAACTCGCTATCGTCATCTTGTTGGGAGTCTTATTTATCTTGGTGTCACTCGCCCTGATATTTCGTACCCTGTGCATATCTTGAGTCAGTTTCTTTCTGCGCCCACTCAGCTCCACTATAGTCATCTTCTTCGTGTTTTGTGATACCTTCATAGACCTATCTCTCATCGTCTCATTTTCCCTCACTCCAGCTCTTTACAGCTTCAGGCATATTCTGATGCTACCTGGGCTAGTGATCCCTCTGATCGCCGGTCTCTCTCTGCTTATTGTGTTTTTCTTGTGGTTCTCTCATCGCTTGAAAGACTAAGAAGCATATAGCAGTTTTTCGCTCAAGTCTTGAGGTGAGATTTACGAGGTATGGCTTTGTTGACTGCGAAGTTACTTGACTCTGATGGTTACTTGAGGATTTTGTGTGCTTCGCCGCACCACTCCTCTTTTGTCTGACAGTGCATGTGCTATTAGCAGTGTTCTCCTAGGCGCTAGGCGCTAATCGGGCGACAGACCGGCGCCTAGCGCCTAATCGGGCTTGGCGGGTGCCTAGGCGGGCTAGGCGGCCGCCTAGGCGGGCAAAATCGGCTAGGCGGCCAAGGCGGGAGGTTGGCGCCTAGCGTCTGGCCGCCTAGGCGGGCTAAGCGACGCCTAGGGAACAATGGCTATTAGCATCGCTAAAGATTCAGTGAAGCATAAGCTTACAAAGCATATTGGTGTTGATGCTTCTTATATACGGACACAGGTGCAGGACCAGGTTGTTACTCTTTAGTATGTGCCTTCAGAGTTCAGTTAGCGGAGTTCTTCACAAAGGCACATACCAAAGTCCAACACAGCTTCCATCTCTCCAAATTTCATGTTGTTGGTCCATCATAAGTTTGAGAGGGTGTTAGATGTGTATTTTCTCTATTGTATAAGGGGTTATCTGCATATATACTATACCTGTGCGTGTATATATACTGGCTCATTGGCCTCATGATGAATACAAACACTATTCATAGCAGGAGCATCTGTATGTACCTACAGTTTGAAGTTTGAAAGATAATCAATGGCACAGGCCAATATTTGAGTTAATTATAAAGGACATATATTGTCAAACAATAGTGGCTATACCAGTGACAAAAGCTGACAAACAAGCATAATTGTACATAAAGAAGAATATGTTGTTATTGATATGTTTCATTGTCACATCCTTGCATGCTATTTCGTTGACATAGTGTTACTGTTTCTCCTGTTATTTGAGGCCACACATTCTATGTACAATGATAGATTGTTTGCACTCTTGATCTGTAGCAGCTGAGGTCTTAAGTAGTTAATGATAGTTGTGCGGACACTGCTGATCCTTTGATATTTGTGGTGTGCAGCTTAGAGCCTTTTTACAATCTCATGACCTTCAAGACACACAGATATATGCCAAGGTTGAAAATGCCGAGGTAATTATCATGTTTTTATGAAGATACTGTTGCCCGTTTGTTTCACTGCTATATTATGATTAATTGCATTGTGCATTTCTTTCTAGGGTTTGGAACATTTTGATGAAATTCTCCAAGAGGCGGATGGTATCATTATCTCCCGAGGAGACCTGGGAATCGATCTCCCACCAGAAAGGGTAATTTTGATCTTTTCCAAAATCCACAGTTTCACATTGTTTATCCCTAGTATGCTATCAGATTTGTGTATATTCATTTCTATTCATGATGCCTTTTGGCCTTGGCATGATACTAGTTAGTTAATACAGCAACATAGTTACAAGAATATCTCCGTTGTTGTGGTGCAAATGTTTGCCATTTATATGCTTATCAGTTTACAGTTAAAAGCGATTCATTTAGCCCTGATAAGCTGCAGATACTTCTGAAAGCACCCGTTATATGCTTATCAATTTACAGTTAAAAGTCAACTCATTTAGCTCTGCTAGGCTGCAGATACTTCTGAAAATATCAGTGCACAAATGTCATGACTGCATATCTTTCTTGCTTCATGCCATAACCTGTCACTTTTGACTCTTCAGGTGTTCATGTCCCAAAAAACATCTATTCAGAAATGCAACCTGGCTGGCAAACCTGTGATCATCACTAGAGTTGTGGACAGCATGATTGACAATCTCACGTCCTACACGTGCAGAGGCGACTGATGTTGCAAATGCTGTCCTAGATGGTCTGTAAACCTGTACTATATTCCAACCACTTGACTATTTGTTACTTATTTACTATGCTGCTCAAATTGCAGGAACTGATGGTATTTTGCTTGGTGCGGAGACACTTCGAGGGCTGTATCCTGTTGATGCAGTGAGTACTGTGGGCAGAATATGTGCAGAAGTATGTTTCTACCTGTTTTAAGAAAATTGTAATAGTGCAATCTGAATTGCTTGGCTGATCCCGTTCAAAAATAAGGAATTGCTTGGCTGAGATAAATTATTCTTCTAGGCTGAGACTGTGTATAACCAGTCAGTTCACTTCAAGAAAATAGTGAGACATGTTGGTGAAGCAATGCCCCATGAAGAATCTGTGGCATCATCAGCGGTAAATACTGTTAAATCATTAGGAAGTAGTATCAGATACAAATTTTCTAATCTAAAACATTAGTCATGATCCATTCTTCACATGTAGGTTCGTTCTGCAATGAAAGTAAAAGCTGCTGCAATTGTTGTATTCACCTTCTCAGGGAATGCTGCTAGGTGCTCTATACTACCACAAGATCAGCACTTCATTAGACAAGTTCCCGTCATGCAAATGCTATTAATTCACATTATGCATCCTCTGTCTGCAGGTTAATTGCTAAGTACAGGCCCCCAATGCCGGTTTTAGCAGTTGTGTTCCCACGTGATGGCTCTGATCCATCAAAGTGGCGTTCTTATGGCACAACACAGGTAAGTAACATGCATATCTATCAGATCCATCTGCGTTCTGTAATCTTTATTCTTCTGTTCACTGTGAAGCAGGATCTGAAAACTTAATTTTGACAATTGTTGAATTACTTTCAGGCGAGGCAATGTTTTGCTGTAAGAGGTGTCTACCCTTTGATGGGGAGTACTGACGAGGTATGTTCCAGTTCTTACTTGGCAATATCAGAGGCACATTCAAATTCTGTTTTTTTTTTGGCATCACTAAACTTACGGTAGCTCAGGATGCAAATTTTGTTTGAAGTTCTACAAAATGGCTAAATGAGTGTTGTGTATGGAACTTTTTAAGTCCAAGCTGACTGTTAATATCTTTGAACTCCGTAACAGGCCGAAACTGGTGGGCTCACCAAGGAAGAGTACGGGATAAAACTTGCACTGAACTATGGTCGGTCAGTCGGCATAGTAAAGCCTTTTGATAGGGTGATAATTTTCGAAAAGATTGGTGATTCTTCTGTTGTCAAGATCATCGAGTGTGATGATTCTTAGAGATGAGACACCCGCATCTTAACTAGAGAGTACAGCATGACCCTTTTGTCCTGTTTGGCACTTCGCCCTTTTTAGATTGATACCTTGCTGTTCTAATAAATTCAAGAACTTCTCAAAGACACTGCAACAATCAAGTTTTGTGGACAAAATGTATAGGATTGTTGAGACAAAACCTATGAAGCCATGAGTAGAGGTGCAAATGGAACGGATAATTTTTGTCCGACCGACCAAAGGTATGTGGAACGGATACGGAAGGGGTAGATGGGTATTCGGTATTATCTTTGTCCGATTTTGAGGAAAAAAAATATAGAATAGCATACAGAATAAGTGATATCTGTCTGTATATATCTATATGTCAAATGATGTGAAGATGTCTATTATGACTTCACCTAGAAACAAAATAACATATAGACAGATTGTCACATCTAAACAAACTTGAGTACTGAGTGTTCTTCCGTCAACATCTTAGTAATTAGTCTCTTTATGTTCGTTTTGATTGTACCATACTGTTCAGTGTCCTATGCAAAAAGTGTGCAAAGAAGTGGATAATTTCTGTTCGACCGACCGTCCGAAAGATTATGGAACGGATATGGAATGGAGAAATAGATATCCGACATTATCTATATCTAACTCTGATTTCGAGGAAAAATATGAAATATGATATAGGATAAGCGATATCCGTCTCGTATCCGCCGATTGCACCCTAGCCATGAGTGATTCCTAGCTTGTATTTCGCATTACATGAATAAATAACATCTGAAAAGACATCTTATCATCAGCTATTACTTTGCCTATACTACACCATCCTGTCTGTATATAGTACACCCCTGCATGCCTGTTCTTGACGTGCTCTTGCCGCCGTCAGTACTGCTCCTTGAAGACGACGACGTAGATGATGCAGAGGACGCAGAAGATGATGATGCCGATGTCGATGGTGAGCGCGGTCATGGCCTGGTCGCTGAGCGCCAGGTTCTTGCCGCCGAGGCGGTCGACCATGTCCGGCACGGACTGGTAGTTCTGGAGGTCGAGCTCGTAGGGGTCCTCGAGCCGGGACCGCAGCTGCTGCAGCCGGCGGCTCTCGGCCTCCTGCGCCAGCGTCCAGTCGTAGAACCGCCGGCTCTCCTCCTTGCTCAGCACGTTGTACGCCTCCCGCAGCCGGATGAACTTCTCCGACGCCGACTTGAGCGGCAGCGTCGTCGTATCCGGGTGGTACTCCTTGGACAGCCGCCGGTACGCCGCCTTGATCTCCTCGATGTCGGCGTCAGGTGCTATTCCTAAGAACCTGGTTTGCAAGAAGGTAAGGTCGTGTTCTCTACTTAATTAGCCTCTGATTTTGCAGGCTGTTCATAGCCGATAGGAACATATTGAGTTGACAGCAAAGATAGATTTGATCTCAGCTATGATTCAGAAACAGCATGGTGAATTTGGTTCCCATTTGTATTTTTTTTCTTCGACCTTGTTGAGCCGGTAAATTAAACAGACACGTCTAAAAGAATTTCATTTAGGAATGAGGAACATGCGTGGGAATGGGAAACTCAACTGGTAGTGCGACTCAGACGGGTTGTTGATGAGGTCGGCGAACCTCCCTCCCAATGGCTCCTTCCTGCCGCCGCCGCCGTCGCCTTCCTTCTTGGCCTTCCCTCCAACCCACCCTTCGTCCGGGTCGGACCAGTGTATCCTCGTGTCCACCGTCTTCTTCTTCCCCTGCCTCTCCGCGGACGGCTCGGCGTCCGGTGCGCTCACCGCGACGACGGCGACCCTTGCGCGGCGCCAGCTGCGCGGTTGCTGCCCGTGGAGGAAGGGCGTGAAGGGGTGAGAAGCCGTGGACGCTGCCATGAGAATTGGGTGTGTGAGCGTGCAGGGGAACGCGTCAGGTTCTGGAGGGAGTTTGAGGCGCGCATGCGAGCTGTGGTGGGGAGGTGATGAGGTGGGTCCTCGTGTGGCCCCCACCTACCAGTTGGCAGCATATCACAGGCTGAGTAAGAAAGGCCTCTTTTTTTAATGTTCAGATCAAATAATATGATTTTTCCCTGGCCTCTTTAAAATGGCTAGTTGGGTTTGATTTTTCGAAGTAGCTTATCGATATTTGATTTATTGGTATAAACGCTCGTACTAAGATTAAAAGCTATCAGTCACAACATAAAAGAACCCACCAAAAGATTTAGATATGTCCTCTCTGCACCTTACTGCCACTTGTTGCGAGAAAATGTTGCATAAGAGTGAGTACCCACAAAAAATATTCAGGGAAAGATTTCTCCCGAGAGGAGCTATGTTCAGATCAACTCTATGTTTCACATGATTTAATGGAGCGTTACACCTTGGCATTGCGTAAATGTTAATGTGTTTTGGTTTGATGCAGAGTAGACCAGTAGATGAAAAGATTGTCACGGATGAGCTTAATGGATCCAAACAGCAATGGCTTGTGACTTTTAGAAACTAAAAGCTATTTAAGATATGTTAGCTTTTTAACACAATTTTTTTTTGCATTATTCGTAAAAATATTATAGTGTGTTTTATTTTTCCTAATTTTTTATTTCTTAATTAAATATCTCAGAAAAAGTTAATAACTGCTACAGTACCGTCTCAGTTAAAACTATATCACTTTGAAATAGAGCCACGAAGTTCAAGTTCGTCGTTTCCATCCAGCGGCGGATCCAGCGGTGGGGCGGGGGGGCTCGAGCCCCCTACCGCTACCGGACCCTTGAAGCCCCCCTAAATTTTTAGCCATGGATGTATAATGTAGAAGGGGCTGAGGTCGAGTGAAGGACTTCACCCTCCAAAATTTTTCCTGATCCGCCATCGTTTCCATCACTGATTTACCTGGGGACAGAGAAGAACCTCCTTTGCCAGAAAGCAAAGCCACCTTAGCCATAGAAAAGAAATGGTGCTACAGATGGAAACCGTAGTTCATTTTATCTGGCTATCCTCTGGGGGAAACAGTTATTTTTCCGCGCCACAAAAAACGCTTGCGTCAGTTAAGTTTGCACGCAAACGGCTCAGCCACGCATTTCCTTTTGTATTTTCTTGGCTTGTTGCTAATAGGGAAGTGGGAATTGCATGAGTTGTCTCGTAGTCGGAGAAATGACAGTGAAGCTTTGCATATCATCATCAGCTCTTCACCTCATACTCACCAAAAGACCAATGAAATTACCTTCCTTTATAATTATTCTTCTTTTGTTTGAAAGAATCTTCTTTCGTAAAGAAAAGGAAACCCATGAAATTCTGCACCAAGAGTGTTTTGTATAAAATCATGGATTCATGGAGACAGGGTTTAAAAAGGATAAAAATGAAATGGAGATGCGGGGATCGAACCCCGTGCCTCTCGCATGCAAAGCGAGCGCTCTACCATTTGAGCTACATCCCCTTACGGAGCCAAGGATGAATTGGTTTTTAACCTAACAACTGAACGACCATCTAAGCTACGTTCCTCTGCCGAATGCTCAGGATAGTTGACCGGCAAGAGAACACAAAAATATCCTACACCGCAACGGACCATTTTACCTCTGTACATACAACGTAAAGGTTGCTATTAGAAATAGATCCCCTGGATAGTTCTGAAATTACTAGGGAGCAAGGTAATGAAAAAGAAAAGCAAATGTCACTCATCAACACACTTCAGCAACACCAAAGAAGTAGACAAAACAGAAAGTTACTGACCGTACTTTATATTCGTATGCTTGATGTGTACACCTACAGTGTTCCAGATTACAAGCTCAATTTATATACAAGTTCCTTTCCGCTATACAAATGGCGTATGCAGAGCTGTCGAAAAGATCAAAACTGCATATTGCAGGCCTTGCTATACAGTAGTACTTCGAAAAAGACCAGAAAAATAAATTGCATACAACAAAGAGGAAAGCTTGTCTATCTATCTATTTGATGCAGAGTAACTCAAGGAAGCATGATCTTGATTGCAGGTTAGGGTGGTCAGTACTGGCGATCTGACAGGACGGAGTCACTCCACGAAAGCATAAAATCACGTGCGACGGATGGTAAATCTGAAAACAAGAGTAAGGTATATACACATGAATGGATATGCAGAAGAAATGTTTGCAATAAATGACAAGATCAAGTAAGCAGAGTTTGATTGACCTACCTTGGAGAACCTCCAGAGCAACTGAAGGTATATCTATTTGATCTTCGACCAGTCTGTATACATCAAAAAGCTGCGAAAGAGATAAATGAGTTACAGTAATCCATCAAGCAATCTATTTTCTTTCATAGGTACATTTCCCAACTTGCATGAACAACGAACAGTCTATGCAGAGTACCTCTTCTACATGCAACTTAGAGTCCTCAGTGAAAGCCATTATAAGTTGTCTCCTGATCCCAGCATCAATAAGGAACAACCGTGCTCCATCTTTTATTGTTTCAGTGAGATCTAATTTATTCTCCATTTGTCGACTTCTCACAGTTTGCCTGGCAGTTCACAAGATCAGAAGTTGAGAACACATCTAGGAAGAAGATATAATATGACAACCAATGGTTCCACTACTCACGAGCTATTCCGTTTTAGTGCAGGATTGCTGCTCATCTTGGACACATTTTCCTTGGCAAGAACTATAAGGTTTTCTAGTCGTTTCCACTGGAACACCCCATCTTTGAATAATACCTGCATAAAAAAAAGATGAGGAAATGGTGGTAAACTGGTAATATCTCAAAAAATCCATAAATAATGGTAAGGTCACAAAATTGTATGCATAGTGCGTTAGACCGTGCCCTCCAAATTATTATTAATTGTTAACTAATAGGTATAACTATCCAAAGAAAAAACTTGCTGCTTTCCAATTTTTGAGTTTTGATATTAACTTGCTGCGTTTTGTGTGTTGATGCTTCATTTCACACTTTGCTGGTGGATCATAAGGCAGAAACTACCAATGGACCATAGTATTTGCAGTTAAGAGGGTCTTCACAAGTTACCTGTATCAGGCGCTCACGCAGAGCAGGGTTTGGATCTGTCAAAGGCGCTTTGCTACATATGGATATGCAACCTAAATATAAGAAACATGCAGTGAAGGGTGTGTTAAGTAAACAAACGAATGCACTTTTGTTTTCTTCTTGAGAGCTGAAAAGGGTATCACATGTCATACCTCAAGAAACTTAAAATTGGGCTGTAGAGTAAAGCAAATTCCTTCTTGTGTCAACAAAGAACGAATAACCAAAGAAAACCTTTCTGGGATGCGGATGGGGTAATTGTACACGAGCTGATTAAACTTCCTATGATTTTGGTTTTCATTAGACATTAGCAAATGAAGTATATCTGAACATACAGTGAAGTGTTACACTATGCATTCATCATTAATGGAAACAAAATAATCATAAATATTCTTCAACATGAGTGAGCATCCACAAGGAATGCCTTCAAAAATAATATTCATGAATCATGATCAAGAACTTCCACTCCAACAAACATTTAATGTGATCACACATCGAGAAAATATGCTGACATAGAGCATGAAGAACAAAGCAAGCATGCATACATTTATCAGCACTAGATAAAATGTTAAGAAAATCAGTATTACCAGTCACACTCCGGAAATTGAAGTCTGCCAAGCCTTTTCCAGCTGAGTTTTGCCAAATGGCTTCCAGAGCGGGGACAATTGGGGATACATCTGTTCCACTAGCAAGAAAACCAAGCCTTGTGAAGTCATTTGCCATTTCAGCATAGTCTTCATTTACAGCATGAACGACAGCATCAATAAGGATTTGTTTGTTTTGCTGCATATAGGACAAACAATGACAGAAAAAAACATGTTAACCAATTTATTATTTGCCAATGCCACACACAACAAGAATGCATTCACTACACATAAGGATATGATTTCTTTCTTCTTGCTAAGACATTTTTATGCAGTGTTAACAGATTGCAGAACTACAAAGCCAATGTACATTTTTACCACCTAAATGAGCAGTCTTTCCTACTAAAGAATTATTGGTAGAAGGCCATGCAAGATATACTATTAATCATATTTGACAGAAAAGACAACAATAAGAATCTGGTTAATTGTAAGTGCAAAGATGAATTCTGATTTCTGCCACTGCCAAATTTGCAGACCTGGCTAAGGACGGCCACATTGCCAAAGTCAACATAAGCAATTCGACCATCACGCATCGCAAAAACATTTCCAGGATGTGGATCTCCATGGAAAAGACCAAATTCGAGCAACTGACGCAATGCTGCACTCACTCCAACTGTCAGAAAGCCTTCCACATCAATTCCAGCTTCTTTTATAGCCTGTGTGAATGAACTTGTGTACTCAATGATGCTACAAATTTACAATGAACTATTCCACATTAGAAATACGCAAAAAATGATATGGTGAATGTTACAAACCTGTGGATCAGTGCATCTGATTCCATCTATCCATTCCATCACCAAAACACGAGAACCTGAAAACCGCTTATATACTGAGGATCTTTACAGTTGGATCATCCTTAAAATTTTCTACGAAGTCCTCGATGTTTCTAGCTTCCTAATATGTTGCAGAGAAAAGGAAAGCCATTAACCTTCCATCCATCATCAAAATAAACCATGAAAATAAAACTATGTTGCTGAACCAAAAACAGCTCTAGTTCATTAACAAAACATAAAAGGCTGCGATGAAAAGAAAAAAGAAGGTTGTGATATGTGATTCATCATTTCGGTAACTAGACAACGACAGTAAAAAGGCACAAAAAAACTTACAAGAGTGTAATCAAGTTCTTCCAAAAGCTTTTCACCAAATTCATCAACAATTAGCTCTGCATTGCAGCCTAGTTTTTGAAGGCTAATCCCATTCAAAAATGAAGCCAGAGTGCGGAACAGAAACAGATCTCGGTATATTATTGGCTCAATTCCTGGTCTCTGAACCTGTGATTTTGAATCACAGAAATTAAAGAGATAAGCATAACAAAAACGTATTTCATTCTGTATGGAAATAAAACAGATGATACTAAGAGTACAAGACAATCCTGGTAGTGTCAGCAACTGGACATTCTACTGGAGCATATATACAAGCATTTGGCTCATGAGTAATGAGGTGTAACAAGGACATGGATTTCATCAGGGTAAGAAAGTACATTTAACTCATCCTTGATAAAGGACCATACTCAGAAAAATGATGCATCAAGTCATAAAACTTCAAAGTATTTCAATTAAGAAAAGAAGTAAACTAATAAAAGAAAATGGAATGGATGGAAACCTTAATAGCAACTTCCTCGCCAGTTTCTCTAAGTGTGGCGCGATAAACTTGACCCAAACTAGCAGCTGCTATGGTCTCCGATGAAATTCTGCTGAACAAACTCTCTAGAGGTTGTCCAAGTTCCTCCTCAATTATGGCAAAAGCCACCTTCCAAGTATCCCGCAAAAAGTAAAGATTAGTTAATCATCATGACTTCATCTGCACTACATTAGTATGTATAATATTCCAGAACTACTTGCAAGAAACTTCTGTTGTACCATGTACCTGGTTAGGAAATGGAGGAACATCATCTTGCAAGATGCACAGTTCGTTCATGTAATCCTCACGAATTATATCAGGCCTGTTAGCTAGAACCTAGTAAAAAAGAACGAAACCAAACAAAGTTAGGACAGTAATATAGAAAAGATAGCCCCAGTGAAGTCATATTTTCCAATGAGATTTATCAGAAAGAGAAAAGAATACAACCTGTCCTGCTTTTATAAACGATGGCCCCAGATCACATAAAAGATTGCGGAGCTGGCGGGCACGGAATGGAACAATCTCTTCATCTCGTCCGACCAAGCAGTCATACGTTAGAGCTGACCAGTAAAGGCCTAGTTTCCAAATTATCTCCACCCCCCGACTAGCGAGGAACAGTATGGAGCCTCTTGATTCCAAGACTTTATTCCTGACCTAGCAATTGTCGAAATGAGCATAATTACAGTAGCTTTCAGCAAACCAATCCTGTAAACATAAACACTTGAAGTGTTCGGTACCATTTCTGGAGTGTACTTTCGGAAAGGGATACAGACGCCGCGCTCGATATCAAGTTGCTCCAGTGCACTGTTGGGCTGGTTGCTGGATATGCTTTTGACAAGTGCGCCATTAGTTCGTGGACGTTGGCTTGTGTTCTGAGAAGAGGGCGGTGCACTAGTTGACGCAGCATTCATGACATAAAGTGATGAATGCCTTCTCCTTTGGGAAACCCAGGAGCTTGAATTCGCATATCCATGGCATGGCGCTCGACGGTCAAGCGTTGATATACGAGAGCGCTGTGCTGAACTCGAGATAGAAGCTGTGCAGAGCTCCATGCTCAAGGAGCTGTAAGCGCTGATACCTGGACAATATTGCAAGCTGCATCAGCACACTTCAATCCCTACATATGGAACACCATGGCAGCCCTACTTCCTGAATATCACTCCCTGAGCTCTATTTTGTTCCACAACATCACCTGCCCTCGATCCCCACTCCCTGTATACACATCCCCTAGAACCCTTCTTTTTTTTCGAGAGAGAGAGGCAGGGAGAAAGAAAATCTAATCGACCAAAAATAGGGTTCTTGGTAGGCAGGTTTTAAACATCAAAACCCCATGTTTCCAACCTAAATATGCAATCCTCAATTCCCCCATCGCACATACCATCAAAAGAAAATATCTCTCATACTATCTGATAAGTTACAGAAGCCAATAATCTCTGTGCTGCAAAAAGGGGGGAAACGATTCTTAATCAAATTTCCAAGGCAAGGTCACCAAACCAACCTCTAACACGCACCTAAACCAAACAGAGAGCTAACTTTCGATATATACAATGGGAAAACTCCCACCCCCAAAAACGGTCCTAGAAAGAATCATCAAGAACCGCAAAAACCGTGCAGAATCCAAACGGGGAACGACTGGAAGAAGACGATACCGGCAAACCCACGACGCGAGGGTGGGAAAAACCTCACCTTTCCGACGAATTCGTGGTGGGATTCAGGATTTGGGGAGTTCTGACTCCTCCTCCGAGCTGAGCCTCCTCCTTGATTTAGGCGGGGAAAAGTGTGTTTTTGTGGTGCGAAATAGACGAGCACACGTAGCCATGGAGCAAGAGGGAGAAGCTCGCGGGGTTCTTCCGTGCTGTTTTTTTTGGTGCGATTAATTACCGAAAGAAACTAAAACAAAAATCCGACTGAAAAGCTAAAAGAGAAAGGGTGGTAACGGTGGTGTTCCAATGTTAGCACGGCCACGTGATGCGTCTCCAAATGGGAAGTTTTACTGCCCGCAGGTACGGGGCACGGTCATCTGGTCACGTCCATGAAAATTGCCAAGATAGGATAATGTTTGGGGCCGGAGCTTTTCTTTCGTTCTTTTTGGAGCGACTAGCGCCGACGCTTCGGTAGCCATTACGTGTGCCATCTCACTGCCACCCGATTCATCTCCAGAAGGGTGCAGCAACAACTATTACATTGTACAGCAGAAAAGTTTTCGGGATGCGAAAAAAAAAACAGCTCTGCGCAACAAAACACAACCACGTCTAAAAACAGTCCTGATTCGATAAGGACGTCTGGTGTAACAGAAAAAAAAAATCAAACGTCTCATTTTAGCTATCTCAAACTCCTCACTATAAGCTTATCCTATCCACCACTCATTTCTAGCTACTTCAGTCTTATCCAATTGACCTGTTCTATCTCTCTTTCTTCTCTCTCTCCGTCCAAAAAAGTAGCCATGCAAGCTTTCACAACAAGAGCAAGCGGATGTCTCATCTCTCGTGGTTGATATCCTTCTAGCGAACCATTTGCTGAATGGCGAGCAAAGGAGGAACGATGCTCGAGGCGGACAGCCTAGCCTAATGACAAGGGTGGATGTTGTTGGCTGGCAACGAGGCTAGCATGCTCCCCCTCCAAGCGCTGGTGAAGAGGCATCGCTTCATCCTCCTTCTCAACCGACAAGCTCTACTACTCCCTGCCACCCGTATGCTCCTCCTACAAGTGCGCTTGTTGTGGACATTTGCTTGAATAGTTGCAGAAAGTGTTTTTAATTGTTCAACATCTTTGTAAATCTTTTAGCAAAATATATTTTTGTTGTAGAGGAGTGTTGATTTGTTGCACGGATAGCAACCTCTTATTGCTTTCCTCTATAAAATTTCTTGCAACCGAAGTTCACAAAGAACAAGGATGTTATAGCCATTTTTTGTTGTGTGCTCTTTTTTTTTTGTTGCACCGGCCGATTGAATTGTTGCACTACCCAAATGATATTTGATCTTCGGTGCAAGAGCGGCGACACATTCGTGTGAGTATGCATGGCATGACGACGTGTGTGATGTCGTGATAGTCATTGGCAAGCACAATTTTGTTTTGGTGATTTTGTATTTGTTGCATTGGGAGCAGAGTTTTATTGTAAGATTAAGGGCTTATTATTGTGTTGCTCGAATTTTTATTGCACTGGTTGAAATGACTGAAATGCGAGATCTGACGGGTGGGAAGAACTACATCCAGACGCTGGTCCCTCGAAAAAACAAAACACGACAGATAAGAATACTTGGATGGCACAACGTATATTCCTACTGTCATTGCAACGAAAAAAAAGGGCCCATTGCAACAAACAATCAAAAACACGATGCAACAATCTACGATAATCGATGCGACAAATCACACACACGCACTAGTGCAACAAAAAAGTCCATCCAAATGAAATCTTATTGTAACAGCTCAAAAATCATACTGCAGCAAAACAAGCTGCTGTTGCTGCTGCAACAGCATCATCTGACCTTGTTGTGCCCTGCTTGCCAGAGCTCCGATGACTCCCTCCTCATTTCTCCAGCGACGGCGGCGCGCCGCGCTATAGGCCTGGAGCTAAGGGAGGATTGCCTTATGCCGAGCCCTACCCAGGTCTTTCGATTAATGGCGGCTGCGCGACATCGGTCTAGCCGGGAACAGTAGAGATTGGGTGTGGTGGTTGATGGGCCTCGCGTGTGCGCCATGGCCGGAGCTCGCCGGAGCAGGATGTGCACAGCGCCCCACGATGCCCGACAGCGTGCCGCTCAGCTGGAGCCCGCTCGAGCAAGGCTCTGGTTAACCAGCCCTACAAAGAAGACAACATATTGAATCAACACTTTTGCTAAAACATGGACGATGGCTGGAACACGATCCAGCGGATGCCTGCCTGCAACGTTCGATCGGAGATGGACTAAACCGTGAACGTTGGATCAACCAACCACCCCTAATGCTGGTAGCCTCTCCGACGGTGGCCAAGCGTGACCCGAGGAGGGGGGGGGGGGTGCAGTCATTGCCATTAAACACCATTTTTCAGGGCAAGACAATGAAATCGAAAATTTAAAGAGGAACAAAAATAGAAGCAGCCAAGGCAGCCAAGGCTAAAGAAAGAGATCCCATACATCAACAAAAGGATAGAGAATAAAACTATGCACATTGGCCCTTGCTACGAAAAACCATATGGCGACAAGAGAAAGCTGTGGGGATTTGACATTTTGGAAGAAAGAAACAGACTTTCGGGTACTAATGGGGCAAAGATGGATCTTAGCCTCCACTACGCTTCATCAGTGCTCTCTAGTAGAGGGAAATTTTTATCGGTCGATTATCAGTCAAAAATTGATTTTACTAGTAACCCTAGTGAAATTTTAAAATGGTTCTGAAAAATTCATTTTGCATGAATTTTATCAAATTTAGTAGTTAATATTTTCAACCAATTTTCGGTCAAAAATTGATTGATTTTTAAAATTCAAAGTTTGATTTGAGAATTTTGGCTCAAAATCCTCCAATTTTCCAGTTTTCAATTAATTATACCGGTCTACCAGCCTCTCCCAGTTAAAATTTACACCCAAAACCCTAAACGCGGCCTCATCCCTACCACTGCCCGCTCCTTTGCCAGCGCCGCGCTGGCGCCTTCTCTCCCTGCACCGGCGCACACCTACTCCAAAGCGCAGTCGCCATTGGGTTGAAAGTAAACGAAATTCCGAGGTGAAAGCTTCAAATCCCATCCCGGATTAAAAGTTAAGACTCTGGATTTAAAGTTTTAGAACTTCAAGTTGAAAGCCCGAAATATTATCAATCGGTTCAACAGACAATCATATAACGCATCAATTTCTACACAAATCCATTGGTCAAAAAATGGACTTGGTCTCACGAAGAAAATAGGCAACCTACAGTTAACAGTTAGCAAAACCAAAACCAGTAATAGGGATAGACTATTGCACAGGTGACTGAAATTTTTTTATCTTTCAATCACCTAAAGTTGCACTTTAAATCACCTGAAGCTGCACATGTTTTTTTGGAGGGGGGCTGCAATTTTAGTTGATTGAGAGTGCAATTTCAGGTCACCTGAAGTTGCACTCTCAATCACCTAAAGTTGCAGATTGTTTTTTGGAGGGCTGCAATTTTAGTTCATTGATAGTGCAATTTAGTAATGAAACATAAAAATTTCATCGCTTTGTCAAATAGCAAAACTGTAATAATAATATACATCATTGATCTATGACAGTATACGTAGCTGCATGCAACTTTGTGAGGCTGTTTGCAGTGCATCTACCTCTTTTACATATGACGACGAAACATGCAAACGGCAGAGGCACACGTGCGATAGACCCAGCTTAGCTGTGTGTAACACGTGTGGTGATCTACACTGCTCCACACGCAGTCACAAACAGGGGCATGCAGATGCACACGTGTGGCGATCTACAGCTGTCCGTGCAGTGGGCATGCAGAAACTGATTCTTGGATCTGCAGCAGCAGCAACATCACATATAAACAGGGAATTAATTAACAATATAGTAGCCAATCTTCTACTAAATAGAGAACTAAACATGGGAAATTATTGTCTCAATTTAGTAGAAGAGGCAATATATATTAAGCATCCAATCTACCACTACCATGATGTTCTTTGGTCCAGCCTAAAGGAAAAAGGTAAGTGAAAGAACGGAGAAGAGGTTCAAAGTTTTCAGTAGGTAATTTGGTACTGCATTTTTTCGTGTTTTTTGTTTCCTGAACTGGAATTAAACCATGCTCACCAACCATCACACAGTGTTCTGAATCCAAAATTACACTGAAGAAACATCAATTTTTTTCTTACGTAAAGAGACAAAAATTCGAAGGTTGAGATACATTACCAAATTTCATGTGCAAAGAGAAGCTAAAAAATGCTGGGAAATACTTATTAGGACGAGGGTGGCCTGGCATGGTGGATGAGAGCCACTCTGGCTAGCCAAGAAGACCGGCCCATGCAGCCACATGAATTGCATCCATCACAAGGATTTCTCCACAAAACCCTTGCCATCACCATGGCTACCTGTTGATGGATCAGCTAACAGAGGGCAAAGCATAGGCAAGTCATTCTTGGCTACCAAAGGGAGCAGGCAGCAGGCTCTCCATCTCCATGTAAGGCTTCCCCTGTTCTTCACTTGCTCTCCTTCAGTTATGGTTTCTCTTTGGCTTGGTGTGTGGCATCAATGGTAGCTTACACCAGGTATTTATAATGTGGACAAGGAGAAGGGTCAGGACAGGTGGTGCTAGCTTGCCACATTTCAGTGAATGGTGTCTTCTATTGTTTGGTTCCAAACTTCCAATGGCACAAAAATGGGATGACTGTATTCGCAGTCAGTTGGATGAGCGAGAATCTTACACCTTTAAAACTATTCGTGAGACAGACTCGTTGGACGTACGGTGTACGGTGTTATCACTCGATACTCGATAAACGTTGAAATGATCGAATTATCAATTCCGCGGTTTAAACCTCGGCAATTTAATTTCTTACGAGTGCTCCTACGAGTTTCTTGCAAGTTCAATTTTGTATTGCAAGTATTTACTTTTAGCAAAATCAGTTTAGTGTTTATCGAGTGGTAATACATAGGGGCATGCATGTGTGTGTAAGCATGGATGATATATTAATGTGAGTGTTGTGTGTGTTTATTGTGTACTTTCTTAGAAAAAACATTATGATAAACTAAAATAGAAGCAATGTTCGTCTGTAACACGATTTTTGCATACTTTTTTCCCAAGATTGATCTAACAAATTTGGTGAACAAAACCGCAGCTACCAATTAAGTATTCGCCCATATATTTTGTTGCTAGTTTTCTTTGTTTATGGCATTCGCCCATATATTTTGTTGCCTTTTTCGGTTGTTTATGGCAGCATTATTCCACTCAAAGGGGATAAATTCCACGTAGAGACCATTAAAATGCAAGCAAGACACCATAACCTAATTGACGGAACTAATTCCCTACAGCTTGATAGTAGTTAATTGGCAAGGGAAAGAATTATATGGATTGAGAGCATTGAACCCCTCCATTAGATGTCCTCCTCCGGATTTTACCACGTGGCACATGCACAAATCTTAAAACGGTTTTGCTATTGCACAGTTGACCGAAATTTTTTTATATATCAGTCACCTGAAGTTGCACTCTCAGTCACCTAAAGTTGCAGTGTACTAATTCACCCCTCTTGAAATTGCACTATCGGTAATATAAAATTACAGTGTAAAAAAATAACTAAAAATAAAGAGAAAAAGCAGTCACCTGTACAATAGTCACTCCTATACCCACCTACTTCCCTGTCTCACTCACTGCTCTGCCTCCACCCTCACCACCGGTTTGGCGGCGCCCAAATCTTGCTCGATCCGTACTCAGCAACAGTAGGAGGAAGCGGCTCAATGAGCACGATGCAAGCAACGGTGGGGCGAGGCGGTGGCTCGATGAGCATGACAACATGAGTAGTGAGGCGGCGGCTCAGTGAGCTTGACAATGTGAGTTGCGAGGAGGTAGCTCCAGCGGCCAGCCAGCAGCTACAGTCTTGGTGGACTCTGCACAACTCCGACGGTGTCTTGGTGAGCGCCCCGTGTCTGCCTTCCGTGCAAGCCGCCGCCTCGTCACGTTCCACCGCCGCGGCGCGCTGCCACGGCCGGGCCCCACCTCATCACCTCCTTTAGCTACCTTGACGTCCTTCACGCCGCCTCCCTTTGCCTCTCGCCTGACATAACTAGCCACCTCGAGCTGTATATGCGCGACGGAGGCGACGTGGTCGGGGAAGGAGTGGAGCCATACCCGGACATGGTAGGCTTTAGTTCGGGCTGTGGAAAAATATCTACTGTACAGTCCGGATAAATTTATTTCAGTCTAAGTAACATTTTCATGATCTAGTCCAGATAGTCCAGATCATTCTACTATTGAGCCCGGGACGTAACTAAATCCTGACTCCGTTACTAGTCGGGACCAATGGCGTCGGAGGAGATGGTGGGCACCCAATGGCGTCGGAGGAGATGGTGGGCACGGGAGGCCGGTTGCTGGCCAGAGCCGGGGTAGATCGGGGAAGGTGGTGGTTTGAAAAGAGTCGGTACCAAAGGCAATAGGGAATATTATTTTGAGGTGTTCCATGATTCGTGCTAGTGCTAGGTGGCATGAGCGAGACCTCTAGCGGAGGGAGGATTCAAGAGCCTTCCCCACAGGATTTTTTCCGGTTGGCCTGCCTCAAAATCTACTTACACCTGTGCCTGAACGGATTGAGACGCCCAATGCTAACATCGATCAAAGCATCAGAACGGTATCGCCTCAAAAATGGAAAATCTGTAGCGAATGTCAATGATTTTTGTAATACCACTAAAATGCAAAGGGAAGAAATGTATAAAATAAAAGCAATCTAAGAGAGAATAAAGGAAAGAAATAAGAGTTTTGCTGTCAGACCTATTGGCTTTTAGAAAGCCAAATAAAATTAGCGCTCACAGAGGTTCCCAGACCGTCCGGGGCCAGTCTGTACCATCTCGCGTTATGGATTTTCATCATTCAGCAGGAAATTCTATTTTTACCTTTTATCGACATACTTGCCGCAGTAGAAAAGCCAACAGTACAGATCCCACCCGTGGACCAAAAGGTCTTTAAAGCCCTCAGACTTAAGAGGGAGTGAGGTGATGAGTGAAGGGCAATCTGGTCATTGCCCAGGGTACCAGGGGGACAAGCCAACCGAAGCTCTTCTTAAGCCATCAACCACCAGTGTGCAGTACACATTTTTCTTCCCTCAGCCAAGAACTCATTTAGAGAAAGCAAACCAAGCCTTCCCATTTCTCATCCCTTCTCTTTTCCTTCCTCAACCAAGAGCAGGCCGCTAGAAAATGCGCCCCAAAGCCAAGCACGGCTAAACCAATGAGAGCAACACCGAGAGGAAGTGAGGGAAAGGGGCATGGAGGAGAGGAGCTTAGGGAGTTGAGGAAGCTCGACGGTGTAGTGACGGCATCCACGGCGACCGCGCGCCGCCTAGGATCACCGGAACCACACCGAACCGGATCGAGACCAAGAGGAGGCAAGAAGGGCCAACGAAAACGCGTGGAGAGCGCTGTCACCACCACGGCCATCGTCATCGCGTTCTCATCCCCACCCAACCCGAGCCAAGAAGGTTTGCCTTCCCCCAACCATGCGTATTGAAGAGTAGGGCAACTCAAAATAGAAGCTAAATCAAAGTGCATGTAGTAAGTCAAAGAAGAAGAGAACTGTCCTGGTAGTGGGGGCTGGCCGGCCGGCTACAAGCTGTGGCCGGCAAGCTCAAACCCGTAGGGAGCATCAAGCGAAGGGGGGCGACGGTGGGACGGGCTTGTGAACCCATGACCCCGAGACGGCAAGCTCCGGCCACCAATTCCTGTAGGCGTAGGGGAGGCGTCGTGGGGAGAGGGAAGCCCGGGGAGGCGGTTGAGCCACTCACCGGCGCCGCGTTGGCAGTTGACGGCGCCGCGCACCCTGGCTGCGTGCGCCCGAGAAGACGGCAGGTCCGGTCCTGTTTGGTCGGATCCGAGGCGAAGACCGAGGGGGGAGATCAGATCTGGGGAGACGACGCTAGATCTGGCCGTGGCCGGCTGGATCTAGGAGTACGAGAGAGGGAGTGAGAGGGGAAAGTTGAGGAGAAGGTGGAGGCAGCGGGGGAGCCGTCGGTGGCGAGATCTGGGCCGACGACACCTAAGCCTAGCCACACGCCGCCTCATCGTCGGGAGTCGCCCGAAGCACTCGGCTGGGAGAGATGAGGAGAGGAGTGAGGTCGTTCGGCTGAATATAATGGAGAGGGAGAGAGAAAGATGAGAGGAAGGAGATAAGGCTGGTCGGACGAATCGGGTGAAAGGAAGAGAGAGAAAAGAGAAAGAAAGAAAGAAAAAGAAGAGAGAAAAAAAAAGAAAAAAGGGAAGACGAAAAGAAAAGAAAAGAGGAGAAAAAGAAAAGAAAAAGAAAATGGGGGGGGGGGGGGGTTGGTACTTGCGTGACGGGTCCTTAACCCCGGGCATTTTATGCCAGAGTCGGGTTATGTGCGTAGAATTGTCATTGCTCACTTGGGCTCTGGTTTCTTTATGATGTGTTGAGTCGGATTAATTGCTTGTTTAGTTGGAGGTCCTAAGTCGACGTCATCCGCACGTCGTTTCGCTTCGCTTGGTTAACAGGCAAGTGCATGGTAGAGCGGTAGACTGTAGAGTATGAAATATGCGATGTCTACATGATATGATGATGTTTATATGAAATTTTAATGTTTACATGACGTAAAGATGGTTGTCTAATGATGACGATGGTAATGGAACGGGGTGAGCAGCGATGCCACCCTACCAATGATAATGCTGATGAGGATGACAATGATAATGATAATGAGTATATGCATTCATGAAATGAGAACTGGGATCTGCCTTGGTGGATCTCACAAGTCCTACTTCGGTAGGTCTCCACGGGAGTGGAGAGACCCCCCTGCCGATATGGGCGGGTCCAAGATTTTGGATGAACATCGACGGGTGTTCACTCGGCAATACCGGTATATGCAATGAGATGAGTAAATGAACATGTAAAGTAGTGCTGCATCACACTAATGGTATGACAATGAACGAACATGAAATGAAAAAAATGAACTGGATAATGTATGAGGAGAATGTTATGGCCGGTAAAATTTGCTATATGATTGGATAATGTTTATCGTTCTATTATGTGCTTGCTGAGTCGTTGGACTCACCTTTGCTCTGTTATTATTTTTCGGTGACTGTTGAGGACGTCATGCTCGGGCGGGAGTAGCACATGAATAACTTCACATACTTGCAGCACTTCACATATCAGTTTTTGTTAGTATGTTTAACTTCTCTAATAAGCTAGAATAGCTACTTAGAAATGGTATAGTGTAAGAGGTCGCTGCTTCATGAATAAAGTAGAGTTTGCTTAAAATGATCGGCAGTTGTTTTAAAAAAGGTATTATTATGCAATGATGGTAACATTCTAGGCCTGGGCGGGGTGTTACAATTTTCCGGCTAGTCAATAGTAAGAATCTTAGCAGCATTCTCTCTTCAGAGAGAGAGAGAGAGAGAGAGACGACGTTAACATTGTATTGTATTATTGCAGATATTGTGTTAAATGATCAGCATATCAATGATGATTAATGGGTTCATTGAAACTAAAAAGGGAAAAGGGATCCCCAGGCTACAGTTTTTGGTATCAATTTGTTTGTTCAGTGCACTTGTGAGGGTGATATCAAATATACAAAAATTCTGCTCATGAACTGCGGGCAGGCAGTACGAATTCAATGATAGGCACACATAACAATCCATGAAAAGCAAAGGACGTTCCAGATTCGGCAAAGCTTTAAAAATGTCACCATATATATAGCTCAAAAACAAAAATAAAGTCTGCATCCATTCAGACTGTTGGTAATAACGCATGTCCATAATCAGTCTAGAATTAATGCAAGCAACAAAAGATAGTAAAGCAGCGCAGTTTATTTTTACAGAGGGGGGGGGGGGGGGGGATTTCTACATTTCAAGTAGAGCAACTGATGCCTTGTTCTTCTGTGAAACTCGCATCAAGCCCTTACTGCCTACCCTGCACAACAGCACAATAAAGAAGTGTCAATGATCAGCAATGAATAGCAGCAAGAATAAAACCGTAGATAGAAACGTAAGGCCAGTCTCAGTGAGGGTTTCATGGAGTTTCATAGGCATTAAATACGCTGACATGGCACTGTATTGATGAAGAGAGAGATGATAAAAGTTTCATGGGAGTGGAGAGAATTTCATGGAGATGAAACTCTTCTGCACTGTTTCCAAAATATGGGTGTGTTGGAAACTGGGACATGAAACTTCCACTGAGACTGGCCTAATATGCCATAGGCATATTCCCCTAGGGAAGGGCTGCTGTGGAATTAATGTCCAAAGGGAAAGTGGAAGCAGCTCAGGCCTTACATTTTGTTATAACCTAGGTTGATGCATGCTCCAAGACCCACTGTCATTTTTCATATTAGTTTCCTTGTAATGACCGAAATAGTATGTGCACGATTGCATTTATACTTAGTACCACAGCGGGTTGATTTCTCTGCTTTAACAATTTTACGTAGGCGAGGAGGATGGGAATTGAATACCAACAAATGAGTTCACTTCATAGGCAGAAATTTTGTAGCTAGATATCTGACCAACGCAAGGTCACCATACCAACTTCAATCTATCACTAGACAAGCATTACAGGCAAGATAGTAACAGCTTGACTAGGCAGCACAGTAATTGATGCATGTTGCTTCCTTAAAAAAATTGATGCATATTGCAGATCTATGGGCAGAAGCAATCTAAAATTCTAATCGATCTATTTCAATCCAATAATTATACCATGTACCAGTAAAAATCATATGCCAAATGCTTTTATACCTGCCAGTTCCCTTGCTGTCCATCACTTGGGCTTGGATACTGACCAGAACTCCCTTGCAAGTTATCTCCTCCATATACAGGTCCTTCCCCATGTCTGTTGTCTCCACCATAACCAGGATTTACGCCAGGACCCCCTTGGTTACCTCCAGTATATGTTGGTGCAGGTGGTTGCCCGTAATTTCCAGGTGCCATTGGTTGACCATAAGTTCCAGGTGCAGAAGGACCACCAGACCTGAAATCTCCTGCCTGTCCTTGTGAGAAGTTCCTACGCTCTTGTGGGTTGTAGTAACCTTGACCTTGACCAGCTTGATTTACTTGTCCTTGGTGCTGATGGGATGGACCTTGGTATCCACCAGGCGGTCCACTGTTGTAACCTGGACGGTCTGCATAATCATTCCTCCCATAACCTTATCACCTTGTCCAGCCTGCATAATTCTGCTGTGGAGCATAGCCTCTTCTCTCTTACTGCGGGTGGTATATTTGGGAGTTGCCTTGCCGTGGGGTCTGTTCTGGTAATTTCCTTTCTGTGGAGGGCTGTTCAGGTAATTTCCTTGCGGTGGAGAATTGTTCTAGTAGTTTTTATGAAAGTTACGGTTCCTATCAGTCCTCGACGGTTTGCTATAATGAACAGGTGGTGGTCTTGGAGTGATGACACCATTGTCATATTTGTCTCCTGATGAGACCAATCCATACACAGACATGATCAGGGGTATATGAAGCTAATGAGCAGTAAATTCAGGAAACAGAAAACAAGAATAAAACAAACCTCCATACTCCTCTGGATATAAATATGAATCAGGCAAAATGAAAACAACTCCAGGCAATCCTGATCACAATGCCAAAACAGGCAAGTGAGTACTTTAAAGTCTAGAATCCAAAATCTTTGCAAGCAAAACATAAATTTAAGCATCCTGCCCACTCACCACGGAACTTTTCCGACATTTCCTCAGTCATTACAGCTTGAAAACCAACATATGTTGTTGTACTAAAAGCATACATCCTCTTCTTAGCCTCCTCATAAATACAAGAAGCTCAGAGCTCTGAAAAATGAGGAAAACTATGTGTTGCAAGTTCTTAAATTTAATTGCTTATATAGGTCAAAACAAAAATCAAGTCATAGGTAGTTAAGTATGAGCGATGACTTGACTAGTTAAGAGCAAGAACATCAAATATATACAATAACGGCTTCAAGCATTATAAGTAAGAGCAAGGACTTGACTAGTTAAGAGCAGAGCAATCAAATATATATAATAATGGATTCAAGAACTATAAGTAAGAGCAATGACTTGGCTAGCTATAAGCAGAACAACCAAATATATACAGTAATGGCTTGGGGCATCATTCGCCAAACAGAGTTCCTTGGCGTAATGATTCCAGATAGGAACAGAGGTCTTTCCAAATACTTCGAATATTCAGAAAAGCAACAATACCAGTTGCCACACATAGGGGTGGAAACGGATCGGATACGGTCGAATAGTCTCAAATACGAATACGAATCCATATTTTTCAAACGAATACGGATACAAATTCGAATATTCTCAAATACGGATACGAATATTCTCGAATACGAATACGGATATTTTCGAATACGGATTTTCTCGGATACGAATATCGGATAAAACGGATTCCTAGCGGTTTTACCGTTTTTTCACCCGTTTTTGACCGGTTACCGGTTTTAAACCGCCTAAATTCAAAATTTGAATCATAAAATTTGTACGAATTTTTCATAGGTTCTAGAAACGGATCGAATACGAATCGAATAGTCTCGAATACGAATACGGATACGAATATTCTCGAATACGAATGCGAATACGAATACTCTTAAATACGGATATGAATATTCTCGAATACGAATATTTTCGAATACGGATTTTTGCTTACCATATTTGTGTTTTCTCGGATACGAATATCGGATAAAACGAATTATCCGTTACCGTTTTCCACCCCTAGCCACACATACAGCACCTTACACCGAGAACCATATTCATGCCCAATCACTCCGACCATAAACTAAACAACAAATGAAGCAACCACGCAGTTCGGCATCATAATTCACCCTCCAGACACCAATCCCACGTGACACGGAGCCCAATTTCTCACAAATTCACACATTTCTGATGCGAAACGAAAGCGGCGAGATTCGATTATACCTTCCGATGACCTTGGCGAGGGTCTGGAGGTAGGTCTCGATCATGTCCTCGCGGGAGGGCTTGGGGTCGGGCGGGCGGAGGTGATGGGGGAGGTGGATCCGCGGGGGAGGCGGGGTAGCTGGATGTAGGTTATATTATCTTAGACGTGTAAGTAGTTTAGCAGTGTGTGCTTGAGTATATATGGCAGTTAAGTATTTATGTAAAATTCCATTATTTCGTAGTCGTGTCGAGCTCAGGGATCTCCAAGTATTTGAGTGGATTCCCGAGTGTTTAAGTGCTGGTGGTCGTAAACGAGTATTCAGCACTCTTGATTATGTGTGTGGTCGTAACTGTCTTTGGTTGAAAGTCATGTGTCCGAGTACTCGTGTTCGAATACTCGTCTGTAGTTAGTTAGAGTTGAGTGGTCATGTTCAAGTCTGTAACGGTCGGAGTCAAGCGTGTGGTCGTAAGACTCTGTGTGGTCATAAGACTGTGTTTAGCGGTCGTAGTCGAAGAAGTAGACGACCGAGTGACGGTCGTAGTAGCGGTTGCAGCCCGAGTCAATATGTAGTTAAGAGGACTGAGTCGTGTGGATCGTGGAGGAATTTCAGGAGTTAAGCGCATGATCATAGGTAGTGGGTGAGTGGTCTGCATAAGCCACCGGTTGTATCTATTTGAAGCGTCTCAATTGAATGGAATAACTGAGCCATTTGCAGTAGTCATTTATCTCCTGAGTGCTTGTATCTGTTTCTTGAGAGAAATAGAAAAATACAAGAGAGAGTGAGTGAGAAATCTTGAGAGATTTCTAACAGTTGAGTTCCAACACTAGAGAGGGGGCCTTTTGGGGTAGTGGGGGACGTGGATGGGTCGCTGGCTGGCTGGCGAAGGTGAAAGCATCTAGGCCCCTAAAAGTGTTAGTTTTGGTAATTAATGAATTTATGTGAATATGGGACTAATGTGTGCATTAAGTGTTTGAAAGGATATGTTCAAATAGCAAAGAAAGAGGCTCACAAAATATCCCATGAAGATTCAAGATCTCTAGGGCGACAAGGTAAATAGTTTAGGTATCTATTTTGTTTTACCGGTCTTGGAGTTAGGTTGGAAGACCGGATTATAGGATAGACGCAGTACTATTAAGAGGATCATGGTGATTGCTTGATCATGTTCAAATGTGCCCTTTGGATCAATTTAGGATCATGCATGCACTTAGAAATTAAAATTAAATCAAATCATGCATTGTCAGAAAATCCGGTAGTTCCGGCGTGTGTTGGGCGGAACTACCGCAGTCCTGGTAGTACCGGGCGCCCGGGCGGAACGTTTTTTCCAGAGAGCGCCCGGACTAAGACTTAGCCTCTCGGAAAACGGAAGTACCGTGGTTTTACTTGCGGAACTACCGCATGTGCGGAAGTTCCGGACACCCGAGCGGAACGTTTTTTCCAGAGAGCGCCGAGAATAAGACTTAGTCTCGTTGAGATCGGAATCACGGGTCTTGGGCGGAACTTCCGGACGTCCGAAGTACCGCGGTTTCAACGGCGGTAGTACCGCACTCATTGACCAACGGTTACCGACTCTCGACATAGCCGTTCGACCGGTCGATTAGAGTCCGTAGTACCGCGGTTTTACTGTGGTAGTATCGGATTTCTGAATTTTCAGGATTGTTTATTGTAACGGCTATTTGAGGTTGGTGAGGTATAAATACACCCCACCGAACTTGGACATGTTGTTGAACATCCATTGAATACATTTGAGCCTAGTGCAACCTCTTACACCTCATTCACTCACTTGTGCATTCATTTGAGGTAGTTGACCCAAAATTCAAGTGCATTGCATTCTAGTTGATCCATTGAGCACTTGGGTGAGATCAAGCCGCAGTGGTGTATTCTCTTGGTGCTTGCCGGCACCTAGACGGCTTGGCGGAGTTTCGGTGATCTTCTCAAGAAGATTGTGAGAAGGCCCGGAAGATTGTGAAGGCTTGGAGCTCGCCTACCCGGAGAGGGAAAGGGCATCCAATAGTGATCGAGGTGCTTAGGCTCATTCGTGGAGCCGGTCCGATTCGTTCGGGCTTACCTCAACGTGGACTAGGGGAGACCGGCAAGTCTCCGATCACCACGGTAAAAAGTAATCGTGTCAATTGTGGTTTGCTCTCTTGTGATCATTTTCATTCAAGCAACGCTCTTCATTTATATCATTTGATTGTTTGTCTAGTTAGAGTAGCAATTGTTGTTCTCTACCATTCGTTATTGCTCTTAGTCGATTACTTGTGCTAGTGTTAGTGTTATCTTTTTCTAACAACCCATCAAGTTTAAAATTGCTAATTAGAATTAGACGAAAATTTTAAAACCTCCTATTCACCCCCCCTCTAGTCGGCCTCCTCGATCTTACAAGTGGTATCAGAGCTTGGTCTCTCAAATTTAGACTTAACTGTCTAGAGAGAAAAGGATGGCTAGTGAGGGTATAGCAATAGGAAAGGCACCTCTATTTGATGGCTCAAATTATGCTTATTGGAAAATTAGAATGTCTATTTATTTAAAGGCCATGAGTCCTCAAATTTGGAAAGTCGTAAATGAGGGTTATGTTATGGCTCTTGATCCGGATCACCCAACGGATCAAGACGGGCGTAATGCTCATTTAGACGCCCAAGCTATGAATGCTCTATTGGAGCCTTGAACGTGGATGAGTTCAATAGGGTGAGCAATCTTGAGACGGCTCATGCTATTTGGACTACCCTTTCGGAAATACACGAAGGGACATCCACGGTCAAGGAGGCCAAATTGCATCGGCTTAGGATCAAATATGAGACATTCACAATGTTGCCCCATGAAGACATTAATGAGATGTACTCAAGGCTCAACAACATTGTGAATACGCTTAAGGGCCTTGGAACTAACCTTTCCGATCTTGATATTGTTCGAAAGATGCTTAGGGCCTTGCCGGAGAAATATGAAGTGTTGGTGACTCTCTTCCTCAACTCACCGGAGTTGGCTAGAATGACACCAACGCAATTATTGGGCAACCTCATCACCAACGAGCTCTACAAGAAAGACAAGGAAGAGCTCTTGGAGCAATCTTCTTCCAAGAGTAAGAAGATCACCGCTTTCAAGGCTAAAGCGGTAATGAGTGAAGAATCCGAAGAAGATGATGAGGAGGACTCAGAAGAAGAATTTGCGCTTCTAGTAAGGAGAATGAAGAAGTTCATGAGAAGACGCCCATTTCGAGTACAAGCCATGAGAAGACCAAGAAATGGCATTCTTCCTCCAACAAGAAGTTTAGCAACATTCGTTGCTATGAGTGTGATGAGAAGGGCACATTGCCTCTCAATGTCCAACAAAGAAGGATGACAAGGAGAAGTCATCAAAGAAGAAGAACTACAACGGCAAGAAGAAGCTTTTCAAGAAGCTTCACAAGGATGGCAAAAATGAAGCCCATATTGGTGAGTGGAACTCAAGAGGAGTATTCGGACTCGACTCAGCGAGGACGAATCTCCCAAGAAGAAAGGGCTTGTGGGCATTGCAATCAAGGAGGCTCCATCACTATTCTCCACTCCTACATGCCTTATGGCTAAAGGAGAAAAGGTAAACTTGCTTGATGATGATGAGCCTTCATATGATGACTTGATAAATATGCTAGTTGAATTGAATGAATTTCTTGGAAAAGAAAAATCAAAGTTTAAGGTCTTAAAGAGAGAACACACCTCTCTCAAAGACTCTTATGAGGAGCTAAAGGAATCTCATGATTTGTTTCTCCAAGAAAATCACAAATCTAGTACTAGCATTGGAGTTACTTGCAATATCTTGAATGAAATGTCTAGTATAGAAATTTCAAAGACTAGCATATCTACTGGTTGTGATGATTTACTTGCCATACCTTGTTCATCAAGTGTAGATTCTAGAAATGCTCTAAATCTTGTTCATGATGATATCATTGCTAATGAAAACAAAAATTTAAAAGAACAAGTGCTAAAATTAAACAAAAGTTTAGAGAGGGCTTACAAGGGAAAGGAAACCCTTGATAAGTTACTAAGCGATCAAAGATGCTCTTTTAACAAAGAGGGACTTGGATATGTCCCCCAAAAGGGTAAGAAACCGGTATACAAGCCTCCAAGGTTTGTAAAGGAAAATGGTAAGTATTGCACAAAATGCCGGTGTATTGGACATATGCAAAATGATTGTTCTAAGAATAACATGCATTCCATTGGTTTATATGATTCTTGTTATATGCTTAGAAAATCCACAAATGGAAATGTCATTGCTCATTTCATTGGCACCTCGATTTTGGGTGCTAAGAAGAAATCCATTTGGGTACCCAAGACCTTGGTCACTAACCTCCAAGGACCCAAACAAATTTGGGTACCTAAAAGAACTTGATCTTCTTTTGTAGGTGAACTACAAAACCGGTGGAAGGCATTGGGTGTTGGATAGCGGTTGCACCCAACATATGACCGGAGACCGGAAGATGTTCACCACATTTGAGAATGGAAGCAATGACAAAATCACATTTGGAGACAATAGCAAAGGAAAGGTATTAGGATTGGGTAAAATCGCTATCTCAAACGACCTTTCAATTTCTAATGTATCTTTAGTTGAATCATTAAATTTCAACTTGCTATCCGTTGCTCAAATATGTGATCTAGGCTTAACATGCTCATTCTCAAAAGAAAATGTTGTAATCTCAAAAGATAATAATAATAAACTAGTCTTCAAAGGCTTTAGATTTGGGAATCTCTATTTGGTAGATTTTTCTTCAAATGAGTCTTGTTTGAAAACTTGTTTAATTGCAAAAACTTCTTTGGGTTGGTTGTGGCATAGAAGGCTAGGTCATGTGGGAATGATTCAACTTAAAAAGCTTTTTAAGCATGACTTAGTGGTTGGCTTGAAGGATGTAAAGTTTGAGAAAATCGACTTTGTAGTGCTTGTCAAGCCGGAAAACAAGTCGCTAATTCTCATCCTTCCAAAAGTATCATGTCAACCTCTAGGCCATTAGCGCTCTTACATATGGATTTGTTCGGGCCAACAACCTATAAGAGCATTGGAGGTAATAGCTATTGTTTAGTCATTGTGGATGATTACTCTAGATATACATGGGTCTTCTTCCTAAATGACAAAAGTGAAACCTCCGGGATTTTCAAAAGTTTTTCAAAAAGGGCTCAAAATGAATTTGATTTTAAAATAAAGAAAATTAGGAGTGACAATGGTTCCGAGTTCAAAAATACAAAAGTTGAAGACTTTTGTGATGAACTTGGAATAAAGCACGAACTTTCCACAACCTACACTCCGGAGCAAAATGGAGTTGTAGAGAGGAAAAATCGAACATTAATTGAAATGGCTAGGACAATGCTTGATGAATATGATACTTCCGACAAGTTTTGGCGGAAGCTATTAACACCGCATGTCATGCCATAAATCGCCTCTATTTACATCGACTCTTGAAAAAGACTTCCTATGAGCTTCTTGTTGGAAGGAGACCGAACATCTCTTATTTTAGAGTATTTGGTTGCAAATGCTATATTCTAAGAAAAGGTGTTCGCTCTCAAAATTTCAAAGTCGATGTGATGAAGGCTTCCTTTTAGGGTATTCTCAAATAGTAAAGCCTATAGGGTCTTTAATAAAAATTCGGGTTTAGTGGAAGAATCATGTGATGTTCAATTTGATGAAACTAACGGCTCTCAAGAAGAGCATGAGAACTTGGATGATGTAGGAGATGAAAGTCTTCGCAAGGCAATGGAGAACATGCAAATCGGAGACATCAAGCCAAAAGAGGATCCAACATCACCAAGCTCATCTAGACAAGTGGAACCACCCTCTTCTTCCACAATAAACGATGTTCAAGTTATTGAAGATGAAGAAAAGGATCAACCGCAAAATATGTTCAAGATTCACAATGCAATAGCCAAGGATCATCCAATTGACCAAATATTGGGTGACGTAAGTAAGGGTGTTCAAACTCGCTCTAGAGTAGCTTCATTTTGTGAACACTATTCTTTTGTATCTTCACTTGAACCTAAGCGTGTAGAAGAAGCATTAGATGACCGGATTGGATAAATGCTATGCATGAAGAGATGAATAACTTTGCTCAAAACGATGTTTGGACTTTGGTGGAGAGACCCAAGGAGCACAATGTCATTGGCACAAAATGGATCTTCGGAACAAACAAGATGAGAACGGAATTGTGGTAAGAAATAAAGCAAGGTTAGTAGCTCAAGGTTATACTCAAGTCGAGGGCTTAGATTATGATGAGACTTTTGCGCCGTTGCTAGACTTGAATCAATTAGAATCTTGCTTGCTTTTGCATCATGCTTTGACATTAAATTGTTTCAAATGGATGTCAAAAGTGCATTTCTTAATGGTACAATTTCGAATTAGTATATGTGGAACAACCCGGATTTGAAGATGTTAAATACTCTAATCATGTGTATAGATTGTCAAAGGCACTATATGGTTTAAAGCAAGCTCCTAGAGCTTGGTATGAGCGCCTTCGTAACTTTCTAGTATCAAAAGGCTTTAAAATTGGTAAAGTAGATACAACTCTATTCACAAAAATTATTGAATATGATTTCTTTGTATGTCAAATATATGTTGATGATATTATATTTGGTTCTACTAATCAAGACTTTTGCAAAGAATTTGGTGAGATGATGTCTAGGGAATTCGAGATGTCGATGATTGGTGAGCTAAGCTACTTCCTTGGACTTCAAATCAAACAACTTAAAGATGGGACGTTTATAAGCCAAACAAAGTATGTGAAGGATCTACTCAAAAGATTCGGAATGAAAGAAGCCAAACCCATCAAAACACCCATGGCAACGAACGGGCATCTAGACCTCAACGAAGAAGGTAAGTCGGTAGATTTAAAGCTTTATAGATCCATGATTGGTAGTTTGCTTTATCTTACCGCATCTAGGCTCGACATTATGTTTAGTGTATGCATGTGTGCACGTTTTCAAGCTTCTCCAAAAGAGTGCCATTTAGTGGCGTAAAGAGGATTCTAAGATATTTAAAGCATTCCTCAAGCATAGGGCTTTGGTATCCCAAAGGTGTAAAATTTGAATTAATTGGATATTCGGATTCGATTATGCGGGATGCAAAGTGGATAGAAAAAGCACCTCGGGTAGTTGCCAATTTCTAGGAAGATCTCTAGTGTGTTGGTCATCCAAGAAACAAAATTCCGTAGCACTTTCAACCACGGCGAATATATTTCAGCGGGAAGTTGTTGTGCTCAATTGCTTTGGATGAGGCAAACATTGTTGGATTATGGGATCAATTTTGATAAAATGCCTCTTTTGTGCGATAATGATAGTGCTATCAAATTATCCAATAATCCGTTCAACACTCAAGAACCAAGCATATAGATATACGCCACCATTTCTTGAGAGATCATGTGAGCAAGGGAGATATTGAGATTAGCCACATCCGAACCGAAAATCAACTAGCGGACATTTTCACCAAACCATTAGATGAAAGCCGCTTTTGCAAATTGAGGAATGAATTAAATGTCATAGACTACTCAAATGTAGCTTGAAATCTCTCTTCATCCATTTCTGCTCTTTTGTTGTGCTCATATGGATTTTCGTTGGTTTTTCCCTTATTTTGGTCAAAAATTTGTTTAAATTCATAAAAAATTAGCTTCAAAATATAGCATTAGCTCAATTGATGCATAATGATCTTGAATGACTTTAGTTGGATGCAAAACTAGGGATCATTGCAAAATTTCCAGATCTAAAAGTCAAATCCTGAGAAGTTCCAGAAAAACCGAAACTACCGCAGTTCATTGTGCGGTACTTCCGCTCCTGACAGAAAAACCGGAACTACCGCAGTGTAATCCGCGGAACTTCCGGAATTTCTGTGACCACGGTACTACCGGCGTGTTACGCGCGGTACTACCGCTTTCTGCGGGATTCAATGCGGTTTCCAAAAATCGCCAACTCCTCCAACCGTTACTCCTTACCCCTTTAACTCCTTTCTCTCTCATCTTCACTCCTCCCAAACCGCAGCCGCCTACTCCTCTCCTCTTCCTCTCCTCCAACCTCTCTCTCTCCCAAGAACCTACCTCCTCTCCCGATCTTTGAATCCGAGGAGAGTTCTTCGTTTTTGGGTGATTCCTTGCACTCCCAGGGTTCTCCTCCTTCGACTTCACAAGGTAAATCGGATCAAAATCCACTTTTTATCTTGTTCTTAGAACCCTAGGTGGAGTTTAGGTTAAATTTGAAATGTGATGATTTTGCTGAAATTTTCTTGGGCAAAGTAGTTTGTTTGGGGTACTAGAATGTTTATACATACATGCCTTTGGATTCAATCCAAGAAATACCCCAAAAATATTCAATTTTTATCATGCCCTAGAAATATCCAGAAACCGGAACTACGGACGAGCGGCGGAACTACGGGTCGGAAGTACCGCATGTTTAATGCCGGAACTACGGATTCCCGGAATCGCATGATTTTGCCGCCGGTACTTCCGTTTTCTGGAGCAATGAAATTCATTGCTTTCAATTTTAAACCTACTTTCGCTTACTCTACCTTATACCTTGATTATCCTATTGTGTCATTGAAGATGCCGAGGATGAAGAATGTCTCGCACAAGTCCTATGGGGGCACGGTGGTCAATCCTCCTCCTCTATTCTCGCATCTCGGCGGCGGAGCACAAGGGCAAGGGTCCCGCCTCAGACCACGAGTGACTCAAAGGATTCGCATGAGAGCGGATCGAGGCCTCACATGAGAGCGAGGATTACGCGATCTCGGATGAGGAGATGCCCGAGGTAGCTGCGGAGCGAAGAAGTGGACCTCGACAAGATGACAAATGAGGATTATGCTATTCTTCGTCGTCGCGATCGGTATATACGCCTCGAAACTCGATGAACCCCAATTTCATTCCAAGTTTCAAGAGAAGGTGTACGGGAGATGTATGGTCCAGCTCGCAAGTTTGCTGCACATAAGTATGTGGATCGGGATCACTTGTCGCAGATCGACAAGTTGATGGTGCTTATCGGCTTTTCAATGGTGATATCCATCAACTTGTTGCATTCAAATGCAACTATATGGACAACATGATCGAGCGGTTTTATTCTACCAGTACATCTCTCCCAACTTTGAGCATCCGAGTTGGATGACGAGGACCAGTTCATTGAGTGCACGAGCACGAGTTTGAGCTAGCACTTGGGACGGAAACCATTGCATATTAGAAGGTATTCAGACAAGCGAGCTCTTCCTATTGCTGCATATTGAGTACTATGACCAAGCTGCTGAGCGGACACGGGGCGACAAATGGCTTACTTCCTATTCGGCCTTGTCAGCGGGATCATCAACCACACCATTCTTCCCAAGTGGGAATTTTGATGCTATTCGTGGCCATGCGTGGAATGTAATTGATTACATTATGCGCGGACAAAAGTTTGATGTGGTGGATCTTATCATCAGGGGGATCGACACCAATAAGAATGACAAGCAGAAAAGGATCAACTTTGCTCCATTCATCATGGCTGTGATCATTAGGAAGGCCGGATCACGAGGAGCACTCTGCACCGCACAAGCCATACAAGCCGCGTGCGAGCCTCCTGTCCTGCTGCTCTGTCCGTGCCGTGCTCGATCTCGGCCTCGGCCTCGGCCTCGGCATCGAGCGTTGCTGATCCTCCTCCCGAGGTGAGGCGATGTGTCGCTTTCCCGATTTACTACGCCATACTCGGGCTAGAGGAGCGCCAGGATGTCTTGATCTCCACCGTGTCTTCCTCGGTGATCGCGTATCGCCTTGGAGAGTGCAGTTCATCCGCCTTCTCGATCCGCTATGGTGCGTCGTGACTCGTCGCCGTGGTCCTCCTTCTCCTAGTGCAGCTCAGGACTAGCTCCTCTTTTTGGTATTTCGATGCCAAAGGGGGAGAAATTGTAGGAGAAATTTTTAAGTCTTATCTATCGTTGTAATAAAGTATGGTGAAATGAACCATGTAATGCTTATTGTGTGGTTTAAAACTCTGTGGATGTTTAGTATTTTAATTTCTGATGCATTGTAATGAACTTTGTCATGTCCCTAATGCAATGCTTGTTTACTTGTCTATTGTGTATCCTGGAATTTTTGGTAAATGTGCTGAATGCTATGATGAAATCATGCCTATTAAATTCCTGCAAAATTTGATGCACATGTTTAGGGGGAGCCCTTTCTTATTAGTTCCTAAAATGCAAAAATTCCCCATGTTCTAAAATTGCTAAAATTTCAAAGTCCTTGTGATATACATCTTGCAAATTAGGAGTATATCCAAATCTTAAATTCTTCTCATAAATTGCTCTTGTTGTCATCAATTACCAAAAATGGGGAGATTGAAAGCATCTAGGCCCCTAAAAGTGTTAGTTTTGGTAATTAATGAATTTATGTGAATATGGGACTAATGTGTGCATTAAGTGTTTGAAAGGATATGTTCAAATAGCAAAGAAAGAGGCTCACAAAATATCCCATGAAGATTCAAGATCTCTAGGCGACAAGGTAAATAGTTTAGGTATCTATTTTGTTTTACCGGTCTTGGAGTTAGGTTGGAAGACCGGATTATAGGATAGACGCCGTACTATTAAGAGGGATCATGGTGATTGCTTGATCATGTTCAAATGTGCCCTTTTGGATCAATTTAGGATCATGCATGCACTTAGAAATTAAAATTAAATCAAATCTGTGCATTGTCAGAAAATCCGGTAGTTCCGGCGTGTGTTGGGCGGAACTACCGTAGGTCCGTAATGCCGGGGCGCGGCGAACGTTTTTCGAGCGCCGGACTAAGACTTAGCTCTCGGAAAGCGGAAGTACCGTGGTTTTACTTGCGGAACTACGCATGTGCGGAAGTTCGGACACCGAGCGAACGTTTTTTCGAGCGCGAGAATAAGACTTAGTCTCGTTGAGATCGGAATCACGGGTCTTGGGGCGGAACTTCGGACGTCGGAAGTACAGCGGTTTCAACGGCGGTAGTACGCACTCATTGACCAACGGTTGCCGACTCTCGACATAGCCGTTCGGCCGGTCGATTAGAGTCCGTAGTATCTGCGGTTTTACTGCGGTAATACCGGATTTCTGAATTTTCAGGATTGTTTATTGTAACGACTATTTGAGGTTGGTGAGGTATAAATACACCCCACCAGAACTTGGACATGTTGTTGAACATCCATTGAATACATTTGAGCCTAGTGCAACCTCTTACACCTCATTCACTCACTTGTGCATTCATTTGAGGTAGTTGACCCAAAATTCAAGTGCATTGCATTCTAGTTGATCCATTGAGCACTTGGGTGAGATCAAGCGCGATGGTCTATTCTCTTGGTGCTTGCCGGCACCTAGGCGGCTTAGCGGAGTTTGGTGATCTTCTCAAGAAGATTGTGAGAAGGCCGGAAGATTGTGAAGGCTTGGAGCTCGCCTACCCGAGAGGAAAGGGCATCCAATAGTGATCGAGGTGCTTAGGCTCATTCGTGGAGCCGGTCCGGTCGTTCGGGCTTACCTCAACGTGGACTAGGGAGACCGGCAAGTCTCCGATCACCACAGTAAAAAGTAATCGTGTCAATTGTGGTTTGCTCTCTTGTGATCATTTTCATTCAAGCAACGCTCTTCATTTATATCATTTGATTGCTTGTCTAGTTAGAGTAGCAATTGTTGTTCTCTACCATTCGTTATTGCTCTTAGTCGATTACTTGTGCTAGTGTTAGTGTTATCTTTTTCTAACAACCCATCAAGTTTAAAATTGCTAATTAGAATTAGACGAAAATTTTAAAACCTCCTATTCACCCCCCCTCTAGTCGGCCTCCTCGATCTTACAGAAGGCGATAGGGCAGGAGGATCCGCAGGGGGAGGCAAGGTAGGTGGAGAGGGGGCTTTTGGGGGCGGTAGGGAAGGTGGATGGGGCAGCGGCCGGCGGGTAGGTAGGGGGAGGCAGATGGAACACAAGCGGAGGCAGAGATCTAAATCCTTAGGGAAGGAGGGAGCGGCGACGCCTAGGGCGCGAGGAAGAAGGGGAACGCGGGTGGGGAGTGGCTGTGGCTAAAAGGCAGGGAAACGCAGGCGAGGGAGTCGACTGAACGCAAAAAACCCGAGTGCACCGAGCCGCATAGGAAAGAGGAGGCACGCGGCGAGCCGAGGGTGAGCGCGGAAGTGTACGGCTTCAATGAGAGGCCGGCATTTCTTCGGCGTATAGTAGGGTTATGATACATGTGTTGGAATTTATTTTACATTACAAATTTTCATAGAAAGAAAAACACATGATGTGGCATTTTTTGAGTCACTGAGAAATTCAAGAAGTAACGAACAAGACTTCCAAAAGAAAATCAAATACAAAACAACAAACTGTTCACATAAATGTCACTATAGCTATTTTTCAAATTTAATTAGTTTTCAAACGTTTGTTTTTGTAAATCTAGTTTTCTCTGTGAACCTACCTAGCTCGGCAGACAAGCCTCCCTTGTGCGGCAGGTCAAGGGCATGCTACTGTGCATACTTTATTTAGAGGTTTAATTAGTACTAATTGAAATTAATTAGTGCTAATCATCACTTAATTAAAGGCATCATGATTGCTGATGCACACAGGAGGCTTAGCAGGTGACCTATCAAGCCAGACCTACTGAGCTCCCTTAGTTGGGTACGTGTGTGCCGAGTTCAGTAGATTTGAAGAGAAAACTAAATCTACAGAAACAAGTATTTAAAAATCAAATTTAAAAAAAATACTACAGTTCCATCTATGTGAGTAGCTCCAAAAACATGTGACGCAAGTGGTCGGTCAAGGAACGATTCCTCTTGCTCCGTTGCTTTGTTTGGTGTTCGTTTTGCACATTTGCCCTTCACATCCTCGACTATTGCCAAGTTATGCAGTCATGGCATGGCGTGACTCTTGCCGCCGCCTCCGGCTGCACAGCACGGCGTGGTTTTGTCCGCACCGACTCAAACCAATTCATATTACTAATGTTTCTCAATTGATCAAACTTGGCAATAAGATTATAAGTCTTTTTCTTACAGTTTTAGGTAGGGGATTGCGGTCAATTCTACAACGTGTAACATACATGTATGGTCACACCATTTGCGCTTAAAAGAATAGGACCATAAATACTTTTATTTGTTAGAACATGCCCTTTGCATGTACAGAAGCCCCGTTTCTTTTCTGTCGTAAAAAACTAGTTTTATTTGTTGATAGCTTTATATATTATTGTCTTTGAATTCATTATTCCAAGTGAAACACCTATAATCTGAACTCTGTAAGTTGTGTACTATTTTTGTAAAGGGTTTTGACAAACATCACTTGAATGTTTTCTTTCAAACAATCATCCAAATTTCTCATCTTTGGATGTGCATGAAGATTTATGCGTCGCCACCTCCACCTTCTTCTCTGGCGATCACTTCTTCCTCCTTTCCGGCGACCCATTCTTCCTCAACACCAGCGACTGCTTCTTCTTGCTCTTCGGTGACCCGAGGAGAGACTCCCACCCCCGCGCCTAGGGTTCACCGTTCCCCTTGGGCATAGAGGGAGGCGCGTGGGGTGGTCCGGGGGCAACGGGTAGGGTAGGAGGGAGGTGGGTGGTATCAGAGGGCGGCAGCGACGGAAGGCACTAACTATTAGTGTGGCCCGGCGGGGAGGGGTAGGGGTGGCATGGTGAGGCGGCGCCTGCCGCGGGTGGTGGAGGAGGGGTCGGGGGCGGCTGTTCCAGGAGAGGAGAGGGCAGCGACAGAGGGGGCGGCGCGGAGTGCGACGAGGAGGAGGCGGCGTGAAGGGTGCATGGTGGGAGGCTGCGGGGTTAAGACAGAGGTTAGGGTTATACCGTGGCTTACCAAGTCATGCTAGAACTAAAGAAATCCCACGACAATCCACATGATACACACGAGGAAGAAACCTATACCATATAGACAAAAATGCAAGCCAAAGTAAACAAAAGACCTGCATACTGAGGGTGCCTTTGGTTGAGCTTTTGGGAGCTGCTTTTGCTTCCAAAAAGCCAAAAGCTAACCAAAGGGTGGAAACAGCTGTTTTTGAAGCAATTTACTTTTGGGTAGTACAGTTTTGAAAGCACCTTGGACCCTGCTTTTGGCTTTTGGTTTTCTACTTTTTGAAATGGTGAAAATAGAGAGCTGTTTCACAGTTATTTCAAGGAAAATAGAGATAGGAGGTAAGTTTTATACTTGTTTGAACCAAACAGCTTACAGCTTTTTCACATCCCACAACCAACAGCAGCTTTTTCACAGCCCACAGCAGTTTTTTCAGAAACCACAGCTCAACCAAACACACCCTGAGTAATAGCCAAAGTAAACAAAAGACATGCATACTGAATAATTATTTTATCGTAAAAATTTTCGCAACACCTATTGTTAGAGAAATATGAAGAGACACGTAGAAAAATGTAGGATCCTAACATAGGAATTGTTAATCTCGTGAAATCACAGAAAAAAAAGGGTTTAGCAGAAGCGTCACTTTCCAGTCAAATGTCAGTGTCTGTGGACGCGCACATCAACTCCGGAGAGACCATGTATGGATGTATAAATGCGAACAACTGAAGGGGCCTACATGTAAAAGGGGAGAGACATTCTGTTCTGAGCATATAACTCCCAATAAATAGGAACGACACAAGATGAGCATCCCATCCTGCTCCCCTGTTCTTCCTCCCTCCTCGTGAGGCATCCGAATTCTCTGGATCTTTGGCCGAATTTCCCCTTCCAAGAATGGGCGAATCAGTCGCGCTTCAGTCCATCGTCTACGCCCGTGGATCGCTTCGCCTCCTCGATCAGGTTTTTTCCTCTGCTTATTTTTTTCTTCTGTTCCTTGTGAGGTGGGGATGAGTTCTTGATTGGGTTCTTGGTTCGGCTTTGATGCTATACAGAGGAAGCTGCCCCTGGAGGAGGTCTACATCGACGTGAAGGATTCCACTGATGGATGGTGAGCTTTCTTTTCTCCTTGTCAACCTTCCTAGTTCTTGATTCTTGTGGTGGTTGGTGCTCTAGGGACTGGGGATGTTGAGCTCGTTTGCTTGATGAGTAGAAGCAGCACCGGGCCATGCCGCTGGAGGCAACTAGGGACCTACTCCTAGGTATTTCATCGTTTCCCCCGGGCGGCGGCGAGCGGCGGAGGCCATGGAGGAGCCGGAGTATTGAGAAAGACGATGAACAGGGCCGGCTTGTCTTAGCACTAGGCAGCATTGGCTACTGCTCTTAAGGCCCACTGCTTGGCAAAAGTCCACCACTTAGGCTGCGGGCGGCGCGAGCAGCAACGGCGACTTAGCGTGGGCGACGCGGCGACGGAGCACGCGGTGTGGCTGGCGACTGGCACGACGCGCGCAGCGGCGGAATGCGCGGTCAAGGAGGGAGGCGCGCGGCGGGCGAGCCGGCGAGGGCGTGGCCAGGCCAGGGGGCCGTGCGGCACGGCGAGGTCAATTTGCCTCAATCTCAAATCGAATTGTCAATACTTGATACATGCAGATCCAGAAGCAATTGTTCACCATCAGCGTCAGTTACGTACACTAATACATGAGAATTCTGCTTTCTTAGTGCATCTAGTCTCAACTATCAAGTACTATTTGCCCAAAGAAGCCATTATGGTGCACTGGCCTGCTCTCAGCCTTGCTTAATTGAAATTCGTGATGGTTTTGGTTACAGAGGAATGTTGGTGAATTTCTGGAGATACTCTACACCTGTGAAATAATTTGATTGCTTTATTGTCAAAGAAAAGAAAACGTCATTTTCACACGTTTTCAGTGATTAGTTAAGTTGAATGTTGAATCACGCTGTACCCTTATATCTACGTTGGAATTGCCCCGGGTCTCCCAAATTCCTGGTTCCCCCATTTGAATCTGTTATCCGAAAAGTTTTGGCATCTGATCTGACACTGAATAAATTAGAGAATAACTTACCTAAATATTTTTTTAAAAAAATGAAGAAAGGTAGTATTATAATTTCAACAACTTTGTCGTATGCTCAGTTAGCAATATGCCTTTTCAAGTGTATCTAGTGATGCATAAGAATCAGACCACTGGTTAAACTTGGGGAGTTAAGACTTAAGAGATACCATCTCCCATGGATGTTCACTTTTTTTTAATTGTGCTTGTGTTCCTACTGAGCATTGAACTCCTTAACACTATTCAGGAATGCGATCAGAGACATGGTTGTCCGTGGTGCTCCCGCAATAGCCATAGCAGCAGCATTATCGTTAGCTGTGGAAGTTTTTGATCTGGATTTCACCGGTACACCTGCAGAAGCATCTTCTTTCGTTTCCAAGAAATTGGAGTACCTTGTATCCAGGTAAACATAGTTCAGTTACTGAACGTTTGGAGTTCAAGTCAAGTGTAATTCATTTCCCCTTGCATGCGACAAGTTTGATCTCACTGCTCATGTTCTCCTTTTGACATGTCATTTCTACTTCTATTCATGCATAGCTAATATTTTTTCTGAATTTCCATATCAGCCGGCCAACTGCAGTGAACCTATCTGATGCTGCATCGAAGCTTCAGAATTTAGTGTCAAGGACAGCTGAAACTGCCAAAGATGCCAAATCTATCTTTCAGGTGCTGACCTAGATAAATAATTTTGATGTATGTTCCAGCTCACTAGTAGCTAAGTACCTACATAAACAAACTCACTGTGATTTAATTGTGTCTATCTACTGAATTGCTAGTCGTATATACTCAGTATGTTATGCAACTTATGTTTTTTCTTTCTTTTTGGTCTAATCTATAAGTAGCCAACCTGATGACAGGAGATGGCATGACGCTGAATCCACAAGTGTCGAACCAACTCCTTTTGTAGCTGATTATATTCTTTAGAGAAAAATGATTTAGTTTGCACCTTAAATTTTCCTTAAGCTTGAACCTATTGTCGGAAAATTACTGAACCGTGGAGTGAGAATTATCTAATTGTTCAGCCTAGGTTAGGAGAAACAAGAAGAATTTGTTGTCTATATAATTTACCCAAATAGGGCCTTTTTGTGCCGATAGGTGATAGTTTTAGGAGAAACAAGAAGAATTGTGGAGTGAGAATTATCTAATTGTTCAGTCTTGGTTAGGAGAAACAAGAAGAATTTGTTGTCAATATAATTTACCCATATTGGGCCTTTTGTGCCGATTGGTGACAGTTTTAGGAGAAACAAGAAGAGTCATGGAGCGAGAATTATCTAATTGTTCAGTTTAGGTTAGGATATGTGCTGATTGGTGACAGTTGTGTGCCAATTCTGGCTGTCATGTTACTCTTGCATATAAATGCCCTCACAAGATTACATGAAAAAAAACAGTGGTGAAACCCTCAATGTTTTCCTACTTGGTTGAGTTTGACCTGAATTATCTTACAACTCACCAATTGGTTGTGATTTTTTGCTGGTCCCCAGCAGAGATGTTTGCATCCCACTCCCACCATTTGTGCTAAAACGTCTCGACTACTATCAGACCGGTTAGAAGTGGTAACCATCAAGAAACTAGAACTGGCCACCTTTTGTGCACAATTTTCTCGATTACTAGCACACAACTGGTAACAAGCATAAATACTGATCATCAGAACTTACCAGGTGATTACAGGTTACCATAGGTTCTGCTTCATTTGAAAACTATTGTTCATTGTTGGATTTTTGCACCCATATATGGTCTAGTGCTATAAATTTTAACTACATAGACATGATAAAATTAGGTTGCTTATTAGTTGAAAGTGTCGGGTGAACAGATTTGACCTGCATGTGCTAACCTGTTCTATTATTCTTCCTCCAACCAGGTATTTATTGAGGCTGCAGAGGCTATGCTAGTTGATGATGTGGCAGATAATAAGGCAATTGGCTCGCATGGAGCTGAATTTCTTGAACAGCAGCTCAGAAACTCAAAAAGTATCTCTGTTCTAACCCATTGTAACACTGGCAGGTAAGCTTGTAAATCGAAATGACTTATTTCTTCTATGTGTGTTGCTCAAATTCCTTGTGCGATGATACTTCATTATTTTCTTTCTAGTACTTCATTTGTGTGATGCTCAAATTCCTTGCGCGATGATACTTCATTATTTTCTTTCTAGTACTTCATTATTTTCTTTGTAATCCAGTCTTGCAACTGCTGGCTACGGAACTGCCCTTGGGGTTATTCGTGCTCTGCACTCTAGAGGAGTTTTGGAAAAGGCCTTTTGCACTGAAACTCGACCATTTAACCAGGTAGACATTCCATCATTTGCATTATCATAGAACTTTTCTGAATGATTTAGCTTCTCGTGTCTTGTTCCAAGACATTAAAGTAGAGCACAACATCTCTGACGTAACATATAAGTGGCTGAACCACTGAAAATCAATTTAGTCGATTATCCTTTTACTAACTGTGCCCAAGTCATGTATCTGGCTCTCAATCATTTAGGGTCAAATATATTCTTAGAGAAGAACTGGTTACTGCTTCCTACGTTTTCTTTAGCACTTATTCTTATGATAAGTTTTGCACTGTGTTTACAAACCTGCAAAGCTCTAACAATTTGGTATTGATTTTCAGGGTTCCAGGCTTACAGCTTTGAGCTAGTTCATGATAAAATACCTGCAACATTGATAGCAGATTCTGCTGCAGCTGCACTAATGAAAATTGGTCAAGTTCAAGCTGTAATTGTTGGTGCTGATCGTATCGCTGCAAATGGTAAACACCCAGAACAATTTTGAACCATTTGAAAACTAAAGATTCATGTTGCTTTCTGTGTTTTGGTTGTGGCATTTCAAGGTGATACGGCAAATAAGATCGGCACGTACAGCCTTGCTATTTCTGCAAAGCACCATGGTGTGCAATTCTATGTAGCAGCACCGGTAACTTCGATAGATCTGTCCCTCTCATCTGGGCAGCAAATTGTGATAGAAGAAAGGTCACCCAAGGAGTTGTTGTACTCTGAAGGTGGTCTAGGAAAGCAAGTTGCTGCGTCAGGCATATCAGTCTGGAACCCTGCCTTCGATGTTACTCCAGCAAATCTAATTACTGCAATCATAACAGAAAAGGTTTCTATCTCTCCACCCTTTTTAAATGTTTCATTGCTTTTTTGCACTTTTGCTATTGGTTTATATGTGCAGAACATTGCGAACGGGCCTCTAGCCTAGCGGTAGAGCGCTCTAGTAGCACCCCAGTCTGGTTCGACTCGATGGGAGCGAATTTCAGGTTGGGAAAAAAATCCCCTCGCTTGCCCCATAAGCCAAAGCACAGGTCTAAAGGCTGGCCTAGGTCATTGGTCGCGGGTTGAGCGTTAGACTCCCATTGGTCGCTCTCACATAGGCTGATGCCGCTGTGTCAGGGTGAGGCAAGGGTTCGGGGATTTTCTCGATCTGCGTGAGAGGATTTTCTTCTTAAGCATAATGCCTGGGGGTTTCTTCCCCCCGCAGGTTGAGTTTTTTATATGTGCAGAACATTGATTGATAGACTTTTTTATTGACCTGAGTTTTTCCATTGATTTACAGGGTGTAATCACAAAGTCTGATGCTGATGGAACTTTCGACATCAAAGGCTTAATTCAATCCGCAAAATAATGCTCTCCAATGAGGCTCTCCTGTATGACATGAATGGGCTGGAGCGTCCGTGACGATAGAGGGCCCTTGTTGTACTCTAGACATTGCTCCGAGTGAAAATTAAAAATAAAGTCTTGTGGCAACACACACGTGCCGTACTGCTAGGATGAGATTTTTTTAAAAAAATAATCAATTTTTAATTTTGAATTACAGTATTGTACTTGCTATTTTTTTTTTACAGTTTGATCATATGTCGTCCAACCGTTCGGCGACACGTGGTTAAGTCGTCCAATTGTTGAGCGACTAAACCATGTCACCTAATCATGGAGCGATAAGACCTCAAGTCGTTCAATAGTTGGACGATAATCCTCTAGTCGCCTAACTGTTGGCCGATTTTTTTTAAATAATTATTTTAGTAATCCAATGAAAATAATTGTGTGTGTGTTGGGGAGGGGGTAAATGGCAATTATTGTAAGTAGGTAATATTGAGCAAATCTTGTTTGTAAGTTATTTTTTTAAATAAAAGGGCTGACAATGTCGGTTAATCCGTTTATGATTTTCGTAGATTGTGAATGGTATGAAATCTGTTAGACTCGTAATAACATTTTGCGATCATCGTATGTTGTTGTAGTGCGATAAATTTTCTAAAAAATTTTATGAGGACATTGATGTAGTAACAATTCATAAGTAGGAAGATAAGTGATATTGCGATGCAACCGGGAATTCATACACGGAGAAGAACTTAAGATAAATGATGTAAGAAAAACAACACAACCGTTCATCCGACAAGGGGGTTATATAGTACACAGGCTAACGAACTAAGAATGGTACACATATGCCTTTAGGAAATTAGAAATACATGGGACATATAGGCAAAGAGCATCAAACTACTGTGTAGAATGTGACCATTTGCCCTTGCGGCCTAGCTTAGTGTTATAGTCCTCATTGTCGGCCATGGCCTTGGCTGCCAATTCACGCTTTCTCTTGCGCTCCTCCTCACGAGACTCCCGCTCCTTGCGCCTGCACACCTTCAAGTGAGTTTGCGTCTCCCGTTGAATACGCTCGCTTCGATCTTTACTCCGGGTCAAAAAATTGGTCAAAGAGGTGTATTTTCGTGTGAAATTTTAGGTTTAAATAGATTTCATCACTAACACTAGGAAAGAAAGACTTAGCTAGCCTAGATACTAAGGGATGTACATAAGACTTAGCTAGCCTAGATACTAAGGGATGTACATATTCTAAGGACTTGTAATGACTTAAAAAAGGGGATTATTTTGTTATTAATTTTCACCCCAACACAACACTCTTGAACGGTTGAACCATTTTGCGCACACCACAAAGGTGAAAAACCTTTCAATTTTCATGTTTATCATAGGAAAGACCAGTTAACCATATCATAAGCTTTTTCAACGTAGATTCAAAGGCCACCCCTACTCATCATCTTCATTATGGTGGATTTTTTTTGGGTTGTAGCTTACAATTTTTGGTTTATGGTTTTTGAATTCTGCCTGTTTTGAGAGACAGTATGAAGAGGAAAACAATGCATATGATTTTAGTTGGTATAGCTAAATTCGATACATATCTTTTATAATCGACTTTTAGACCCGCCTTAAAAAAACACCATTTAAAAGTAAGTTACTATAACAAAAAGTAAAAAAGCCAAAGCCCACATGCATATAAGATGCTCAAGGCATACTTTGTTAACAAGTTCACCAACCAACTCGTTGCCATAGGATGAAACTTCAGCGACCAAGATTGAAGGTGAGGGCAACCCATCACACTTGCGCCATTGTTGAATTTTAGCCCGCACTCTCACCATAGTCACATGGTTTTCCAAAAACTCCTCCCCAATCCATTGTCTCATCCCCAATCGAGCTCCAGACCAGAGTAGCGCCTACTCCCAAATCCATTGTCTCCATCAACTTTGACGAGGTTGCCGTGGTCTGCCGATGCCTCCGTACACGGCAAGTTCCTAACCCATAGCGCACGAGGAACATCCATGGAGCCTCCGATGAGATCCCACGCTGTCATATCCCTTTCATCGCCATCGTCGAGCCACTTGTGCCACCATGCTTCGTTCGTGTGTCGCCACTTGCCAAGAGGATAGCAAGTGACCATCCATCAGGATTTGTCCCCGCCACGTACGTGTTTGTTGGAAATTGAGATAGATGTACATGGACACCGTCTGTGCTCTTCAAGCAAATTCTCAAGGAAGGAGTCATGTGCTTCAACCCTATCTCACTTGTAAAATAGGTTTCTTCCTAAGGAGCAGCTCCACAAGTACCAGTCCAAAGCTGTACACATCACTCTTCCTAGTTTAATTGCCTAGTTTGGTAGTACTCAGGATCTAAATACCCAAAAGTGCCTTGTACATTTGTAACGACATGGGTTTGATCAACAGGAACCAATCATGAAGCACCAAAATCTGAAACTTTAGTAGTGTAGTTGCCATTCATATGTATATTTGAGAACTTAACATCACAATGAAACAGTGGCAGACCCACCAGTGGGTCAAGGGGGCTGGTGCCCCCCACCTCCAGGCGGAGTGTAGGTAACTCAGCCCCTAGCTCCGGCACCACCGACAAATTTCGAGCACTTGGCCATCATTGTTCGAGGATGGAGACTCACTTAGGTGCGGGAAGCAGGCGCACGTAGAAAGTAGAAGCATCGTTTCTTGGCTGTTTATGAGATTTTCCTTATGGAGCTATGACATTCACGTCGCTACGTGTACACCTGCATCTGCATGTCTGAATTCTAGAATCCTGGTTCCAATCTATTCTTCGTTGCTGCTCTGCCACTACTTGCAAGTTCTCTAAAAACTGAAGATGCTTGATAATTTTTTTGGTGTAAAAAGATTTCAGTTAAGCACTTAACTCTTGTAAGTAGTTAAACATATTACTACAAAGGTAATCGTATTTGGTTGCACTTTTACGGCATGCTTAGAACTGTTGATGTCTTGAACAGGTGTTACACTAACCAAAAAAATAGTGCACATTGCCTTTCCTGAATTCTCTATAGCCGTCACAGGATTAAGGCATTGCTTTTGAAAAATCCTTTTATTTGTAAGAACAGGCCCTTTGCACGTATAGAAGCCCCGTTTCTTTTCTGTTGTAAAAAACCAGTGTTATTTGTTGATAACTTTATAGATTATTGTCTTTGGATTAATTATTCCAAGCAAAACACTTATAATCTGAATTCTGTAAGTTGTGTACTATTTTTGGGAAATAGTAAGTTGTTCGGAACAGATGCATCACCCAACTGTCATTAGCTTCATGAGTCCATCTAATTATTTATTCTAAAACTAAATAAATGCTAATAATTTCGTATTGTCAAATAAGCTCGTAAGCATGTACCGTGGCTTACCTAGTCATGTTAAAACCAAAGAGATCCCACGACAAGCAACATGATACACAGGAGGAAGAAACTTATACAGTATAGACAAAAAATGCAAGCCAAAGAAACAAAATCCTAAAAATTCTCGTAACACCTATTGTTAGAGAAATTAGAAATATGAAGAGATACGTAGAAAAATGTAGGATCCTAATATAGGAATTGTTAATCTCGTGAAATCACAGAAAAAAAGGTTACCAGAAGCTTCACTTCCCAGTCAAATGTCAGTTGACGTGCACATTAACTCCGGAGAGACTATGTATAAATATGAACAATTAAAGGGGCTTATATGCAAAAGGGAGAGACATTCTGAGCATAGGAGTCCCAATAAATAGGAACGAGACAAGATTGAGCGTCCCCTCCTGCTCCCATGTTCTTCCTCCCTCCTCTTGAGGCGTCTGAATTCTCTGAACCTTTGGCCGAATTTTCCCTTCAAAGAATGGGCGAATCAGTCGCGCTTCATTCCATCGTCTACGGCCGTGAATCAGGTTTTTTTCCTCTGCTTATTCTTTCTTCTGTTCCTTGTGAGTGGGGATGAGTTCTGGATTGGGTTCTTGGTTCGGCTTTGATGCTCTATACAGAGTAAGCTGCCTCTGGGTTTTTGGGAAATAGTAAGTTGTTCGGAACAGATGCATCACCCAACTCTCACTACCTTCATCAGTTTGTTCAATTATTTATTCTAACAACAACAATAATAAAACCTTTTATCCCAAACAAGTTAAGGTAAATTAGGAATGAAACATTCTCAAGATCAAAGAAACGAGAATTTTGAAAACCTATAATATAAAAACTCTAAGACGTACATCCTGCCATCTGAGCCAAGAGTGTAAAATGTTACACTAAACTTTCTTATGATTCCGGTACGTGGATCGCTAAATTTCATGCACTCATATCTAAAACTAATTCTTTAGATACATTTCAATCTCTCAAGTCTTTTTTAACTGTTTTCTCCCATGTCAGTCTTGGTCAACCTTTGCCTCTTCTTACGCTTTCAGTATGTCTTAAAATTCCACTACGGACTGATGCCTCAGGAGGTCTTCGTTGGAGGTGTCCAAACTATCTCAATTGATGTTGGACAAGCTTCTCTTCAATTCGTGCTGCCCCCACCCTATCACGTATATCGTCATTGCGGATACGATTCTGCCTTGTATGACCACAGATCCACCGCAGAATCTCATTTCTGCTACACTTATCTTTTGTATATGTTGTCTTTTAGTTGTCCAACATTTTGCTCCATATAACATCGTGAGTCTGATCGCCGTCCTATAGAACTTACCCTTTAACTTAAGGAACTTTTTTGTCACACGGTACACCAGATACTTGATGCCATTTCACCCATCTCGCTCTTATCCTGTGGCTCACGTCTTCATCAATCTCACTGTCCCACTGTAGCATCGATCCTAAAGAATGAAATGTATCCTTCCTAGGCACTACTTGTCTGTCCAGTCTAACATCTCCATCATCTTCCATGTCACCACTAAAATTACATATCATAAACTCAGTTTTAGTCCAACTAAATCTAAACCTCTTCAATTCTAAGGTCTTCCTCCACAACTCCAAATTCCTATCAATACCTATCCTACTCTCATCAACTAGTACCACATCATTAACGAAAAGCATACACCAAGGGATATCTCCTTGTATGTCCTGCGTGACCTCGTCCATCACTAGGGCAAAATGTATGGGCTCAACGCTAACCCTTGGTGTAATCTTATCTTAATAGGAAAATCATGTGAAGGTCCTTCTTTTGCTTCCTATACCTCTCCATCCACTGTCATAGCAAGAAAATCGCCTCTGTGGTCGACCTCCTAGGCATAAAACCAAATTAGTTTATTGTCATGCTAAATAAATGCTAATAATTTTGTATTGTCAAATAAGCTCCTAAGCATGTACCATGGCATACCAAGTCATGCTAAAACCATAGAAATCCCACGATAATATATGATACACAGGAGGAAGAAATTTATACCGTATAGACAAAAATGCAAGCCAAAGTAAACAAAAGACATGCGTACTGAATAATTATTTTATCGTAAAAATTCTCAGTGACGGATCTAAAATAAAAATAACATGGGGGCCTTGTGCTTCATGCATGCACTTATCAATGCATCCATCAATAATGTAGTAGATAGTAATGCATTCTAAATTTTGTAATATCAACTAATTTCATTACAACGTTCAATGGTTAATAACTATTTATCAGATAATGTACCAAAATCGAGAAACATAGTATTGAAACACACTAAATTAGATATTGAAACATGTTGAAAAATTCCCTACTTCAATTATTGCAAAAATCGAAACAGGTCATTCTAATATTAAAAGCCCTAACCCACAAATATTTTAAAGATTATAGAATTGAAACCCTAAAATCTAAATTAAAAAAGTTAGTACCTATTTTGGTCGGTTGATTGTTACTTCATTAGCTATGAACATCATTGAACTTTGAAGCAAGGAGCCAGTCAACTGGGACGAGATGACGAGTGGTTAGTGGATGACCTCATCTATTGCTGTGACCATCAACCATACTGCATACATTGATATATACACCAAGATCTACTCCATTTGCATACGCCCATAGTGACATTAACAGCGAGAAATGTAATGATACCATCCAAGTACGACGCATGCAGGCACAAACGAGAAGCGGCCGGTGTGCTCCCGGACGATGGCAGCTCCAGTGCTGGGCCTGTCGCCACTGTAGACGAAAGGACCAACTCACCAAAAGTTGCATGCATGGAATGGAGAATAAGGGAAGGTAGGTAAGGCATCATCTTTGTCAATGTCCTATGTGTTTTGTTTTCTTTCCTCCCCCTGTTTGTCAATGCGTTTAAGTGTGTTTTTTCTTTTAGATAGATGTAGGGGTACACACTGGGTAAGGTTGGACTCTAAGCAACAAAAATTAAAATCGGCGTGGGGGCCTGTTACCCCCATTGGAGAATTTGCATCCGCCCCTATCTGTACACATCACTCTTCCCATTTAATTGACTAGTTTGGTAGTACTCAGGATCTAAATACCCAAAAGTGCCCTGTACATTTGTATCAACATGGGTTTGATCAATAGGAACCAACTGTGAAGCACCAAAATCTAAAACTTTAGTAGTGTAGCTGCCATCCAAATGCATATTTGAGGACTTAACATCACAATGAAATAGTGGCGGACCCACCAATGGATCAAGGGGGTTGATGCCCCCCACCTCCGAGCGGAGTGTAGGTACCTCAGCCCCCTAGCTCTGGCGCCGCCGATAAATTTCGAGCACTTGCCCATCATTGTTTAAGGATGGAGACTCAATGAGGTGCGGGAAGCAGGCGCACATAGAAAGTAGAAGCATCGTTTCTTGCTTGTTCTTTAACAGCTTCTAAAAGTGGCTTTTGGCTTTTGCTACAATACCTAACTTTCAAACGGAGTATTTTCTCAAGACGGGGTTTGCAAGTTAATTGTAATACACATTAAAAGCCCAATATCTGTATCAACGAAATGCAAACGAGTATCTCTTCCTCCGTAATCTCTGTCACAAACAGGTAAAATTCAAAAATTTCAGCCAAAAGCCATAAGCCGTAGTATCAAACAGACCCAGAGTGCTCCTGTAGCCTCTACAACAATCTTTAAGCAGTCATCCCAAGACAATTGGAAGCCACTGCCTGCATTAGTGTGGAGAATTCCAAGTAACGAACCATTGGGAATAAAGTCATATACAAGTAGTGGAACCTCAGTTTCAAGACAACATCCAAAAAGCTTTAAAATATTGCAGTGATTTATTTGAGAGAGAATGACAACCTCATTGATAAAATTGTTGATTTCATCTTGCTCAATGATCTTAGATTTTTTTATAGCCACCACACGTTGAACAGATAAGATACCTTTATATACCATACCATGCCCTCCATGTCCAGCTATACGTGAGGAATCAAAGTTACTTGTTGCCTTTTCAAGCTCTTCTAAGGAGAAAATTTTTGTCTTGTCACTAGCATTCTGATCAGATGATATTAGTTGTTCTAGGAGAAGGCCTTGGTTTTTTCAGAAGTATTTTCTTCGTAGTTGCTTTTGAGTGTCTCTTTTCCATCTACAAATGAGAATCATCCCACTCAAGAAACAAAGTAGAATGCTGAAGCCACCACTAAGCCTAATGATAATGCCTAAAGGGATTTTGCCATTTAATTAATGTTCTATTTTCCTTCATCTTTCAGGATTGAAATAGAAATGGGAACATACCTAAAAGAAGACTTTGTTTTCTTGCTGAATTACACTGCATAGTTGCGGCATCATACTCTATTTTTTTGGGGCACTCGGTGCAATAGTAGCTCCAGGCGCAGATGCAAATTCTCCAATTTGGGGGGGGGGGGCACAGGCCCCACGTTGATTTTAATTTTTGTTGCTTAGAGTCCAAACTTACATAGTGTGTGCTCTCACATACCAAAAACTAGTGCCTCCACATGCCAAAAACTAGTGCTCCTCATCTATCTAAAAAAAGACTTAAATACGTTGACAAATAGGGGGAGAAAAGAAAAGAAAAACACGTAGGACGTTGACAAAGCAAGACACTCCAAAAAATATGTGTAAGTTGAAGTTGGCATGACACAATATATCAACCGACAGTGAAAAGAAAACAAAATAATAGGGGTTATTTGAATCAATTGAGCGTGGGCCACCAGCCGATCCAGCCCCAAGCCAACACCAGCCCAAGCTAACCAAGCAGGCAATGTTGGGTCCAGATGACGCCTCACCTACCTTCCCTTATTCCCCATGCAACCTTTGGTGAGTTGGTCCTTTCGTCTACAACAGCGACAGGCTCAGCGCCGGAGCTACCGTCGTTTGGGAGCACACCGGACGCTTCTCACCTGTGCCCACATGTGTCGGACTCATATGGTATGGTTTGATTTCTCACTGTGTTAATCTCACTATGGGCACATACAAATGGAGTAAATCTTGGTGTATGCATGAATGTATGCAGAATGGCCGATGGTCACAGCAATAGGTGAGGTCGTGCACTAACCACTCGTCGTCTCATCCTGGTTGACTGGCTCCTTGCTTCAAAGTTCAATGATCTTCATAGTTAACGAAGTAACGATCAGCCGACTAAAATAGGTACTAAATTTTGCGATTTAGATTTTAGGGTTTTAATTATATGATCTTTAAATTATTTGTAGGTTAGGGTTTTAATATTAGAATGCCATGTTTTGATTTTTGCAACAATTGAATTAGGGAATTTTTCAACATGTTTCAATATCTAATTTAGCGTGTTTCGATAGCTAACTGTTGGACCGAAATGGCGATAGAGGGGGGGTGAATGTCGATTTAGAAAGTTTCTTGTCCCTAAAAAAAACAGAGCGCATCTCTCCTCCTATAGCTATGGAAAGCTATAAAGAAGTTGATATATGCTCTCTGGAAGCTCAACTAAACAGAGAAGCAACAGGAAGGAACAAGCATGGAAGCAAACAAAGATGGGAAAGACCTGCAGTCAAGAAATAGCCGGGCGGTCAGACCTCTCTTTGAAGGCCGGTCAGACCGGTCCCATAGGGCCGGTCAGACCACTGGCTTTGGCCCGGTCAGACCGCCTGGGGGCCGGTCAGACCGCCAACTCCACACCGGTCAGATCGATTTCTCTGATTTTTTCTGGCAAGCCCGAGACTGAAATTCCTGAAACTCGAGAGATACTACAGATCTTTGAAAACTAAGAAATTGGGGGGTTTGCACCCAATCCCTTCAGCCCAAAGCAGCACACAAACACCCTAAATAACAAGAGGAGCTAGGGAAACAAAAAGATCAAGTTCAAGGACAAGAATTTCAGATTTGAGAAACAATCTGAAAAAAACATGAGCTGAACCAAAAATCTAATTACTCCCCAAACTTAGATCCTTTGGCCATGAAATTTTGAGAGAAGCTAGGAGATAGCCTCTGGACTCTAAGGACCAAATTTCATGCCATCTCAAAGAGGGAAACAAGAAAACATCTCAAACCCTAGAAATGAGAAGGATGAACAGAGGAGGCCGGCCCAACAGACAAAACTGAGATTAAACAAGGTTTGCTCGTAGGATTGAGTAGCCAAATGGCTTTTGAGCATCTCCTACATCACAACAACCCATTTTGGGCCTTCCCAGCAAGAATCAACAAGAAACTCAAAAAGTCAAGAAATCAACAGAGAGAGCATCGAAGCACAACAGAGCAGAACAGGAGCAAACTTCAAAGGTTTCATTCCAATCAAACGAGGAATACAGAGGAGTCCCCATACGCATGGACATTAGAACAGGAGGAATGATTACATGGATTCTCAACTCATCCTCTCGCTCTCCATCTCTAATCTCAAGAACACACACTCAAGAACACATGAACATACACAGGAAGGAGAGAACTACGGGAGACAACACACAGACAACACTCTGTCCATTTCACCCACTCTCAACAACTAAAGAGCAAAGGCAAAACCACCTCCTAAAGACTCTTTTGACCAATGGAAACCCTAACTCTCTCCCAAAGCCATGAGAGGGCATGTAGCCCCTCCCACCTATTTATATCCCTTGGCTAACGGGTCTCCAACCCGTTACGCCGGCTAAATCCAACGGAGCCTGCTCCCGTTTGTGCAGCCTTGCGAAATTACCGACTTGCCCCTCCTGCACCTTCCGGGAAGCTTCCGCGCTCCTTGTTGTCCAAGCCTCGCAACGACCTCGAGTCTCCGCCGTCTTTGACACATCCCGACCGTTCTGACCTCAACGCCACCTGCGTCTAGTCTGGTCACCTCGTGTCTCGCCACGACTCCGCCTCGACGTCCTGCAGCCAACACAGACAAGAAACACATCAAATAGCACCACTCGATACATGAAAGCATAATAACCTCAACAATTCGTACTTACGCATGATGGAGCCAAAACCTGTCAAAACATGATGATTTGCAACCTAAACCCTTTGACCAGGTTTGACCAGGTTCGACCGAGTCCATTGCACCACGCAACAACATGGTCTGAACCAACCAGATCAAACTTGACTTCCCTAAACCAATGTCAATTACTCATCACACACACGGGATGACCTCCACATGGTCTCTCACTAACCATATTTTGTTCTTGGATTCATCCTAAATAATGTTTATTTGGTGTTTATGAGGTGTTCTCTGCTTTTGTTTGTATTCCCTTCCCTCTGTTAATGAAATGAAGCAGAGCTCCTACCTTTGTTTCATAAAAAAGTATCACATTTACATATCAATTCTCAAATGTAAAATATCCTCAAAAAATTCTAAGTGTAAAGGAAATTTATTCTGGGACATTGCAAATGTCCGAAGCAATAAATTTTTATGTAGGTGCAGCTGTTGTAGAAAATCCACATTCTGGAGTATTTCAAAGGAATGATACTACTTCATAGAAAATTGCTATAAATTTCCTGCATTCAAAGAGGCCCTAAAATACAGTAGATAGCTCACTCTGGGTGCAAATGAACCGGATAAAAAATTGTAGAGAGTTGCATCCCTAAAAAATAGAGCTAATAGAAATCCATAAACTGCCATGTATTTTCTTTTTGCAAAAACTACATTACTTGATCAATCTTTTTTCAAGATATTGCCACTCTAAAGTGTAGAAAAATAAAAGAAAAAGATATATAGATGTGTTTGGATCTCGCAAAGGGGAGTGCCGTGAGCTCTGCGCTTTATATCACTTTGCCAGACGGTATGCAGATACACATAAGGAGAGATGGTAATAGACTCAATCTCTAGGGAAGAGAATAAACAAGATAGAATAGAATTAAGAAATATCTACCTATCTACTCGTTTAACGTAAACAATCTCAAACATTTCAATTTTTTCATCTTAATAGGGCACCAGGGGCGGATGTAAATTCTCCAATGGGGGGCACAGCCTCCATGTCGATTTTAATTTTTATTACTTAGAGTCTAACTTTACACAGTGTGTACCCCCACATGCAAAAAACTAGTGACTCACATCTATCTAAAAGAAAGAAGGCTTAAACACGTTGTCAAACAGGAGGAGAAAAGAAAAACACGTAGGACATTGACAAAGCAAGACACTCAAAAATAGTGTGTAAGTTGAAATTGGCATGACACAACATATCAACAAACAGAGAGTGTAGGCCACCAGCCGGTCAAACCAACACCAGCCCCAAATCAACACCAGCCCAAGGCCTAAGCGGCCAAACCAACACCAGCTCTAAGCCATCAAAGTAGGCAATGCCAGGTCCAGATGATGCCTTACCTACCTTCTCTTATTCCCCACGTCTACAATGGCAACAGGCCCAGCGCCGGAGCTGCCGTTGTCCGGGAGCACACCGACCGCTTCTTGCCTGCGCCTGGGTGCGTCGGACTTGGATAATATGGTTAGATTGCTCGCTGTGTTAATCTCACTACGTGCGCATGCAAATGGAGTAAATTTCGATATATGTATCAATGTATGCAGTATGGCCGACGATCATGATAATAGGTGAGGTCGTCCACTAACCACTCATCGTCTTGTCCCGGTTGACTGGCTTCATGCTTCAAACCTCAATGATCTTCATAGCTAATGAAGAAACGATCAGCCGACCAAAATAGTTACTAAATTTTGTGATTTAGATTTTAGGGTTTCAATTCTATGATCTTTAAATTATTTGTGGGTTAGGGCTTTAATATTAGAATGCCCTATTTTGATTTTTGAAACAATTGAATTAGGGAATTTTTCAACGTGTTTCAATGTCTAATTTTGTGTGTTTCGATAGCTAACCGTCTTTTGTTCTTGGATTCATCCTAAATAATTCATTAATAGTGTGTCGATTTTGGTATGTTGTCTGATAAATAGTTATTTACCATTGAATTTTGTCATGAAATTAATTGATATTACAAAATTTAGAATGCATTATTATCTACTACATAATTGATGGATGCATGGATAAGTACATATATGGAGCATAAGGCCTCGAATTATTTTTGTTCTAGATCCACCACTGTAGGGCACCACACTTAATAAACAAGGCCTGGCTGAGGCCATGTATCAATGAACTTATTGCAGATAGGATTAATTGATTTTAAAAACTCTCAGGTGATAACATATATGTTGCACACAGTGCAGTTGAGTTGCGCTTTGGCTAGTGTATTTGTTTTTAACAGCGCTCTCAATAACAATTTGTTGGGAAACATTGCAAAGTCACTTAGAAGAAAGAAAGCTTGGAAATTGTTGGTGAAAAATAGAAAGTTTATAAATTGTTGTTACAGTAACTAGCAGAGTGCCCCACACACTTGCGTAGATAGTCTTGTTGTTGATATATTGCTTCAGTAGGATGAACATGGTTTACACTTCATGGCGAAATCCTAATGACCATGCATGGCTATGTATTCTTGGGGAAAAAGAAGTAATGGCTTGCCTACTGCCTCACTCTCGCTCCAGAGCAGTAGCCCAACTGATAAACCAGAGAGAGGAGAGACCTTGCATTGAGAGGCCTTTCTTCTTTTCTTGCTTCATTTGGACGCAACAATAAAAAAAGAAACAAGAGAGTTGTGTAATCGGATTATCGACTTATGTTTCTTTCATATATACATAAGATTTAGGCCACCTCATAAACGATCATCACCGTTATAATTATCGTGGGCCACCTCATGGCCACACAAGATTTTTTTGTATAGATTAACGGGATTCCTAGAGATTAATGTGGAAATTTTGAACCCTTTAGGCCAAGGAGATGCCTTTAGTATAACTGGTCGTTTGTACATGCATAGATGCCCTTCTCATCTTAAAATAAGGCATGGTTTATGGAGCCTCACTTTTGTTTAGGAACAGAGCATCTGACTTGACCCGAAATGCTCGTTGAATTGCTGCAGCGATTCATTCCTACGAATTGCGAGCTCGATTCCTTCAGGCATCTCTGTGTCACTTGTGCCACCAAGTTGGTAGGAATCGAAGCCATCGAACATGGATAGGCAGACACGGGAGAGGAGAGCGTAGCGGTAGTGGCCATGCTTGGAGTAGACAACACCGGGGTAGGCGGCCGCTGCTGCGGCCGTGTCGAGTCCCAACAGACGGACGAGCTCGGCGAGCACGCAGCTGAAGCGGTGAGCGACGCGAGCGTGTCGCGGAGGACGAGTCGAAGACGCCACGGACGCATGGCGCCGGCAGCGTTGCCACCGCCGCGCCGGTGGCGGCATGAGGCGTGGTCGCGCGCGTTGCCGTCCTCCGGCTCGCGTGCTCCGCGCGGCGGCGGCCTCGAGTCCTGGCGCCGAGCGCGATCCGAGGCGGTTCACCACGGCCGAACGTCCACAAGATCTCCGCATACAATGAGTGCCAACATGCGCTCCTGGACCTCGTGGTCGTGGTGCTCGTCCACGAACTCTAGACGGGCACCATCTCATCATAGTCACTCAACTGCGGCCTCACCCATTTACAATTTAAATGTTTTAAAGATTCTATTGCTAGTAGTGTAGGTGGTAATATAACTAAATTCTAACCAATCTGAACTAGTGAATCGCAAAAATTAGACAACTCATATTTATTTTAAAGTATCATAAAACAGCTCTAAAATTATAACGCATTACATATTTGAACATCTCATCCTTGAGGAGTTGAGGGGTCTAGTCCATCCTGTAGCATGTAGTGGTATTACAGGATTCTTTACACAATATATATACCTTATTTTAACAACCCATTTATATATTACTATACATTAAATAAGTGCATTGTAGAATGTACAGTACTATGTTTGTCAAGGGAGGCAACAGGAATGTAGGTGCGCAGCATCCATGGGATAATACAATAACAACCAACATTGAAAACTGAACACATTTAGCGTGGTAGAGTGGAAGATGAGATAAACTCTTGCTCAAAGCTATAACGATTAGTCCCTTGGGATCCTAAAGTAGCTTCCTTGCCGAAAAATTCAACATATGCATTTGTTGTCAGTAAGGGTTCCATCTCTTGCTTATTTGCTAGAACGGCATGGCATGAGTTCATCCGTTTGGTTCGTATAAATTGTAATGTCATCTCTACTTGCTTCATAGTAGGTCTTTCTTCACCTTGAAGTCTCAAACACAGCTCTGCAAGAGAGGCAACATTTTTAATCTCTTCCTCAGTTGCTTCCTCAAGAACTTGAGCAGCCACTATGTCTGTAATCGGCCTCACCTTTGTTTCCCAAAGAAAATACTGGGCCAAGTTTTGCTTCAACCCTGTCTCACTTGTAAAAACAGGTTTCTTCCTAAGGAGTAGCTCCACAAGTATCACTCCAAAGCTGTACACATCACTTTTCCCGTTTAATTGCCCGGTTTGATAGTACTCAGGATCTAAATACCCAAAAGTGCCTTGTACATTTGTAACAACATGGGTTTGATCAATAGGAACCAATCGTGAAGCACCAAAATCTGAAACTTTAGTAGTGTAGTTGCCATCCAAAAGTATGTTCGAGGACTTCACATCACGGTGAAATATTGATACTGAAGCTGCAGAATGGAGATAACAGAGTGCTCCTGCAGCCTCTACAGCAATCTTTAAGCAGTCATCCCAAGACAACTGGAAGCCACTGCTTGCATCAGCGTGGAGAATTTCAAATAACGAACCATTGGGAATAAAGTCGTACACAAGTAGCGGAACCTCAGTTTCAAGACAACATCCAAAAAGCTTTACAATATTGCGGTGATTTATCTGAGAGAGAATGGCAACCTCATTGATAAAATTGTTGATTTCATCTTGCTCAATGATGTTAGACTTTTTTTATAGCCACCACACGTTGATCAGATAAGATACCTTTGTATACCATGCCATGCCCTCCATGTCCAACTATACGTGAGGAATCAAAGTTATTTGTCGCCTTTTCAAGCTCTTCTAAGGAGAAAATTTTTGTCTTGTCACTCGCATTCTCTTCAGATGATATTAGTTGTTCTAGGAGAAGGCCTTGGTTTTTTCGGAAGTATTTTCTACGTATTTGCTTTTGAATGTCTCTTTTCCATCTACCAATGAGAATCATCCCACTCAAGAAACAAAGTAGAATGCCGAAGCCACCACTAAGCCCAATGATAATACCTAAAGGGAATTTTCCATTTAATTAATGCTCTATTTTCCTTGGGCTTTGAGGATTGAAATAGAAACGAGCACATACCTAAGAGCAGACTTTGTTTTCTTGTTGAACGACACTGCATAGTTGTGGCATCATACTCTGTTTTATCGGGGCACTCGGTGCAATGGTAGTTCCCTACAACATTGTGACATACCCCTTTGCAAATGCCTAGTGTATTGCACTCGTTAATATCTGGAACCACAAATCATAGTAAGTTGAGAAAGCAACGTACAAAAGGTGAACATCATTGCTAATATGGAAGTGATGATGATTTGTGTCAAACTTTGAAATGGTATCATAATTGTTTTTTTTGTCGTTATGGTATCCATTCGATCAATCTTGTCTAATTTTGATCACCGGTATACATAGCTATATCTAAATTGGCCATATCAAAATTGTACCAATATGTTATAATTTTATAAGATATTTCTAAAATATTATCTTTATACTTAAAAGAAAGAGTTGACGGTGGTGGTGGTTCATCTGCACCTCCCGCTCCCCCTTGTACCTCCTAAAATCTCTTACAAAAACAGGAAAAAACAATCTACAAAAAAAATTCTGCCACACTAAAAGTTCTTGTAACATCCTGATTTTCAGAGCCTTTTTGAAGCTTTCGAAATAAAATTCACCATTTGAATTCTTCTGGAATTAATTAAAGCTTAAATGAAATTTTTATGAATTAAAAGGATTTAATATGATTAAGTTAAACATTAAAATGTGCCAAAAGTATTTTATTTGAGTTCCCTGAGCCTCAAGAGCTTTTTTGGCATTTTATGTGATTTTTCCGGATTTATTTGCTATTTTCTAGAGCTCAAAAGTATTTGTTTGAATTTCTGAAAAAGAAAAAATCCTAAATCGCCCACCGCTCGCTTGCCCTTCGGTTGCGTGCGCGTGTCACCCATCCACACGCTGGCGCCGCGCATCGCATTACGCCGCTTAGCAAGTCGTACTCGCCACGAGTGGGACTCTCAGTCGATCCCACCCGGACTCGTACTGCGTGGCCGACCAGGACACCTCTACGACCGGGTATAAAGGTCGAACCCGTGTCTCCTCATCCCAAGTCAAGCCTCGCCTCGAGTTGAGCCGCAAACCGAAGTCGTGCGCGTAGCGCTGCCGTGGTCGTGCGGAGCCGAGATCGTGTCGTCCCGCCGTCGTTACGCGCCGCGGTGAGTCCCGCCGCCATCCGTGGTCGAGATCCGTGGTCGAGATCCGTGTGTCGATCCGTGTGGTCGTGCGTTCACGACTACGTTGTAGAGCCTTAGTCGTAAGTCGTAAAGCCACCGGTAAGTCCGATCATGTGGTCGTAAACGACTTCATGGTCATAAGTCCGCTGAGTAGTCGAGCATTTGTGCGATCGTAGCGCCCGTGTGTTCATAGTCGTGGATTGTTCTCTGTGGTCGTAGTAGTAGGTTCGACTACGTAGTCGTAACCTCGACTGGGTGATCGTAGTCATGTGCTCGACTGCGTGGTCGTAAGCCTGCCTAAGTGGTCGTATTCGGCTTCGTAGTCTTAGATTGGTTTGTGGCCGTAGTCGTAAAGTTCTTCGTGGTCGTAAGGTTCTTCGTGGTCGTAAAGTTCTTCGTGGTCGTAAAGTTCTTCGTGGTCGTAAAGTTCTTCGTGGTCGTAAGGTTCTTCGTGGTCGTAAAGTTCTTCGTGGTCGTAAGGTTCTTCGTGGTCGTAAGATCCTTGGTGGTCGTAACGACTACCCGTCTGTCTCTTTTTCTCTGAATTAAAACTTCCCAGAGCCCGTTCTCCCTCGTCCTAGCTCCGATTAACCCGATTCTTTTTCCTAAATTCATCTAAAACTGAGCTCTATCTTTTGGTTCAAGTTTGAGAATTTTTGGAGTTCATTTGAATTTTATTTTATTTTATTTTGTGTTTCGATTTGCGTTCTCTCTCGTTAGATCACGCGTTCGAAGGAGCGGAAGTTGGATTTGAAGATCAAGAGCCGTCAACCGAGCAAGGCCAAGGCAAGTCGTGTCCTTTGATCATGTTGAACCAAGTTTGCAATCTATTATTTAATTATTTTGTTTTAAATTATCTTGCATCGCTATTTTTATTCAAACCCTTGTATTGGTAGTTATCGTCCCAATTGGTTATTTCCCTCCTTGATATTTTGGAATACCTTGATGCCATTGTCAACTTAGGTTGGGAATTTAATTAGTGATGCTATGTGATTTGTCACATTGGGTTGGTACGATTAGAATGCTTAGTCTTGCTTATTTTTGCGAAAGGGTTCATCATCACATGTGGTTAATTAATCTTGACTTAATGATATACTTGAATGTGGTGTTTAACCACGATTATAAAACTTGTTCCCATGGCATGGGTAGTGTCATTGGTGTTGGTTATACAAAATTGGTTTTCACTTGGGCGATTGATCGTGCGAAGAAAGGGTCTTGAATGCACATGGGATGTGGATGCTTCACCTGGTAATTCTTAAGGACTTAACTTTGTGCGCCATTGATCCGAGCTAAGTCGTGCAAACCACATGTCTAGTATGGGATAGACCTGGCATAATAATTTGTGAAGTCTCCACTTTGGTTTTGCTACCGATGTTGTTGTGGCGTAAGAGGGGGCAATTATCGACTAGGGGGTTACCCTACTCGACGGCGAAACCTTAGCGAGTGGGATCAAGTGGAGATGGATCATTGTAAAGGCCTTGTTGTGATTTCCTTAGCGCGAGGCTAATCACATCGTGTGGGTACAGTTGTGCAACCTCTGCAGAGTGTAAAACTATTCGAATAGCCGTGTCCTCGGTCATGGACAATGCTCGGTGATTTCACACGAGGGGTAGTCTTTATGAAATCTGGTTGGTTTGAGCTGGGAAGTGAATGGGTAGTTCACTTGTGGTTATATTCAATTCCTTTGATTATTTGTTTAATGTCTTTTGTTAAAGTTGCTTTTCAATCTATTTATTGTATTTACTTTAAATCGTTGCTTTATGCAAAGTTAACCTTTCAGCCATCCATTGTTAAGCCCTGCATACTATATTGCATTCATTTGTTACAAACGACTTGCTGAGTACCAATGTACTCACGGCTTCATGCCCTGTTGCTCGATTGAGGAGGAAGGACCAGATCGCAGGAGTTGCTCGAAGGAGGCTACTATGAGGACTTCACGGATTAGACTTCGCCTCCCGATCGATTGCACGTGGGCATGTCGAGTGGCTACTACATTAAACTTTGGATTTCTCCGCTAGTTTCTTAAAAGCCCTTCAGGCTAATAATTGTAAGCTTGGCCATAAGGTCGTACTCTGATGGTTATTAATATAATTTGGATTTCCTTTAGAATATCGCGATGTGGATGATATTTGTCTTTGTTTGCGCTGTGTGCACTAGCGTGATCCTGGACTAGTGCAGAATACACAGGAGAGTCCGGATTTGTATATTCGGGTCTCGACAGTTCTCTAACAAAAAAAAACAAAACTCCACCGGGTACACGACAGAGTTGAGGGCGCAAAGGCACGATGCGGCCGAGTAAGGAGATGGAGCCGACGACATGGGCTAGACAGGTCGATCCCAACAATGTCGACTCAACATGCTGAGATGATATGATTTTTTTATCCATAACAAAGCATGGACATTTAGCTAGTAATTTATAAGATTATGTTTATATATAATTATGCCAAATAAAATTAAACGATAAATGAAGTTGGAGAGTGAGCAATTCCTAAAATGTCATGCATTTGTGAAGAAGGGAGTATATAACATGAGAATTTATCATACAGGCTGAATTATGAATCGAAGAAAAATAAAAACAAAGATTCCCATCTTAATCGTGGGTGTAAGGGAAAAATCAAGTCTGTTAATTCAGATGTCTGGAAAGGGAGTGGACGCACTTTAGCTTCCAATACTTTAGATGGTGCAATCCTGTTGCCCAAAGAGGGGCTGAAGGAGGTGTTTATGAGGTGTCCTCTGCTTTTGTTTGTATTCCCTTCTCTCTGCTAATGAAATGAGGCAGAGCTCCTACCTTTGTTCCATAAAAAAAGTATCACATTTACATATCAATTCTCAAATGTAAAATATCCTCAAAAAATTCTAAAGTGTAAAGCAAATTTATTCTGGGACATTGCAAATGTCCGAAGCAATATATTTTTATGTAGATGTAGCTGTTGTAGATAATCCACATTCTGGAGTATTTCCAAAGGAATTATACTACTTTATGGAAAATTTCTATAAATTTCTTGTATTCAAAGAGGCCTTAAAATACAGTAGATAACTCACTCAGGTGCAAATGAACTGGATAAAAATTGTATAGAGTTGCAACATATCCTATAAAATAGAGCTAATAGGAATCCAGAAGCGCCATGTATTTTTCTTTTTGCAAAAGCGTATTACTTGATCAATCTTTTTCTAAGATATCGCTACTCTAAAGTGTAGAAAAATAAAAGAGAAAGATATAGATGTGTTTGGATCTTGCAAAGGGGAGTGTCGTGAGCTGTGCGCTTTATACCACTTTGCCAGACGGTATGCAGTACAAGTGTTATACGCGACAACAGAAATACACATAAGGAGAGATTCGTAATAAATTCAATCTCTAGGGAAGATAATAAATACGATATAATAGAAGAATTATCTACCTATCTATTCGTTTAACGTAAACAAATCTCAAACATTTCAACTGTCATCTTAATAGGGCACCACACTTAATAAACAAGGCTTGACTGGGGCCATGTATGAATGAACTTATTGCAGATAGGATTACTTGATTTTAAAAACTCTTAGGTGACAACATATATGTTGCACACGGTGCAGTTGGTTGCGCTTTTGGCTAGTGAATTTGTTTTTAACAGTGCTCTCAATAACAATTTGTTGGGAAACATTGCAGAGTCACTTAAAACTTAAAAGAAAGAAAGCTTGGAAATTGTTGGTAAAAAATAGAAAGTTTATGAACTGTTGTTACAATAACTAGCAGAGTGCCCCCGCACATTTGCACGGATAGCCTTGTTCTCGATATATTGCTTCAGTCGGATGAACATGGTTTACACTTAATGGTGTAATCCTAATGACCATGCATGGCTATGCAGTCTTGGGGGAAAAAAGAAGTAATGGCATGCCTACTGCATGCCTCACTCTCGTTCCAGAGCAGTAGCCCAACCGATAAACCAGAGAGAGAAGTGAGATGGGGAGAGATTTAGGCCACCTTATAAACGATCATCATGGGCCACCTCATGGCCACACAAGTTTTTTTTGTATAGATTAACGGGATTCCTAGAAATTTGTCTCTTTTTCTGATTTAAGGATTAATGTGAAAATTTTGAACCCTTTAGACCAAGGAGATGCCTTTAATTTCAGTGGGCGTTTGTAGATGCATAGATGCCCATCTCTTCTTAAAATAAGGCAAGTCTTATGGAGCCTCACTTTTGTTTTGGAACGGAGCATCTGACTTGACCCAAAATGCTTGAAAATTTACGCTACTTGGTTTTTTGATTGTTATCGTACTGGGGAGCTTGGAGAAGGGGAGAGGGTACCTTCGCAGCCATTAGTGATATATGGATTTCCCTGAAAACCAGTTGAGCATTTGCACCGATATCCAATATAACCTTTCATAGAGTTGACGCCTAAGCATGTGCTGTTCATACTAACACATGCATATTGAGTGAGGTTCTTCTGGGCCTCTTGACATGTTAGGTTGGCAGCAGCCCAGTGCACTGACACTACTGATTCCCCAAAACTAGCATAGAGTTCGGGTTCTTCTGGTAAGTACATGTTAAGATGCCACTCTTCAAAATATGATGTAAATCTGATGCCTACAAGCCCCTCAGTGAGATTTATGTATGTCACAACATGGTCGTCATCAAATTGGAGCATGGAAGATGTCGCGTTTGTGCAATTGAGTTGAAATAGCTTCCTTGCGGAGCAGCCTTCCTCCAGGCCGAAAGGAAATGGAACACTGATGTTCCCACAACACTGGGAGCAATTTGCCTTTAGTTGAATTGGGCTATATCCTGCATTTAGTAAACAAAATTCATGAGCTTGTCCGGTAATTTGACTCTTTTGGAAGTTCTTTCAGCCATGTTGTAAAAATAATAATCAAATTATTATAGTAGTAGAAACACATAGACTTGAATGAAACAATTTTAGTATTACAACGAGCTTCAAAAGGTAGAATCTTATTATCAAAGTTATTCTGAAATAATTAACTAGGATCACAATACAAATCTTATGCATGATTCTCAACAAATGTAACTGGTCTCCTAATATGTAAATAAACGTGGCATTATTGACCATCTGACGCTGAACTTGGTTGACATTTGCTAAAATACACTGCACTCGGTTGGCATTCGTCCTTCTCATGTTTATTTCAGATTCGGCCGCCCGTTCCTCGCCCTCTTTTGGCGGCTGCCATCGTGGTTTGGTGAGCGACCCTGCTAGGTTACTTCGCTCCGTCCTCCTCCACTTGGTTGCTCCGTCACATACAAAGCCAGGTTAGCAAGAACTTAGATCCTCTCCTCTCTCGGATCTCCTTGTTCTCTTTTGATGGCCCTCCCTCTAGGGTTTCCTTTCCTGGAGGATGTCAGAGGGTGTTGTTGGGTACCCAGGTGGGCAGGGTCATGCTATGGGTGTCAACGGATCACATACAAATCGAGTAGTGATCTTCTCATATTCCTATTCATATTTTTTATGAATATGAATTCGAATATGCTCAAATACGAATACAAACTTGAATATCCCCAAATACGACTCGAATACTTACTCAATTCGGTCAGATGCAAATATCCTATGGCATAATAAAGTTTAGCAAATTGACACTAGTTTTGTAGTAATATTTATGCCCTTTTTACTCTAATTTACCACATAATCATCCATCATTGGTGTCATTTTACCACTAATCCTAACTAATTCTAGATATGTTGCAAATAAATTATTTAAACATATTGAATTTGGTTAAAAATAGCATGCGAAAAGCCTTATTAAGAGATATGCCAAAATGAAAAACATGAAATGCCATATTAGAGTCTATCATGATTGAAATGCATATCTAATATGCTCAATTTGGAGATTAAATGCTAAAGATACGTCAACTATTCCGCGCACCACATTTGAATCTGGATAGTATCCATATTCGTTTAACACCGAATTCTGCATGTCACATTCGAATTTGTATTTGGAAAAAAATTGGATACTATCCGGATCCTTATCCATTTTATCATATAAAGAACCATATGAGAAGGCCCGGGATAATGTTATAATGAACCATTACAAGTTTTGTGAAGTGATTGATTGATTTTGCAAAGATCATATTTTATCTGGATTGTTTTATGAATTCTTCAGGGAAATTGGTCATACCGCAGGTATGACGGCGGTCATATCGCTGGACGGTAGTACCACGGAGGTGTGGTGGTCATACCGCAGGATGGTAGCTCCGATTTCTAGTTGGCGGTAGCTACCTTTTAGAAAGATTCAATTGCAAGGTGTGAAGGTGCAGTAGTACCGACCAGTGGGAGTGATAGTACCACAGTGCGGTAGTATCAGCCCTATGGGAGTGTAGTATCGGCCTAAGTGAACAATTCGAGATTTTAGTAAATTGAGTCATGGTTTGAGTTGGGTTGACCTAGGTCAGTGTATTAATGTTGCACGAAGTATGTTTTGACTAACGTGGGTCAAGTTACGAAGAATTTATGCCTGAAAATGATTTCCTTATCTTTGGATGTGTAGTGTTGAAAGCATCTAGGCCCCTAAAAATGGTTTTGGTAATTAATGAATTTATGTGAATATGAGACTAACATGTTTAATGAGTGTTTAAAGGTTAAGTCCATAAGTGGTTGACAAAGATGCAAGCTAAGGATTAATGTGAAGACCCAAAATGGCTCAAGACAAAGGTATACTTAGAATAGGATCCCTTTTCACTTTTACCGGTCTTAGGAGAAAAGGTGGAAGATCGGATTATAGGATAAATAATCGTACCATAAAAAGGGATCATGGCAAGTAACTTGATAGCAAAATATTTGTGCCATTGGGATCAAACTAGGATCATGCATTCATTAAAAATCTATTTTAAAAAGCCAATATGTGCTTTGTCTGGAAGAGTGGTAGTACCGCCATTTTCAACGTCGGAACTACCGCAGAGCGGAAGTTCCGTAGGCAAAAACGGAACTACCGGCGACCGGAAGCTCCGAACTCTGAGCGGAGCCTTTTTTCCAGAGAGCACCCTTCGGATGAGGTCTGAGTTTGATGGGATCGGAAGTACCGATGATTTCAACGCTGGAATTACTGCTGGAAGCGGTAGTTCCACTGCATAGAGTGGTACTTCCGGAGCCTGGAAGCTCCAGAGGTAGAACGGAGCCTTTTTTCCATAGAGCGCCAAGTTTGGAGCCGGCTCAAACGGAACTACCGCGCTGACTTTGCGGAACTATCGCAGAGTGGTAGTACCGGATTTTATAACGGCGGTAGTACCGCTCCGACTTTCCAATGGCTACTGCAGAGCTTTTGACATAGCCGTTCTGCCGCGCCAGAGGTGGAGCGGAACTACCGGCCGTTGGCCAGCGGTAGTTCCGCTCACCCTGATTTTTCTGGAATTTGTTTCAAACGGCTAATTTTGGTTGGTGAGGGGTATAAATACCCGTACCACTGCTCAAGAACAGTAAGAATAGATCCATTGAACATCTTTGAGCTAATAACATTCATTCCACACCTCTTTTCTCTCTTGTGCATTCAATTGAGGTGGTTGGAGCAAAAGTGCATAGCATTCATTAGTTGATCCTTTGGCACTCATTTGCGATCAAGTGAAGCCCTGGTTTATTACTCTTGGTGCTTGCCGGCACTGGACGATTGGGCGAAGGATTGATTGGTGATCTTCTCAAAGGAGGTTGTGAGAAGGCCCGGCAAGTTTGTGAAGGTTGGAGCTCGCATACCCGGAGAGGGGAAGAGCTACCTCTAGTGATTGAGGTGTTTCGGCTTAATTCGTGGAGCTGGTCCGATTTGTTCGGGCTTACCTCAACGTGGATTAGGGAAAACCAGCAAGTTTTCGAACACCATGGTAATACATCGGTTGTGTACATCTCTCTCATATTTTCTTCTATTTCCTATTTGTTAATATATTATTGTGATTATTTGCTTGATATAGAGCTAGTATTGTTTCACTCTTGACTAGAATTGTGTAGGCTTAAGTGCTTTACTTTTTTTGGCAGATTGAGAGTGTAGAAAATTATCTAGAAGAAAAGAAAAATTTAAAAACCTCCTATTCACCCCCTCTAGTTGGTATCCTTGATCCTACAAGTGTCACTTGGAGTCACCACAGTCAATGGCGAGGATCAGGACTACGCTCATGGAGGAGCCAAGGTCTAGAACGATCGAGTATACCGGATGAGGTGGTGAGCTCAAGCATAGAATGAGGAAAGCGGAAAATGTTGAAGACGAGTTAAAACAGCGGGGTTGCACCATGTGGCTTCGTCGGTGCAAGTGAGACATGGTCCGATGGAACCAAAGTGGGAGAGACTTGTCGGTGTGTGAGAAGCTAGTGGTATACCTACATGTGGTAAACACGACGATTGCTTGCAATGGAAGATGAATATTAGGTCAAGAAAGGGTATTTTGGTAGTTTGGCCAAAATACTGAAAAATACATTGGATCAAAACCACAACGCTTAAACAACGCTTGGGAGAGTAGTTTAGATCAAGGAGAAGTTGATTGGATCAAGATGGGTCAAGGCTAAGAACTTAGCGGATGCGGGCTTATGCGCTTTGAAAAGCTGCATAAATGAACATGTGTGAGTAAAATCCGTGTAAGTGGGGTTATCAGGTTTTCCCTATTGTGCTAAGTGGATAGTATCCACTAAGTGTTAGATGTAGCTAGCTAGCCCATCTATTTAAGGGGTTGGGATGGAGACTTGTGATTAACCATCAAACTTATCTCTCTTGTGCTCTCCTGTTTTGGGTTATGGTTTGAGAGTTGAGTACTTGATGTGCTCTCTATCCTCTAAGGTAGGGTGGTTGTAAAACTTCTCTCTTTTAGTAAACAATACATCAATATTTGTGCATCTCCATGGATCTATTATGTTTCGATTGATTTGCTCTTGATTTGGTCGATTTTGATCTCTTCTATTTCCCCTTTTTGATTTCGTTGTGCCAAAGACATATAAGAGATAGAGATAACCTCTAAAAATCAATCTAAACACATCTAGCTACTTTGATAGTACGTTCATGAAGAAAACCAGTTTTGCTTGATTTTGGCCTTAACAAGTGATTTCGTGATTCGAGAGATTTTCGAGTGTTTTATTTGGTGTTCTTGCTTGCCGTGACATGTGGGAACTATAACAGCCCATGTTTTTATAAAAAATAATTTAAAATAAAAATAAGTGTTTCGGTTGCCTAATTTGTAATTTTGATTTGCCCTAAATTTCTGTTTTTTAAAAAGGCTAGTTTTGAAAAGTAATTTAATTGAAAAAACCAAAAATATTATTAATAAATTTTATTCTGAATTTTTATAAAAATCCTAATTAAAATTAATTATTTGGCTTTTATTTGGATTTTCTGTGTTTTTCTGGAGTTTAAAATCTAATTTTAAAATTTAAAATTATTTTCACTGTAAGAAAATTGTAACAAATTAAGTTGTAAATATTTGTACTAAGTCCAAAATGGCTCCATCAGTTTATGTGAATTTTCTGAAATTTTTGGGCTTTATTTGCTATTTTCTAGGCCCTTATTTATTTTCTCGGGCTTTTCTGAAAATCAAAATCAAAAGTTAAAAAATTTAATCTCCCGCCCATCCCTTCGAGCGACGCGTGGACGGTTTAGATCTGCCCATGTTGCTGCGGGCTGGTCCATCTCCCCAGTCTGCCCTTCCCTCTCTCCTCTGTGCCTCACGGCCATGCGATCCTCATCCAGCAGCTACTGCTAGCCCTCTCTTTATCCCTCTGACGTTGCGTCCCACCTGTCAGCGCCCACTCCCTTCCCTCTCCCGTCGACACCTGACCCCAATCGTCAGCTCCTTGTTCCCCGTGCGCACTCCTCCATCTTCTCCCCATCTGCGTCGTCGTCACGACCGTTGGCCTGCTCCGCTCTACCTGACCCCCTCTCTCTCTCGCACATGCGCCACCCACCTCTCTCCTTCATGCGCCGCACTCCCCACGCCCACCTCCCCACTTCCCCCATTCCTGCACATCCTCTCCACAACGGCCACTGTCGCCGCCATTTGCGCAACAGGTTAGCTCGCCAACGCCGCCTCTCCCCTATAAATACCCCCCATCAAGCTCCTTCTCTACTCACCTCATTCCCGCCCCCAATTCCTCCCTTTCCGCTACTCAAGCTCGTCCGTGCTGCCATTCCTCTCTTCGTGCCGGCGAACATCTCCGGTGAGGAAGTCCTGACGCGTCGCTGCCGCTCGAGCCCCGCCAACACCGTATTCAGCAACGCCGAGCCTTCGCTGACCTCCTCCGCCTCTCTGCCGAGCACAAGCGCCGCCCGAGGACCTACTTCGCTACTGACCCAAGCGACGCCACCGCCTCCCTCATCACCGATCGCTCTCCATCCATCCTAGGTAAAATTTGCGAGCACCATCACATTCCCCACTCTCTCCCCTCATTTGCGCTACTCGCCGGCCACCGCCGCCTGCCGGAACGCCGGTGACCATCGGTCCGCATGCGCCCCCCCACCGATGAGGCCACGTCAGCAGTTGAGCTGACGTGGCACCACATGGTGCTCCACGCCAGCACCGAGCTACCATACAGGTGCCACGCTGTGCCCGGCGCGCCTCGTTAGACCGAGCGCCCACGTGGCAGCCACATCAGCGCCACCTATCGACCACATCAGTAGATTCATCCAGTTAGCAGCCACATGTACACGACATAATCACCCTTACCACCTCAGCCTCCCTCTGGTCCATGGACCTGGTCCACGGTAGACCGGGCCCATTGGTCAGTCTCAGTAAACCCAAGGCTGACGTCATAATCTCCTTTTTCTTTTAAAAAATAATTTAACCAAAAATGGAAAATTCCTTGCTAACGTCATAATTCCAATTTCCAATAGAAAATAATTCCAGAAATTCCTTTTATTCTTTTCTCTGATTTTAAACTTCCGGGAGACCGTTCTCCTTCATCCTAGCTCTGATTAAGCCCGTTCAAATTCATAAATTCATAAAAAATCCCAATCTATCCATTTCTATCCTTCTTTTAAATGTTTGGAGTTTATTTGAATTTATTTGGATTTTATTTGAGTTTGCTTGGGTATTTTCACGTGCAGACTGCTACGATTCGGAAGAATTCTTCGACGACGATTCACACCAATTTGTGAAGCAAGGTAAGTCACACTCCTTGATCATGTTGATCCTAGTTTGTAAAATAAAAATTATGTTGTTTTAAATTATATTTCATGCTTAATTTTATTCAACGTATTTCAATTCAGTTTTAAATTTAGTTAATGCCTATTTGTTATCACCTCCATTGACATTGAGTTCCCTAAATATCTTGTCACCCTAGAATCACCCTAGAATAAAGCTCTAGTTAGTACACTAGTATGACTAGTGAACTTTTGTAGCAAATGCTTAGTCTTGCTTAGAAATAAAACTACGCTTAGGATACCTTTTCACATAAAATGATAAAGTTTTCAAATGTATTCTTGATTTCGGTGAGTCAAGAAGGTTTATGAAATATTTTGAAATAAAATATAAAATTTGGTTTGGACTTAGGCTAATGGTTAGGTGGTGGGTGTAGGCATGCACTATTGTTTGATGACACAGTGTTGATTGTCGGGCACAAGGAATATGTGGTTGAGTTTAAGTCAATTAAGGACCGGTCTGTGAGCTACTGTTGCAAAGCCCTATCGTACTACCAAAGGCTGGTATGGGACAGTCCTAGCTGATTAATTTGCGGGTCCCAACCTGAGTCATGTCGTAGGTTGAAAGTGAGCGTGGCGTGGGCCATGAGAAGTCTCACTTGTCTCAAGAGGGGGTCCCGGTCTGGTGGATTTCTTACTAGAGTGAAACCTTAGAGTTGGTTTGGCCAGGTTGAAGGCTTTGCATTGTAAAGGTCTTGTCATGATCTCCTCACCGAACACTAAAGAAAGTGTGCTTATCCGGTGGCAATATGGGATGATCATGTCTTGTGGGTAAAGCTGTACAACCTTTGCAGAGTGTATAATCTATCTTGGATAGCCATGCCCACGATCATAGGCAAGCTTAATAAAGTTTTTCACGGATTAGACTTTATTTTTCAAAATGGTTTATGAAAATCTTATGGATGGATGAAATCCATGAGAGATTGAAAACGTATGGATGGATGGAATCCACATGAGAACTTTTGGATAAGATGGTTCAGGTGGGATGCCCGTGATTAGGTTAGTGTGGGGAATGGACCTACACTAATGGTATTAATTTCCTTTACAATACTAATTTTAATTATTGTACTAAGGTCAGTAATTTCAATCTATTTATTGTATTTCTTTAAATGTTGTTTTACGCTCAAGTAACCCTATATGCCTTCCTTTGTTGCCTTTATCATCATGTTGCATTCTTTCGTGTGACTTGCGGAGTATAAGTTTGTACTCACCTTGCTATCTCCACACAGAGAAAGATGACTTCAACTACGATGAAGACTTGGACGAGTAGGTCGCGTCTTACTGTCGTTTGCCTGTGGGAAGGCTTGTTGGGCTTCTTCCGCTTTGATGTTTTTCTTCCGCTGCTTATGTTTAAATTTGGCTTATTGGCCATGGATGTAAACTTTGGCAATCATGCCCATATTTAGTTAATAAATGTCATTATAGTTGATATTTATGTTTGTTATTCACTGTGTGCACTAGCTGATCCTGGACTAGTGCGATTTACACAGATGATCCAGGAGTTGTTGCTCCGGGTTTCGACAGAACATATCCAAAGCCTTCTTGGCTATCCTCTGTCCACAAGCAAGTCTTGATCATTATTTTGGTTTTTTGCTTTGTTTTGGTGCAAACTTTCTTCAAACTGAAAAAGGTCAGAACTTTGGCAATGATTCTATTGATCATTGATTGGAATTGGTTCCTAACATCCTAGATAAACTATATGCCAAGTTTTATATCATTGGATCAATGGATCAAAAGTTACATGGATTATTGATTTTGAAATCGTGCTGATTTTACTATTCATTCTGATTTTACTGTAGCAGTGGTAGTACCGAAGTTACTGTAGTGGTACTACCAATTTTGTTGATTTTTCTTGGTAGTTCAGTTTCTTGATTTATTGGATTTTGCGTAGGTTTCCTATCCTATTCTTTTTAGCTTTGTAGCTATTAGTGTAAAAGACTGGTGAATGCTTGGAAAAATTTTGAGGCACCATTCACCTCTCCTCTGCTGCCATCTTTGGTTCTACAAGTGGTGTCAGAGCCTGGTTCGCTATTCTCATAGATCTTAACCAATTTTAGGAACCATGGCAGCAAACAAGTACTCAACCTAGCCATCCGTTTTTTATGGAGTTAATTTTTCTTATTGGAAGTCTCGCATGTATGCCTATATCGAGGCTCAAGGGCATGCAATTTGGCTTAAAGTTAAAAATCCCTATGAGGTGCCTGCTAATGACGATGTGATCTCTCTTGATATAAAGGAAAACAATAAGGCACACAACTTCTTGATTTAGGGACTTAATTGATCTGAGTTTGAGCGAGTCACTCACTTGAGATTTGCTCATGAGATCTAGAAGACCCTCTCTGACTACCAAGGCTCTACCGTGATCAAGGAAGTAAGACAAAATCAACTCAAGAAAGAATACTCCAAGATCGAGCAAAAGCTCAGAGAATCTTTAGATGAGTTGTGGGGAAGATTCAACAAGATCCTACATGATCTTCGTACTGTTGGCTTGACTTTATCTGATTTAGCAAATACACACCAAATCTTGGGTGCTCTTGATGTGAGAGTTTGGATGATGAAAATCATATCCATTAATGACAACACTATCATGAGTGGGCTTACCATAGATAAGATTTACTCAAGATTAAAAACGAATAAGATTGACTTCATCTTGCGTCTTCTCAGGGCAAAGTTGATGGCGCTTGTAATGGACCCTTCCAAAGCACTTCTTCAAGTGTTGTTGATTTTGGCACTTTTGGATTTTCCTTGTTCGCCTTACATTCCATGAGCGATGAGCAGCTAGAGAGGCTACCTGAGGAAGATTAAGCCCTTCTATCCACAAAATTCACAAGAGTCTACAATAAGGTGAGGAATAAGAGGAGTGGTGGTCCAGTGACTTGCTTTCAGTGTGGTGAGCCAAACTACATTCAGGCCAAGTGCACCAAGCTGAAGGGTAAGGACGAGAAAGACCTTCAGAGGCATCATCAAGCTTGAGACGTGAAGGTCAAGAAACCCAACTACTGTAAATTTGTCAACTGGGTCCTTGCCGCTCTGGAGAATGTTGACATGAGTGATGTGGACTTGGGGATGAAAGACGACGAGGATGACACCCACAACAAGAAGGCCCAGGACTTCACCGGCATATGCTTCATGGATAAGGGCAATAATGATGTCAACTTCTTTGACTCCGATGAGCCCTACAACGACCCTGATGAGGTCCAGCGTGCAAGGAAGGAGGACGTGTGGCTTGTTGTCTCTATGTGTTCTCGACACATGACCAAAGATTCTATATAGTTCTTCTCCCTCACACGTACATTCAGCAATAAGTTGATCATGTTTGGGGATGCTTCTACCAGGACCGTGACAGCTAAGGGCATAGTGTGCATCAACAATAACTTCATGCTCAAGGACGTTGCTATCTATCTTCCAACTTCTTGATGAGGGTTTAGAAGTGAGGTTCAACTGTGGTGAGTGTAGAGTTCTAGACTCCTCGGGTGAGTATGTTTTTGGGATCCCTAGGTTTGAAAGGATTTTTAGTACTGATTTTAAAGTTTCTTCTACCTCTAGCCAGGTATCTTGTGGCTTTTGACTCTCATGATTTAGTGTTGTGGCATCGTAGGTTTGGATGCATATGTTTCGACCACTTGATTAGAGTCAGTAATAAGAACCTGATTAGAGGACTGCCTAGGCTTAAGAGTGCTAGAGACTTAGTGTGCATACTTTGTAGACATGGTAAAATAGTGTCTGCTTCTTATCCATCTCTTACTTTAGTCTTAACGGATGGATCTGGATATCTTCTTCACTTAGACACAATTGGTCATTCTAGAGTCCATTTTGCATGAGGGAAGTGGTATATGCTTGTCATTGTGGATGACTACTCTAGGTATTCTTTGGTGTATTTTTTGGTTTTTAAGGATGAAGCCTTTGGTTTCTTTAGAGAGTTGGTCCTTAGACTAACAGTTGACCTTCCAAGAGCCTTGAGAGCAATTAGGAGTGACAATGGTACAAAATTCATGAACTCATCTTTTCCCACTTTCTGCATTGAGGGAGAATTAGAGCACCAGTTTTCCTCACCTAGAGTTCCCCAGCAGAATAGGTTGTTGAGAGGAAGAATAGAACCCTTGTAGATATGGACAGGACCGTGCTAGATGAGCACAGCACTCCTAGGAGGTTTTGGGCTGAGGCGATATCTACTACTTGTTATGTGTCCAATAGGGTCTTCTTGAGATCAGCCATAGGCAAGACCTCTTTTGAGCTTAGATTGGTCATAGGCTTAGTGTTTCTCATTTTAAGATTTTTAGTTGCAAATGCTTCATTTTTAAACATGGCAACTTGGATAAATTTGAATCTCAATGTTATGATGTCATTTTTCTTAGATATTCTACTCATTCTCATGGCTATTATGTATTTAATTTAGATACTAACAAAATCATTAAGACTTGTGAAGTCCCCTTTGATGAGGCTAGTCCTGGTACTATACCCGACGGTGCAGCTACATAGGTACACAGTGATCATGAGAGGATCTTCGTTGATAATGACTTTCTAGTCCATCCTCTAGTCACTCTTGAGTTAGTTGGAGAGGCCGCTTCTACTTCTCCATCTTCAGCAGAGCAGCCTCTGTCCACCTTCACCGATGCTTCGAGTGGCTCTGTTCCTACCTCCACAACCTATGATGTAGAGGCCACGTCTACACCAGGACCCCCTCTTCATATTCAACGACGACACCCTCAGGAGTAGATGATTGAGGATCTTTGTGAGCGAGTTACTTGCTCCAGGTTTATCTCTCTAGATTCTCATGTATATCTGCTTTTATTGCGTCTTTTGAACCCTGAGATATCACCCTTGTTTTATCTGATTCCTCTTGGGTCAATACCATGCATGAAGAGCTTGAAAACTTTTAAAGAAACTAAGTCTGGACCTTAATTGAACCCCCACCTAATTATAATGTAATTGGAATAAAATGAATTTTCAAAAATAAGCAAAGTGAGGATGGGTTGGTAGTTCATAACAAGGCTAGGCTTGTTGCTCAAGGTTATTCTCAGGTAGCGGGCTTAGACTTTAAAGATACTTTTGCTCCTGTTGCTAGATTAGAAGCTATTGTCATATTGCTATCATTCGCGGCATCTAGGAGTCTTAAGCTTTTTCAAATGGATGTGAAGAGTGCTTTTCTTAATAGTTTTATAAAAGAATAGGTCTATGTCAAGCAGCCACCTGGCTTTGAAAATCTCAAGTTCCCAAACCATGTGTGTAAGCTCTCTAAAACCTTATATGGATTGATGCAAACTCTTAGAGCTTGGTGTGATAGGCTTAATAGCTTTTTCCTTAAGAATGATTTCAAAATATAACTTCTTACTTATTCAGATTTATGTGGATGACATCATATTTGGTGGTTCTTCTCGTGCTTTGGTATCCAGATTTTCAGATTCTATGAGTAGGGAATTTGAGATGAGTATGATAGGCAAGCTGACCTTCATACTTAGTCTTTAAGTCAAGGAACTGAAAGAAGGGACCTTCATTTATCAAATCAAGTACACAAAGGACCTCCTTCGGCGCTTCGACATGAGAAGCAGCAAGCCACTGTCTACTCCCATTGCCACTTCTACCGTGCTGGATCCTGATGAGGATGAAGAGCTTGTAGATTAAAAGAAGTATCGCAGCATGATGGACTCTCTCCTCTACCTCACAGCATCAAGGCTGAACATATAGTTTATTGTGTGTCTGTGCACTCGATTTTAGGCTTCCCCTCGTGCCTCTCATTCTCAAGTAGTGTGATGCATATTCAGGTGCCTTCAGAGTACTTTTGACTTTGGACTCTGGTATCCTTCTGATTTTGCTCTCTCCATTCAGGCTTTTTCTGATGCTGATTTTGTGGGGTGTAGAGCAGATAGGACGAGTACTTTTGGCACTTGTCATTTTTTAGGTAGAGCTCTTATCGCTTGGTCATCTAGGAAGCAGTTCTCTGTTGCACCGTCCACTGCCAAGGCGGAGTATGTAGCTGCTACTAGTAGCTGTTCTCAGGTTCTCTAGATCTTATCTGCTCTATGGGACTATAGGTTGGACTTAGATAGTGTTTCTCTCTTCTATGACAATACCAGTGCCATAAACATTTCCAAAAACCCAGTGCAACACTCTAGGAGTAAGCACATTGATATTAGATATCATTTCCTTATATACCATGTATAGAAGGGTAATGTTGTGCTTTAATTTGTAGAGTCTGAGTAGCTGGTTACAGATATTTTCACTATGGTTTTTTATTCTTCTTATTTTACCTCTTTGCGGGAAGAGGTGGGGGTTATTAGTCATTTTGGCCTATTTTGAGGGGAGTTTGACTCTTTTGCATCCATTGTATCATATTGTATTTTAAATTCAGTAATTTGTATTGTAATATAAATACATAGACCTTTGCCTATTATCCTTGTGTGACATAATATGTTTTTTTACATCTTGCGATGTCTTGTGCTAGTTTGCTAGAGTTATCATGTCTTTCTATATGTAGCTTAGGTTTTGCCATACTAGCTTTATTAAATATGAGAAATTTGAATTAAATCATATCTTATTGGATCTTGTGACTAGTTTTGCTCTAGTGATGCTCTTATGATTCATACCATGTCAAATAGGCTAAGTTGAGTCTTGAGCCTAAATTAAGCTTTAGATGAAGCTATGTTAGTTTTTTTATTGAAGCATGAGTTAGTATTAGCACTTTGTTCTTGAACTAAGTCAAGAAAATGCAAAATGAGACGGATCTTTTATGCGAACAAGCTGATCTCAGTAATTCTATCTCATGAGACGACTTACCATTGCATTAGGCAAGAACTCAAGGAGAGTTTTGGATGATCTGGACAACTCCCTTAAGGTTATAGCTTGTGATGGTTGTAGCGTGGCTTGAGATCTAGCACATAGATAAGAAAACAAAAATTATGAAAAGTGGTTGAAGCTTAAGAGGTAGTTGTGGATGGCTTCTTGTTTAGGACTTGATTTGCTAACATAAAAGCAAAAATAAATTTTAGCAAGTACTAAATGTGCTAATTTACTTAATTTTAAGAGCTTGAACAAAATGATTCAACATTGAACTTCTAGCACTCTAAATTGACTCTTGGTTCCATTTTGTTTATTGATATAACTTGGCTTATTTTTGGATAACTTTGGCTTAACTATGATTTTGAGCAACTTGATATGCTATAAATCCATTTAAATTTAGATTATTGCTCATTTGGCTTTAGCTTTGCTATATATAGTTTGCCATAATCTATATAGCTCCTTCACATAATATGGCTTGCTGTAATTCTTGTAGAGTCACTTTGAATAATTTTCTAAAGCTAAAAATGAATCAAATGCAGCCACTTCATTTTATTCATGTTCTATTTTCTTCCATACATCTTGATGGTTCCATTGTCAAAGGAGAGAAAGATCAGTAATACACATATCTAGAGCATAATTTGATGTTTTGTGCAAAATCTCGCTAAATTGGAGCTTTAATGTATTGTTGTGATTCTCTTGATCTTTTGATCTCTTCTCACCATTACCAAGGTTAAATAGAATAATTGTTCTTCCATATGAATCTAGAGTGAGATTTCCCGACACAATTGGCGGATTTGAAGTTTTTTGTGAAAAATTGCCATTTTCAGTAGGTTCATTCCATTTTTACATCATATGGTTATTTTCAGTCTTTGCATTCCTCTTATGACCATTTTGAGCATCTCTTTGCAAAATTCTTCTTCTTTGTCCAAAACCACCTCTTATTTGCATTTTTGAAGAACTACCAATGTGTTCATTAAGAGGGAGATTGATGGACCATGTGAGAAGGTTCAGAAAAATATTATGATGAACCATTGCAAATTTTGTAGAGCGGTTGATCGATTTTGCAAAGATCGCATTTTGTTTGGATTGTTTTCTAAATTCTTCAGGGAAACTGGTCATACCACAGGTATGACGGTGGTCATACCGCTGGGTGGTAGTACCGCGGAGGTGCGAAGATGCGGTAGTACCGGCCTGTGAGAGTAGTAGTACCGTGGTGCGGTAGTACCAGCCCTGTGGTAGCGGTAGAACCGGCCTAAGTGAACAATTCAGAATTTTGGAAAATTGAGTCATGGTTTGAGTTAGGTTGACCTAGGTCAGTGCATTAATGTTGTATGAAGCGTATTTCGACTAACATGGGTTAAGTTGTAAAGAACTTGTGCTCGGAAATAGTTTTCTTGTCTTTAGATGTGCAGGTCACTTGGAGTCAATCACAGTTAGTGGTGAGGATTGAGGCTACACTCATGGAGGAGCCGAGCCCTAGAATGATCGAGGATACCGGGTGAGGTGGTAAACTCAAGCATGGTACAAGAAAGGTGGAAAATGTTGAAAGCGAGTTTGAACGACGAGGTTGCAACATGTAGCATGGTCGGTCCAAGTGAGGCATGGTCCGGTAGAACCAAAACGGAAGAGACTTGCCGATGCGTGGCAAGCAATGGTGCACCTACACATGGCAAGCATGGCAATTGCTTGTAATGGGAGATAATGACTAGGTCAAGAAAGGATATTTTGGCAGTTTGGCCAAAATACCAGAAACTAACTTGGATCAAAACCGCGGCGCTTGAGCGGCAATTGGGAGAGCAGTTTATGTCAAGGAGAAGCTGGTTTGATCAAGATAGGTCAAGGCTAAGAACTTAGCGAATGCGGGCTTACACGCTTTGAAAAAGTACATAAATGAATATGTGTGAGTAAAACCCATGTGTATGGGGTTATTGGGTTTCTCCCATTATACTAAGTAGATAGTATCTACTAAAGTTAGATGTGGCTAGCTAGCCCATCTATTTAAGGGGTTGGGATGGAAACTTGTGGTTAATTATCCATTCTACCTCTCTTGTGTTATATTGTTTAGGGTTAGGGTTTGAGAGTTGAGTATTTAGTGTGCTCTCTATCCTCTAAGATAGAGTAGTTATAGAACTTTCCTCTTTAAGTAAGCAATACATCAATATTTGTGCATCTCCATGGATCTATCATGTCTTGATTGATTTGCTCTTGATTTGGCTAGTTTTGATCTCTTCTCTTCTTTTTTTTCTTGATCTTGTTATGCCAAGGAAGTATAAGCGATGGATATAACCTCTGGAAATCAATCTACACGCATTTAGACACTTTGATAGCAAGTTCATAAAGAAACCCAGTTTTACTTGATTTTGGCCTCAACGAGTGATTTCGGGATCTGATGGTTTTTGGAGTGTTTTCTTTGGTATTCTTGCTTGCTGTGACAAGTGAGAATATATCCAGTGCCATCTTGGCTATCCTCTGCCCACGAGCAAGTCTTGATCATCGTTTTGGTTTTTGCTCAGTTTTGGTGCAATCTTCCTTCAAATTGAAAAAGGTCAGAAATTTGGCAACGATTCTCTTGATCATTAATTGAAATAGGTTCCTGACATCATATAGAAGGTGCATATCAAGTTTCATGTCTTGTGGATCTACGGATCAAAAGTTACATGGATTATTGGTTTTGAAATCATGTTGATTTAATTGTTCCTTCTGATTTTACTGTAGCAATGGTAGTACCGCATTTATTGAAGTGGTACTACCGATTTTGCTAATTTTCTCGGTAGTTCATTTTCTTGATTTAATGAGTTTTGTGTAGTCTTCCTATCCTAATCTTCATGGCTTTGTAGCTATTGGAGCAAATGATTGGTGAATACTTGAGGGAAAATTTTGAGACACCATTCATCCTCCTCTACTGCCATCTTCGGTCCTACATAATACGAATGCATTTACGCTTTTCACATTCGCTACCAATCGAATCTGGATGCCAGATAAAACGGATAATTCGGATTCGATTGACACCTCTATTTCTTGCAGGTCACGCCTGTTGAGCACCGGTTGGTGAGCCAGTTGTGTGGCAGAGGCCACAAATTGGTGAGTTTGCTTCCAAGAACACTATAAAAATCACGTTCCTCTGCTAGTGGATGCTCATGTTTGGCATCCACCGTACCAGGAAATCAACACAAATTTATAGTGTGGCAACCAAATAGAGTGTCATGTAGCCAATTGTTGCCGAGTTCTTAGATCCCCTCCTCCCTCCGTCTCCTCGATCACTTTAGTGGATGAAATTTGAGTTGCCTAAGGGTGTTCTGCTTTTAGAGACGGCTGATTCCTGTACCTTCTGCTGTCATGTCATGTTGTCTGGCATGTTTGTTCTGTGGTTCTGTGTTGCTATTGTAATCCGTGGTTATGCCACCAAAGTTTATCGTGTGGCAAATGCCAACCAAATGGGCTGTCATGTAGCCATTTGTTGCCAAAAATGGAATTAACATTACAATTGATTATTCTAGTCTCTAAAAGAATAATCTAGGAATTCTTTTGAGTTGCAAGTCAAAAATATTTTATGGTATTGTACAATACGCTTCAAACATATTTAAGATTTAGTGTCAAGGTGCAAAGAGATAATATGTTATATCTTGTACAAGAGATGACTTGAGCCTACAAACCAATGCAAATAGTGAGAGGGTGTGAGGCAGGAAGTTATGATAAAAATAGTATAAAATAGTTAGAGGAATAATTTGCTGTTGGAGATGTGGTATCTAGTGTAATCTTTAGATGAGGTGAAAAAGATAATATTAATAGACGGACTATTGTACAAGCCCTAAAGCCAAACTGCCAAATTAGGGGCACAAGAGTGGATTAGATTCTAAGTTATTTTTTTCTTGTTTTGATTGTTTCGTTGTTGTTAGTAATTCAGTTTTCTCTATGAGGTTATAATATACTCTGCTCTTCCTACCATGCATGCTTGTGACATATCTCGCGATATCAAATCTAATAAGAGGCGATAAAAAATAACAAGGGATATTAGAGCGTAAAAGTTATACTATTCATGTAAAAGAACATATCTACAATACAAATTATTGTTTGAAAACATTCATTATTACAGTATTTATTAAAGAAAGCCTTGAACATGAAAAATACAACCAACCAGTTTTAATTGCATCACAGGAAAGATCACGCAGGTAATTCCTATTGAAGTGGACTACATGATACCCCACTATTATTATTTTTATGATCCCTTTTTACAAGGTACAAAGATTAAGAAAACTCTAAGATTTAAAAATCACTATAGAGAATAACTACAAATGTCAATAATATATATATATATATATATATATATATATATATATATATATATATATATATATATATATATATATATATATATATATATATATATATATATATATATATATATATATATATAGGATACTGAAATGGGGCACCATGGTGCCCGGCACCAAGACTCTCTGTCGTTAGATTGCTTTTAGATGCGTGCAGGTGCAATATATTAGGAAAACCTATTAAGATTCATTAATTCGAAAAGGTATCAATTTGGAAATGAATCAATCATGGAGCAACAAGGAGCACAGGTACTATTGCATCGAGGAGACCCATCTCCTCGCCTCTGGCGCTGAAACTCACAGTTTTACGCTGGGTAAGTTGTGCGGAAGGCAGTATAGCGCATAAATAAGGAATACACGCACCAGAGCAAACACCCTTCTAGATTGAGGTCCTTCGACCAACCAGATGGCTTCAGTTGCAGGCATGTGGCGGTCCAGATCGATCGATGTCATCTCCCGTAGACCCAGAGCTATCTTCCAAGCAGGACACGCAAAGAGTTGACTCGGCCTGCTTCTTGATTAAAAGATAAAAGTTTGTGCTCGTACGTACTCCTGCCCAACGTCAACCACTTTGATAGTTGCTAAGCTCTTGGGAAGCCTCGTTCTAGGGAAGGTTCTTGGTATTCATTACGTATAATACGTTAGGACGTACATATATTCCCCCAATAGCTCCTGCACTTCATTACGACACGGTTGTTTTCCTGCAATAGGCGTAACAAACGGTTAATAAAAGAATGGCTGGGTTGGTAAAACATCGATTCTGAAAACACTTTCAAATAATATCCTGGCTGCTTTCATAACGTAAAGATATCGTTTTCTTTGCTGTCGGCATCACAAACATCTATTATTAGTGGATTATTTCCGTCCAACTGACCGATCAAAGGCTCACGGAGTAAATACGGAAGAGGTAAATGGGTATCCGACACTATCTGTGTTCGACCCCGACTCGAAAGAAAAATATGGAATAAGATACGGGATAAGTGATATCCGTCCGTATATATATGCATGTCAAGTGATATGAGAAAATCTGTTATGACTTCACTTAGAAACAAGATAACATATAGATGGATTGCCACATCTAAACAGGTGGGAAATACTGAGTGCTCTTTATTCGACATACCGAAGACTTATCGAACAAATACGGAATGGAGAAATGAGTATCGCTAGAAAAAAGTCATACATTCACTCTGAAAAGTTATGCTAGACCTCCAAAATTACCACGCCCTGAAGCTCGATGGACCTACTCCTTATTCTTCCTGGTGGCGAAGTCATGATGATGCCACCACGAAGAATATGAGCTAAATTGAGTTATACTCTCATCAGTTTGGGAGTAATACTTAAATTACTTGTGAAATAGTTATACAAAATTTGTTTCTCCGTTATTGCAAATCTACGAATAAATTGTAAATTTTGTCACCTGACTAGGCTACTATCTAAACAGTATGCACTAAGTTCAGAACAAATATATCTCTTAGACTCTTACTACCAATAAATGAATTAACTACCAACTGCATTAGCTTCTCCAGTATTACCCTCCATTCCATGTCAAGGAAGACTGTAAAGAAAAGGTTATCAGATACACATTGCTTCGCCTACCCTTTTGCAGAATGTGCTTGAATCCTAGATATCTTGGAGTAGCTTAAATTAAACAGAACAATTTGTGTTTCCTTCTCAACTTAATTATCATTATGGATATAATGCACAGGGTAATACTTTAGGACCAAGTATTCAACTGAGCAATGCTAATGCAACTCAGAAAATTAAAATGAAACCAGACCGTGGTTGATGAATGAAGAATCTTTCCTGTTTCCTGCTGATATCTTAGAATCCCCAATGATTGTACTGGGAATCAATGAGATGCTTCCCTCAAGAGAGACTGATATACTAACATTGTTCTGCATTGCTTCTGGAATTGACGACCATCGCCTTCTATTTCTAATGGATGAACATTATGCCTTTCTTCTCAAGAGGTGCCCTAAGATTAGAATCTAGAAGTGACTTGGATTTGCTTAAACTATCAACACAGCAACTGTTCTGCATAAAGTAGGTATTAGCAATGCTTTGAGAAAACGACATTATATGCTCAAGCGGTTAAAATGTTTCTTAAATTAAACTTGGCATTTTTGTGAGTTAAGTGATGACATGTGGTGGTGCTGACATTTCGCTTCTTGTAGATGTGAGAAGGGCCTACCCCATATAAACTTAAATACAAGATAGTATAGCTAGATTAGTTAATTAGGGTGACAACAGACCCATTCAACTCAAGCAGATGTTTGCCTTTTCATGCTTGGCCTGTGGAGTAGATAATGGAAGAGAATAGGGGATTAGAAATGGTAATATCTGTTATACCAAAATGAGAAGTGTGTGTTTGGTGGGAACACCACTAGTACTAGATGGAAGGAGCTAGGAAAAGGGAATTCAAGGCCCCTGTTCCGAAGCAAGTAGGCAACAAGCCAGCAGCTATTACTATTAGCAGAGGTCAGGAGGCTTGAGATTAGGGACGGGTTAGATCGAACCCCAAATCTTACATAAGTAGGAGGCCAAAGATTGACTGATGAACGAATGAATGTACCAGAAAGAAGATAGATCTATAATAAATCTCTCCAATCCAAACAAGACAGCCAGGGGGAACTAAGGAAGAATGATTGACCCAACGAGGAGTCCATAGAATTTCCTTGTCCCTAAAGGAAAATCCGGAGAGGCGGAGAATTTAGAATATGGTGAATCTGGGCAAATATAGCTACATGACGACATATAAATTTCTCCAATCCAGGCAAGACAAAGCTATAAATTGACATAGAAAATAAATTATGCACAAAAAGCTTTTGAGTTGAGTATTAGCCCAAAAATCGCCCAATCTGAGGCCAAGAATGCATGCAGAGAATTCAGTCGAATGCTCGTAAATTGACGACACAATCAAGGAAATGGATGAACCAAAATATGCACATATACATACCTACCTCATAGTAGTACTAGTTATTGGTAAGGAATCGACGGAGAAAGACAAGAAGAAATGCAAAGGAATCAAAATTCCAGGAACTTGGTTTCTGCCGGTGGGCGGGCGGGCGAGAAGAAAGAGCGGCGACGGCGGAATCCTAAATCTTTACAAGCAAAACATAAATTTAGGCATCCAGCCCACTCATCACGGAATTTATCCGACATTTCCTCAGTCATTACAACTTGAAAACCAACATATGTTATTGTACTAAAAGCATACATCCTCTTCTTAGCCTCCTCATAACTACAAGAAGCTCAGAGCTCTGAAAAATGAGGAAAACTATATGTTGCAAGTTCTTGAATTTAATTGCTTATATCGGTCAAAACAAAAATCAAGTCATAAGAGCAACTCCAGCAGGGCCCCTACTTGAGCCCTCAAACCTCATATTTGAGGGCTTAAGGCAAAAATAGAGGTCCAGCAGAGCCCCTACTAGAGCCCTCAAATTTGAGGAGCCCCTCAAATCCCCCCTTCAGCCCTCATTCCTAGGGGCCCCCTACTCCGGCTCTCATTTTTCAGCTTTCCTTGTTTTTTGTGGAACATTTGTGCTTTCAATTTAAATTCGGAACAAATTTGAATTTAAATTTGAATATTCGAATTTGAATTCATATTTGAATTCATATTTGAATTCGAAACAAATTTGAATTCAAATTTGAATGTTATGTGATGAACTTTGTGCTTTCAATTTAAATTCGGAACAAATTTGAATTTAAATTTGAATATTCGTATTTGAATTCAGAACAAATTTGAATTTAAATTTGAATGTTACGTGATGAACTTTGTGCTTTCAATTTAAATTTGGAACAAATTTGAATTTAAATTTGAATATTCGTATTTGAATTCAGAACAAATTTGAATTTAAATTTGAATGTTATGTGATGAACTTTGTGCTTTCAATTTAAATTGAACAAATTTGAATATTAGTATTTGAATTCATATTTGTGCTTTCAATTTAAATTCGGAATAAATTTGAATTTAAATTTGAATATTCGTATTTGAATTGGAACAAATTTGAATGTTATGTGATGAACTTTGTGCTTTCAATTTAAATTTGAACAAATTTGAATATTCGTATTTGAATTCATATTTGTGCTTTTCAATTTAAATTCGGAATAAATTTGAATTTAAATTTGAATATTCGTATTTGAATTGAACAAATTTGAATATTATGTGATGAACTTTGTGCTTTCAATTTAAATTCGAACAAATTTGAATTTAAATTTGAATATTCGTATTTGAATTCATATATTTAAATATTGTCCCTCATTGTGAAATCATAAATATTTTATTGTGTATTGCGCTTTTGTCCCATACATATGCATATAGTGTGTGAGGAAATAGAGGGAATTGAGAAGTAGGGGCCCTGTTTTGAGGGCTCCTGCTGGAGTGCAGCCCAGAAAACAGGGCACTCAAAAGTAGGGGGAGCCCTCAAATGAAAAGTAGGGGCTCTGTTTTGAGGGCTACTGCTGGAGTTGCTCTAAGTAGTTACGTATGAGCGATGACTTGACTAGTTAAGAGCAAGGATATCAAATATATACAATAACGGCTTTAACGAGCGATGACTTGACTAGTTAAGAGCAAGGATATCAAATATATACAATAACGGCTACAAGCATTATAAGTAAGAGCAACGACTTGACTAGTTAAGAGCAGAACAATCAAATATATACAATTATGGATTCAAGCGTTATAAGTAAGAGCAATGACTTGGCTAGCTATAAGCAGAACCACCAAATATATACAGTAATGGCTTGGGGGCACCATTCGCCAAACAGAGTTCCTTGTTGTCATGATTCCAGATAGGAACACAGATCTCTCCAAATACTTCGAATAATCAGAACAAAAGCTTATGAACAGCACAATAAAGAAGTGTCAATGATCAGCAATGAATAGCAGCAAGAATAAAACCGTAGATAGAAACGTAATATGCCATAGGCATATTCCTCTAGGGAAGGGCTGCTGTGGAATTAATGTCCAAAGGGAAAGTGGAAGCAGCCGAGGCCTTACATTTTGTTATAAATTTTGTAGCTAGATATCTGACCAACGCAAGGTCACCATACCAACTTCAATCTATCACTAGACAAGCATTACAGGCAAGATAGTAACAGCTTGACTAGGCAGCACAGTAATTGATGCATATTGCTTCCTTAAAAAAAATTGATGCATATTGCAGATCTATGGGCAGAAGCAATCTAAAATTCTAATTGATCTATTTCAATCCAATAATTATACCATGTACCAGTAAAGATCATATGCCAAATGCTTTTATACCTGCCAGTTCCCTTGCTGTCCTTCACTTGGGCTTGGATACTGACCAGAACTCCCTTGCAAGTTATCTCCTCCATATACAGGTCCTTCCCCATGTCTGTTGTCTCCACCATAACCAGGATTTACACCAGGACCCCCTTGGTTACCTCCAGTATATGTTGGTGCAGGTGGTTGCCCGTGATTTCCAGGTGCCATTGGTTGACCATAAGTTCCAGGTGCTGAAGGACCACCAGGCCTGAAATCTCCTGCCGGTCCTTGTGAGAAGTTCCTGCGCTCCTGTGGGTTGTAGTAACCTTGACCTTGACCAGCTTGATTTACTTGTCCTTGGTGCTGAAGGGATGGACCTTGGTATCCACCAGGCGGTCCACTGTAACCTGGACGGTCTGCATAATCATTCCTCCCATAACCTCTATCACCTTGTCCAGCCTGCACATAATTCTGCTGTGGAGCATAGCCTCTTCCATCTTGCTGCGGGTGGTATATTTGGAAGTTACATTAGCAAATGCATTAAGACAATTGACCATGAATAGTGCTGACAAAGCAACAGTTTAAGAGGTAATAGAAGTAGTATTTGTTCGGTAGCCATCAGATATGCATCCAATGACCCTGGAACATAGCCCCTTCAGACTAGTTCAAAGTGGAAGTTGGCGACGTCTTCACTTACTCGTCAGCCGTCCGATTCCCATACCGTTGCCAGATCATACCAACACCGTCCAAAGAGTGACCTGTTCGAACATTTCTGATACCGGTTCAATCAGTCCTCAAGACATATGGAGCTTCACTCCTGATAGGGTGTGGGTGTGTTATGAATATTGTGTGTATTGATATGAGACCCAATGGGCCATATATATAGGAGAGTACAAGAGATATAAGGAAACAAATAAGAGTCTTATTCTATCTCTAATACCTTATCTCTAATATCCTTAACACCCCCCCACAAATGCAAGGCGTATGCAATAGCATTGCATTTGAAAAAGGGTTAATACTAAAACAAAAAATATCCAACATCCGAGTCGTGATAAAGTCGTCGTTGCGTGCGATCGTCGAATAAAGCTGTCAAATCAAGCCAAGAGGAATAGATAGAAGCATGGCGGCATGATCGAAGCTCGAGGCGGCGCGCGCACAAGAAGCGCAACGGAGGCGTATGCGGAAGAAGCGCGGCGGCGCAATGCACAAGAAGCGCAACGGAGGCGCGGTGCAAAAGAAACGCGGCGACACAATGCACAATAAGCGCAACGGAGGCGCGGTGCAGAAGAAGCGCGGCGGCCTCATAGAGACTTCTACAATCTGCGGCTCAAGGAAAAGAGCGTGGTGCTGCCATGCAAAAGAGAATTCCTACACTTCTATGAGTGACAATAAATTTGTGGACTCGCACGGCTTGAACGAACGAAAGATCAGAAACTACGGATTTTAGATGAACGCGACGGAAGACTCACGAAAAATAAGCGAAGACCGACAAAAGAAAAGCGCGAAAAAATCCAAAGTACCCTCTCCCCTCCATCTCCTCTTCACACCGATCCGCTCGCTCATCACGCCCGCGAGACACGGAGGCGCGGAGGAGCGTGCGCAACGGTGGGAGCGGCGCGGCGAAGTCGCCAAGCGAGAGGCGTGGAGGGGCGGCCGAGGCACGGCGGCGGACGAGAGCGGCCTCGGCGGGCAACAACGGCGGGTGGCGCGAGCCCAAGAGCGAGAGGCGGCACGCCACGGCGAGAGACGGCGGAGAGGCCAAGTGCGAGCGGCGGCGGCGGTCCATGAGAGCGGCGGCGGCGAAGACGGCAGATCCGGCCCGGATGCGCGGATCCGGCAGCGAGGGAAGCGCGGCGGGGCACAAAAGCGAGAGAGGCAACACCGCGCGGCGGCCGTCCGGCGAAGAGGCGGCGGCGCGCGGTCCAAGAAGAGGACGGCGGCGCTCGCGCCGGATCGGTGGCGAGTGGCGAATCCGACGGCGAGAGGCGGATCCGGGCGAGGCTGCGATGGAAGGACCGGATCCGCCCGGCGGCGTAGCGGCGGACGGATCCGCGCGGCGGCCGGATCGAGCGTGGTGGCCGAAGACGATCGGATCGGGCGGAGGTGGGATCCATGCGATGCGAGCCGGCGGTGGCGGATCGTGGCGGCGCGGCCGGCGAGTCCACGGCGGCGGCGGCGCGGATCGAGCCACAGGTGGGCTCGGGAACACGAGAAGCGGCGGCAGCGTCGGCGACCGGTGCGGCGTCGCGGCGGTCGGCGACGGGCGTGGGCTCGCCGCGAAGCGGAAGGAGGTGGCCGCCCGAGTGGAGCACATTCTCTCGGGCGGCGGCGGCAGCGGCCAGCGGTGATCGCGCGCCGGAGCGGAAGTAGATCGAGGTTAGGGTTTTAACCTAAGCTCTGATACCATGTTATGAATATTGTGTGTATTGATATGAGACCCAATGGGCCATATATATAGGAGAGTACAAGAGATATAAGGAAACAAATAAGAGTCATATTCTATCTCTAATACCTTATCTCTAATATCCTTAACAGAGGCGGTGGATAGGCCTTGGTGAAGGCAGAGCGTGAGGGCCATGTCTGGCTAGGGTTTCGTGGGGAGGGGGAAAAGAAGCTTCTGGGGTTCAATGGGGTTTATGTGAGGTCGGTGGGGAGCGGTAGTAGTAAGCTAGTGGTTGTGAGGCTAGGGCCTGTTTGGCAACGGCTGCAATTTATGGTTTTTTTTCAAATTTTTGAATTTTGACTGTTTATGGTACAGATTACGGAGAGAATACTCACATGCGATTTTGGCTATTACAGATGTTGGTCTTTTAACATGTACATCGTTTAACTTGTAGACTCCGTCTTGAGAAAATACTCCATTTGAAAGTTATGTACTGTAATAAAAGCCAAAAGCCGCCAGCTTCGGAGGAAAAGAACAGGCCAAAAGTCACTTACTGGTGGGGTCAAGAGGTAAGTTGGGTATAGTTGTCAGTGAGAGTAAGGGTTTGGGCTCTTACAGGTGGAATCTCCCGAGGGCTAGTGTTTGGTGGCTTACAGGTGGGCCCTGTGTTCAGTGCGTCTAGTGGGACTCCCGGTTTTGTCGGGTTAGCAGGGGTGAGTGGCACTGGCAGATGGGCCATGTGAGGCTAATTACGGCAAGCTGTGAGATGTTTCGTAAGCCTCATCATTTTTTTACACCTAAATTTTCACCGCCAATGAATTAGTTGGTTTTGAGTTATCTTAGGGTGTTCGTGAGTTGTGCAATTTATGAACGCTAAGAAACACTCAAAAAAGTATTCGGATTTTTTAATCAATAAAAAACCATTCGAAGAAAAGTCAGATGAGAAAAATTAATCCAAAAAATTCAATTGAGAAAAATATATTTGAAATCAATTAAGAAAAATTGATAAAAAAACATGTCTCACCGCAGATCCGATGACTCGGCGGTTGGACAGGTAGCAGAATAAGAAAAAGGGTAGCATCTTCGAATCCGGTGACACGGAAGCAGAGGCAATGTAGTGGCGCAGCCAGCCTGTTCCTGTGAGGTCAGCTGATCCCACAGGTTTTTACAAAAATCTTTTATTAGTACTAATATTTACCTACAAGTTTGTAAATTTTAAGATTCTATAATAGCTGATCCCACAGAATTCAAGACCTCGCTACGCAGCTGGGACAGCGGCGTGGACTTCGCCGGTGACGTGGCCTACTCCCCGTGGCATGAGTAAGCCAAGTCATGGACAACCCATCTTCCCCGTGTGTTCTTCATCCGACGCCTCTGATCCCCTGCATGCGGGTTATGACGGTGGATGCGGGCACCCGAATAAGATGTTCGGTAAACCTAAATTTTTACCTCTAATGAGTAAAGAATTAGTTGGATTTTTATGCCTATCCCCAGTATCCACAGCCAATCCAAAAACACCTGCGGAACATAACTCAGAGAATGCTCCACTGTTTCCATTATTATACTTACAAATGTGTTAGAATTTATTTTACATTACTAATTTTCCTACAAAGAAAAAAAACATGATGTGGCATTTTTTTTTGAGAAATTCAAGAAGTAACCAACAAGACTCCAAAATATAAATCAAATAGAAAACAACGACTAGCACAAGTGGCAAGGAAAGATTCCTCTTGCTCGGTTGCTTTGTTTGATGTTCGTTTTGCACATTTGCCCTTCATCCTCGACTATTGCCAAGTTATGCAGACATGGCATGGCGTGACTCTTGCCGCCGCCTCCGTCTGCACAGCGCGGCATGGTTTTGTCCGCACCAACTCAAACCAATTCATATTACTAATGTTTCTCAATTGACCAAACTTCGCAATAAGGTTATAAGGCTTCTTTTTCAGTTTTAGGTAGGGTAGGGATGAGAAACGGTAAGAGATAATCTGTTTTATCCGATATTCGTTTTTAAAAAAAACATGAATGTGTTAAGTAAAATCTATATCTGAAAATGTTCGTATTCGTATTCAAAAATGTTTATATCCGTATTTAAGAATATTCATGTTCGTATTCATATTCGATAGTGTTTGTATTCGTATTCATTTTTAAGATTATTTAATTCATATTCGATCTGTTTCCATCCTTGGTGACCTCCCTGGGGATGATTGTAGGAAGTAATTTTCTAATGAACCAAGATTCATATGTAAAAAGTGAAGATTACTTTACATAATTTCTAACTCTACGCACTATACTGTTAGCTCGTATAGACGTGTAGTCATATTACATAAATTTATTCTACCGAGATTTATTATAAAATTTTTAGGATATTCACATTTGATTGAATTAAGTACATATTCGATTCAATTTTGTATTCATTACGATATTCGATTCGTATTTGTATTTATTTTAAAAATATGACTTCATATTTATATTTATTTTAAAAACATAAATTTATATTCGTATTTAAGATTATTTGATTCGTATTCGATTCGTCTCTGTCCGTAGGAAGGGGATTGTGCTCAGTTCTACAGCATGTAACATACATGCATCATCGCACGCGTTGTGCTTAAAAGAATAGGATCGTAAAAATCCTTTTATTTGTAAGAACATCTTTTTGCACGTACAGAAGCCCCCGTTTCTTTTTTGATGTAAAAAACCAGTTTTATTTGTTGATAGCTTTATAGAATATTGCCTTTGGATTCATTATTCCAAGCAAAAAACTTATAATCTGAATTCTGTAAGTCGTGTACTATTTTTAGGAAAAAGTAAGTTTGTTCGGAACAGATGCATCACTCAACTGTCATTAGCTTCATCAGTCCATTTAATTATTTATTCGAAAACTAAATAAATGTTAATAATTTTGTATTGCCAAATAAGCTCCTAAGCATGTACCGTGGCTTACCAAGTCATGCTAAAACTACAGAAATCCCACGACAATCCACATGATACACACGAGGAAGAAACTTGTACCGTATAGACAAAAATGCAAGCCAAAGCAAACAAAAGACATGCGTACTGAATAATTATTTTATCGTAAAAAATCTCGTAACACCTATTGTTAAAGAAATACGAAAAGATACGTAGAAAAATGTAGGATCCTAATATAGGAACTGTTAATCTCGTGAAATCACAGAAAAAAAGGGCGTCACTTTCCAGTCAAATGTCAGCCCTGTTTGTATTAGCGTCTAAAACTATTTTTTTACAGTAAATACTTTTCCTATAATACCTATTTTTTAAGCGAAGTGTTTTTTCAAGACAGGATCTACTAGTCAATTGTAGTAAATATTATAGTAACTTTATTTATACGACTAAAATCACATATAAATATCTCTCTTCATACAATTTCTCTAAAACTATTATTATTTATAAGTTAAAGTTAAAAGTCATAAACAAAATCCAAGCGCTGCAATGTCCCGTGAGGTGTAAATCAACTCTGGAGAGACCATGTATAAATATGAAGAAATAAAGAGGCTTATATGCAAAAGGGGAGAGACATTCTAAGCATATAGGTCCCAATAAGTAGGAACGAGACAAGAAAATTGCAATTATAGGACAGCAAATAATGCGCCAAGATTATAGGACTCAAACATCGACTTTAAAATGACCCTTGAAGCGTTGGCTTCTTGTTTTCATGACATTTGGTGTATTAAGTCTCTTTTCTCATCTAAATACATGTATTTGTTACCCAAAGTGACCCTTTTGCTCTTGTGAGATTAAAGGGCGTGCAATTTGGTGTTGGCGCTCGCGGCTCAAGTTGCTTGCCTTTGTGCATGACTTTGGCATGGTAGCGCCGCTTTGGTGGTGGCCGCCATGTACGATTTGTTAATTTGTATTACATATTAAGCGTACATGGCGGCGACCATGGCGGCGGACGGCCAACCACCAGCCGCATGACCACCACGCCAGCGGCGGCGAGCGGCCGGCCAGTCATGGCGGCCAACGGCCGACCACGTCCTTTTAATCTCACAAGGGCAAAAGGGTCACTTTGGGTAACAAATACATGTATTTAGATGAGAAAGAGACTTAATATATCAAATGTCATGAAAAACAAGAAGACAACGTTTCAAGGATCATTTTAACGAAGTTGATGTTTGGAGTCCTATAATTACGAAGTGTATTGTTTGCTGTTCTATAATTGCAATTTTCTCGAACGGAGGAAGGGGATTGCGGTCAATTCTACAGCATGTAACATACATGCATCATCACACGCGTTGTGCTTAAAAGAATAGGATCGTAAAAATCCTTTTATTTGTAAGAACATCTTTTTGCACGTACAGAAGCCCCCGTTTCTTTTTGATGTAAAAAGCCAGTTTTATTTGTTGATACCTTTATAGAATATTGCCTTTGGATTCATTATTCCAAGCAAAAAACTTATAATCTGAATTCTGTAAGTCGTGTACTATTTTTAGGAAAAAGTAAGTTGTTCGGAACAGATGCATCACTCAACTGTCATTAGCTTCATCAGTCCATTTAATTATTTATTCTAAAACTAAATAAATGCTAATAATTTCGTATTGCCAAATAAGCTCCTAAGCATGTACCGTGGCTTACCAAGTCATGCTAAAACTAAAGAATTCCCACGACAATCCACATGACACATAGGAGGAAGAAACTTGTACCGTATAGACAAAAATGCAAGCCAAAGCAAACAAAAGACATGCGTACTGGATAATTATTTCATCGTAAAAATTATCGTAACACCTATTGTTAAAGAAATACGAAAACATACGTTATTTAAGATATTGTACAGTACCTAATTTTTAAGGGAAGTGTTTTTTCAAGACAGGATCTAGTAGTCAATTATAGTAAACACGATAGTAATTTTATTTATATGACTAAAATCACATATAAATATCTCTATCTGTATAGTTTTTCTAAAACTATTATTATTTATAAGTTAAAGTAAAAAATCATTAACAAAATTCAAGCGCTGAAATGTCCCGTGACGTGTAAATCAACTCTGGATATACCATGTATAAATATGAAGAATGAAAGGGGCTTATATGCAAAAGGGGAGAGACATTCCAAGCATATAGGTCCCAATAAATAGGAACGAGACAAGATTTGCGCATCCTCTCCTGCTCCCCTGTTCTTCCACCCTCCTCGTGAGGCATCCGAATTCTCTGAATCTTTAGCCGAATTTTCCTTTCCAAGAATGGGCGAATCAGTCGCGCTTCAGTCCATCGTCTACGGCCGTGGATCGCTTCGCCTCCTCGATCAGGTTTTTTCCTCTGCTTATTTCTCTTCTTCTGTGTTAGGAATAATCCCACATGGATTGTAGGAGAGGAGCAAACACAACTTATAAGTGTGAGGGAGCATCTACCCATTGGACTAGTCTTTTGGGGGGAGAAGGCCCAATACCACTTATAAAGTTGTTGCTCCGTTGCTCCGTGGGCTTAGTTGTGTTCAGCCCATTTAAACCTGTGGCCCAGAATGTAACAATTGGTATCAGAGCCCAGGTGCCTAACATATCCTTGAACCTCATAGTTGCAGAAGTGTCCAATCCATGTGTGAGGGGGAGATTGTTAGGAATAATCCTACATGGATTGTGGGAGAGGAGCAAGCACAACTTATAAGTGTGAGGGAGCCCCCACCCATTGGACTAGTCTTTTGGGGGGAGAAGGTCCAATACCACTTATAAAGTTGTTGCTCCGTTACTCCGTGAGCTTAGTTGTGTTCAGCCCATTTAAACCTGTGGCCCAGAATGTAACAATTGGTATCAGAGCCCAGGTGCCTAACATATCCTTGAACCTCATGGTTGCAGAAGTGTCCAATCCATGTGTGAGAGGGAGATTGTTAGGAATAATCCCACTGTGGCGGACGCCCTTCGAGGCGGCCGAGGCGGCGCCGAGCTCCTCGCCGCCGGACCCCACGGCGGCGGCACTGACCCCGTCCCCGGTCGTGCACTTCTTGCCGGAAGACAAGGCCCAAGTCATGTCCATTAGTCCCAAATACCACACACGGCCCAAGCCCAACAAAGCAACGAAGAGGTATAGCTAGACACACGGGTGGCGGGCCAACACCAGAGGCACTAACCCTAGATTCCAGCGGCGCGGCGAGCGCAGCGGAAGAGGCAGCGGTGGCGGCGCCAGCGAGTTGTAGAGGACGCGCGGCGCGCGGCGCGCGCCAGCGGAGGAGGCGAGTCGTCGACGATCGAGTCTCGGGCAGCAGCGGCGCGCGCCAGGCAGCGGCTAGGGAGGCCGGAGCCGGGAGGCGGTGGCCGGGACTCGAGCGCGGAGGCGAGGCCGGCCGAGGCGAGGCCGGGGCGCGAGGCGCGGGAGGCGCTGCGTGAGGCGAGGCGCGTAGCGATCGGTGGCGAGGCAGGCCGCCCGCCACGGGAGATTTGAGAGCGGCCGGCGGGCGTGGCTCGAGGATTTGAGGAAGCGGCGGCCGGGATTTGAAGGCACTCGGCAGGGTTGGGCGCAGCTCTGCATTTCAGCATTTCTATTTAAGGCGAGGAGGTGATTTAACTATTTAAGCATATGTATTTCTATAGTTTCTATTTTATAAATGTACAATAAATTCTATTTATTCTAGATTTCAGTTTGTGTATTTGAGTATTAGTTTTAATAGCTTGTAAAAATTTATGTAGATTGTAGAATATGTAAACTAGCTTGTCAAAATAAGGGTACTTATATTTTACCTCTCCGAAACAATGACACGAGGCTTGTTCAAATTCAAAATGGATAGAAAGGATTTGAAAAGCTATTTTAGCAAATTTTCAAGCGAAGTACTAAGGAAAGTGGAGCGGACATGAAAACTCGAAGAATGAAAATGCCTCGTTCTCCTAGGCGTACTTAGTTATTCTTGGTATATTTTTGTCTTCTTTTTATTGCATCTTTTATATTCTATTATCGAATTATGACACTCTTGATTTATCTATTTTTCACAATTGATGATTATTTCTTTTACAACTCATCTACAAATGTGGATTAAGCTTCATTAGTGAGGTATTTTTCATTGTCATACATTATCCGCATATGTTAACATGCGAATTGTAGTTGTTGTTTCTATTTAGTATCACATACTTTTATTAGTGTGTTTGCAACATAGTTTGATCATTGATTGTTTTATTTTTGGTATTCTTGTTTATTTCACGCTTCCGACTTTAGCCAACCTTAGTTTTTTCTGAGTCGCGGTGTGACTTCGCCTAGCTATAATATTTTCTGGGTCATGTGATCCCACATAGATTGTGGGAGAGGAGCAAGCACAACTTATAAGTGTGAGGCCCCACCCATTGGACTAGTCTTTTGGGAGAAGGCGAATACCACTTATAAAGTTGTTCTTTCTCATTCTTCGTGAGCTTAGTTGTGTTCAGCCCATTTAAACCTGTGGCCCAGAATGTAACATTCTGTTCCTTGCGAGGTGGGATGAGTTCTTGATTGTGTTCTTGGTTCGGCTTTGATGCTATACAGAGGAAGCTGCCCTTGGAGGAGGTCTACATCGACGTGAAGGATTCCACCGATGGATGGTGAGCTTTCCTTTCTCCTTGTCAACCTTCCTAGTTCTTGATTCTTGTGGTTGTTGGTGCTCTGGGGACTGGGGATGTTGAGCTCGTTTGCTTGATGAGTAGAAGCATGTTATCATATTGAATCTGTCAGTGGCGGAACCAGCACTGGGGCATGCCGCTGGAGGCAACTAGGGACCTAGTCCTAGGTATTACATCGTTTCCCCCGGGCGGCGGCGAGCGGCGGAGGCCATGGATGGTCATGGTCTCATGGAGGAGCCGGAGTATTGGGAAATACGATGAACAGGGCCGGCTTGTCTTAGCACTAGGCAACCTTGGCTACTGCTCTTAAGGCCCACTGCTTGGCAAAAGCCCACCACCTAGGCTGCGGGCGGCCGGCGGCGCGAGCAGCATCGGCGAGTTCGTGTGGGCGGCACGGCGAGGGAGCACGCGTTGTGGCACGAGGCGCACTGCTGTGGAATGCGTGGTCAAGGAGGGAGGCTCGCGGCAGGCGAGCCGACGAGGGCGTGGTCAGGCCAGGGGGGCGTGCGGCACGGCCAGGTTAATTTGCCTCAAATCTCAAATCGAATTGTCAATGCTTGATACATGCAGATCCAGAAGCTATTGTTCATCATCAGCGTCAGTTACAGACTTACAGTGGAATGTTGGTGAATTTCTGGAGATACTCTACACCTGTGAAATAATTTGATTGCTTTTGGCAAAGAAAAGAAAACGTCATTTTCACACGTTTTCAGTGATTAGTTAAGTTGAATGTTGAATCACGCCGTACCCTTATATCTACATTGGAATTGCCCCGGGTCTCCCAAATTCCTGGCTCCGCCATTTGAATCTGTTATCTGAAAAGTTTTGGCTTCTGATCTGACACTGAATAAATCAGAGAATAACATACCTAAATATTTAAAAAAATAAAGATATTTAGTATTATAATTTCAACAACTTTGTTGTAAGCTCAGTTAGCAATATGCCTTTTCAATTGTATCTAGTGATGCATAAGAATCAGACCACTAGTTAAACTTGGGGAGTTAGAGATACCATCTCCCATGGATGTTCACTATTTTTTATTGTGCTTGTTTTCCTACTGAGCATTGAACTCCTTAACACTATTCAGGAATGCGATCAGAGACATGGTTGTCTGTGGTGCTCCCGCAATAGCCATAGCAGCAGCATTATCGTTAGCTGTGGAAGTTTTTGATCTGGATTTCACCGGTACACCAGCAGAAGCATCTTCTTTTGTTTCCAAGAAATTGGAGTACCTTGTATCCAGGTAAACATAGTTCAATTATTGAACATTTGGAGTTCAAGGCAAGTGTAATTCATTTCCCCCTTGCATGCGATAAGTTTGGTCACGCTGCTCATGTTTTCCTTTTGACATGTCATTTCTAATTCATGCATAGCTAATCGATGTTTTTCTGAATTTCCATATCAGCCGGCCAACTGCAGTGAACCTATCTGATGCTGCATCGAAGCTTCATAATTTAGTGTCAAGGACAGCTGAAACCGCCAAAGATGCCAAATCTATCTTTCAGGTGCTGACCTAGATAAATAATTTTGATGTATCTTCCAGCTCACTGGTAGCTAAGTACCTATATAAACAGATTCACTGTGATTGAATTGTGTCTATCTACTGAATTGCTAGTTGTATATAGTCAATGTGTTCTGCAACTTATGTTTTGTTCTTTCTTTTTAGTCTAATCTAGAAGTAACCAACCTGATGACAGGAGATGGCATGACGCTGAATCCACAAGTGTCGAACCAACTCCTTTTGTAGCTGATTATATTCTTTAGAGAAAAAAATATTAAGTGTGCACCTTAAGTTTTCCTTCAAGCTTGAACCTATTGTGGGAAAATTACTGAACCGTGGAGTGAGAATTATCTAATTGTTCAGTCTAGGTTAGGAGAAACAAGAAGAATTTTTTGTCTATATAATTTACCCAAATAGGGCCTTTTTGTGCCGATTGGTGACAGTTTTAGGAGAAAAAAGAAGAATCGTGGAGTGAGAATTATCTAATTTTTCAGTCTTAGTTAGGAGAAACAAGAAGAATTTGTTGTCAATATAATTTACCCATATTTGGCCTCTTGTGCCGATTGGTGGCAGTTTTAGGAGAAACAAGAAGTCATGGAGTGAGAATTATCTAATTGTTCAGTCTAGGTTAGGAGATGTGCTGATTGGTGACAGTTGTCTGCCAATTCTGGCTGAGTCATGTTACTTTTGCATGTAAATGTTTTACTTCACAAGGTTACATGAAAAAAAAAACAATGGTGAAACCCTCAATGTTTTCCTACTTGGTTGAGTTTGACCTGAAATATCGTACAACTTACCAATTGGTTGTGATTTTTTGCTGGTCCCCAGCAGAGTTTTTTGCATCCCACCATTTGTGCTAAAATGTCTCGAGTCTCGACTACTATCAGACCGGTTAGAAGTGGTAACCATCAATAAACTAGCACTAGCCACCTTTTGTGCACAATTTTCTCGATTACTAGCACACTGGTTACAACTGGTAACAAGCATAAATACTGATCATCAGAACTTACCAGGTGATTACAGGTTACTATTGGTTCTGCTTCATTTGAAAACTATTGTTCATTGTTGGATTTTTGCGCCCTCATATATGGTCTAGTGCTACAAATTTTAACTACATAGACATGATGAAATTAAGTTGCTTATTAGATGAAAGTGTCGGGTGAACAGATTTGACCTGCATGTGCTAACCTGTTCTATTATTCTTCCTCCAACCAGGTATTTATTGAGGCTGCAGAGGCTATGCTAGTCGATGATGTGGCGGATAATAAGGCAATTGGCTTGCATGGAGCTAAATTTCTTCAACAGCAGCTCGGAAATTCAAAAAGTATCTCTGTTCTAACCCATTGTAATACTGGCAGGTAAGCTTGTAAATCGAAATGACTTGTTTCTTCTATGTGTGATGCTCAAATTCCTTGTGCGATGATACCTTATTATTTTCTTTCTGGTACTTCATTATTTTCTTTGTAATCCAGTCTTGCAACTGCTGGTTACGGAACTGCCCTTGGGGTTATTCGTGCTCTGCAGTCTGGAGGAGTTTTGGAGAAGGCCTTTTGCACTGAAACTCGACCATTTAACCAGGTAGACATTCCATCATTTGCATTATCATAGAACTTTTCTGAATGATTTAGCTTCTCGTGTCTTGTTCTAAGACATTGAAGTATAGCACAGCATCTCTGACGTAACATATAAGTGACTGAACCACTGAAAATCAATTTAGTCAATTATCCTTTTACTAACTGTGCCCAAGTCATGTATCTAGCTCTCAATCATTTAGGGTCAAATATATTCTTAGAGAAGAACTGGTTACTGCTTCCCACCTTTTCTTTAGCACTTATTCTTATGATAAGTTTTGCACTGTGTTTACAAATTTACAAAGCTCTAACAATTTGGTATTGATTTTCAGGGTTCCAGGCTTACAGCTTTCGAGCTAGTTCATGATAAAATACCTGCAACATTGATAGCAGATTCTGCTGCAGCTGCACTAATGAAAATTGGGCAAGTTCAAGCTGTAATTGTGCGCTGATCGCATCGCTGCAAATGGTAAACACCCACAACAATTTTTGAACCACTTGAAAACTAAAGATTCATGTTGCTTTCTGTGTTTTGGTTGTGGCATGTCAAGGTGATACGGCGAATAAGATCGGCACATACAGCCTTGCTATTTCTGCAAAGCACCATGGTGTGCAATTCTATGTAGCAGCACCGGTAACTTCGATAGATCTGTCCCTCCCATCTGGGCAGCAAATTGTGATAGAAGAAAGGTCACCCAAGGAGTTGTTGTACTCTGAAGGTGGTCTAGGAAAGCAAGTTGCTGCGTCAGGCATATCAGTCTGGAACCCTGCCTTCGATGTTACTACAGCAAATCTAATTACTGCAATCATAACAGAAAAGGTTTCTATCTCTCCATCCTTTTTAAATGTTTCATTGCTTTTTTGCACTTTTGCTATTGGTCTATACGTGCAGAACATTGGTTGATAGACTTTTTTATTGACCAGAGTTTTTCCATTGATTTACAGGGTGTAATCACAAAGTCTGATGCTGATGGAACTTTCGACATCAAAGGCTTAATTCAATCCGCAAAATAATGCTATCTAATGAGGCTCTCCTTTGTATGACATGAATGCGTTGGAGCATCAATGATGATAGAAGGCCCTTGTTGTAGTCTAGACATTGCTCCGAGTGAAAATTAAAAATAAAGTCTTGGTGGCAACTCACACGTGCTGTACTGCTAGGATGAGAATTTTTTTTAAAATAATCAATTTTTAATTTTGAATTATAGTATTGTACTTACTTTTTTTTTTTTTTTTGCAGTTTTAACCGTATGTTGTTCCACGGTTAGACGACTTAGGCTAGTCGTCTAACCATTGGACGACACGTTGCCAAGTCACCCAACTATTGGGCGACTAGACCATATCGCCCAACCGTGGAGCGATAAGACCTCAAGTCATCCAATGGTTAGGCGATAATTCTCTAGTCGTCCAACCATTGGGTGATTTTTTAAAAATATATAATTATTTTACTAATCCAGTGAAAATAATTGTGTGTGTTGGGGGGAGGGTAAATGGCAATTGTTGTAAGTAGGTAATATTTAGCAAATTTTGTTCGTAAGTTTTTTAAATAAAAGGACAGACAATGTCGATTGATCCGTTTGTGATTTTCGTAAATTGTGAATGGTACGAAATCTATTAGACTCGCAATAACATTTTGCGATCATCGTATGTTGTTGTAGTATGATAATTTTTTTTGAAAAATTTTATAAGAACAATTGTGGTAGCAACGATTTGTATGTAGGAAGATAAGTGATATTGCGATGCAACCGGGAATTTATACACGGAGAAGAATTTTGGATAAATGACGTAAGGAAAACAATACGACCATTCATCCTATAAGGGGGTTATATGGTACGCAGGCTAACGAACCAAAAATGGTATATATATGCCTTTAGAAAATTAGAAATACATGAGATATATAGACAAAGAGCATCGAACTACTGCGTAGAATGTGACCATTTGCCCTTGCGGCCCAGCTTGGCGTTGTAATCCTCATCATTGGCTATGGCCTTGACCGCCAATTCACGCCTTCTCTCGTGCTCCTCCTCATGAGGCTCCCGCTTCCTGCGCCTGCACACCTCTAGGTGTGTTTGCATCTCCCGCCGAATACACTTGCTTCGATCTTCGCTGTGACGCCACTCATCCATCCTCTCGCTTGCCGTCTGGGCATCCCACTCCTCATAGTCCAGAGTCCACTGGTCATGCGGGTGGATCTCCCAGTCGATCCATTTGCAGTAGGCGCATAGCGGATCTAGAGACTACAGGAAGAGGGAAGGGTTTGTTAGTGCATGCCATACAAAAGAACTAGTAAGGGAATATATTGTAATCCATTCTTACCAACTGCCGGCAGTGGGCTGTGTCCCAACGCCAGTCGGGATAGTCTCAGGCGTAGTTATCGCAACCCTAGTAATGCATGCCCAAACTCAATTACTCTTTGAACTTGAAGAACTTGCATGTGTCCCTGCACCAGCAGATGGGGGTCGTCTCCCCCACGGGCCTGGGTGGGCGGTCGTGAGAAGTCGGCAACGGGGCCGGGGAAGGCGTTGGGGGAAGCCACTCCTCTGGCTTGGGCACCGACACGGCGGGGCTAAGAGGGCCATGCGGTGGCGCGGAGGAGAGGACTGGATTTGGGCGGAGAGGGGCCGGCACGAGCAAGGGAGCGGTGGAATCCGACGGTCCAAGATTCACTGGAGCGGGGGATGGATGGTTGTCTCCGGGAGTGGAGACACTCCTCCCGGGTGCAGCGCAATGGAAGACGAGTAGAGCTAGGTATGAACCTGGGGCTCTGATACCATGAAGACTCATAAAAATGAAGTACTTCTTGATTCATTGGTATACAAGGATATATATACAATGGTGACGCTAATGTGAATACATATAGCAATAGTAATGTGAATATATGGCTAATGTGAATATATGCAGCAATGGTAATGTGAATACATGTGGCATTACCTTGAACCGAGGCGTCACAGTAGGAATAGGATGGTACGCTAACATTTGGTATGAGGAAAACTTTCCGGATTCCTTTAGGAATTGAACTAATTTCTATGAAATTTGTGTAAAATTTCTGTATTCAAAATAGGCCCAAAGTTCTTAATAGAGTTGGCTCGTACTTACCCGTGTTACACGATGTATGTCAACCGGTGCATCATTTTTCACATTATTAATAGCGGGTGGAGGGTGGAAAAGTTGCCGTAACTCTCTAAAAGGAGTACTTTGAAATGGCAATTACTTAACCCTACATTATTGACTCTAAACTAAGCATCTCATTGAGTCATATAATCAATAAATTAATAGCCACCCAATAATCACTGTTTTATATTTCAACCATCCAATCTTGATTATTTGCAATAACCTGCACTAATTCTCACGTGCGAAACAATGGCACATGGAGATTCAGTAGACCATGCGAACAAGCATTTGTTTGGATGCATCCCTTCGCTCCCGTAACCACGCCAAAGCTCTCCTACATGTTCTTCAACTTTTTGTTTGGAGTTCATTCTTCCAATTATCACAGTCTCACACCTCCATAATTATTGGCCAATGAGGGTAAGTCTAGAATCCTAAATCACTGCAAGCGGCGGACCTGCCCTTCGGCGAGCCGGCGCGCCGAGCTCCTCGCGGCGGACCCCCTGCGGCGGCGGAAGCACAGCCCCGTCCCCGGTCGTGCACTTCTTGCCGGAAGACAAGGCCCAAGTCATGTCCATTAGTCCCAAATACCACACGGCCCAAGCCCAACAAAGCAAAGAAGAGGTATAGCTAGACACACGGGTGACGGGCCAACACCAAGAGGCACTAACCCTAGATTCCGAGCGGCGAGCGGCGAGCGGCAGAGGGAGGACGGCGCGGTGGCGCGCCAGCGGAGTTGTAGAGGACGTCGCGCGCGCGCGGCGGCGACAGCGGAGGGAGGCGAGTCGTCGACGGTCGGAGTCTCGACGACGCGCGCGGCGGCGCCCGAGCAGCGGCTAGGAGGCCGAGGCCGGAGGCGGTGGCCGGGGACTCGAGGAGCGAGGCGGGAGGCGGGCCGAGGCGGAGCCGAGGCGCGAGCGGGAGGCGCTGCGTGAGGCGGGAGGCGCGTGCGATCGGTGGTGGGCCGCCCGCGCCGGGAGATTTGAGAGCGCGAGCGGCGTGGCTCGGGGATTTGAGGAAGCAGCGGCCGGCCGGGGGATTTGAGAAGGCACTCGGCTTGGGGTTGGGCGCTTGGCTCTGCATTTCAGCATTTCTATTTAAGCTGAGGAGGTGATTTAACTATTTAAGCATATGTATTTCTATAGTTTCTATTTTATAAATGTACAATAAATTCTATTTATTCTAGATTTCAGTTTGTGTATTTGAGTATTAGTTTTAATAGCTTGTAAAAATTTATGTAGATTGTAGAATATGTAAACTAGCTTGTCAAAATAAGGGTACTTATATTTTACCTCTCCGAAACAATGACACGAGGCTTGTTCAAATTCAAAATGGATAGAAAGGATTTGAAAAGCTATTTTAGCAAATTTTCAAGCAGAAGTACTAAGGAAAGTGGAACGGACATGAAAACTCGAAGAATGAAAATGCCTCGTTCTCCTAGACGTACTTAGTTATTTCTTGGTATATTTTTGTCTTCTTTTTATTGCATCTTTTATATTCTATTATCGAATTATGACACTCTGATTTATCTATTTTTCACAATTGATGATTATTTCTTTTACAACTCATCTACAAATGTGGATTAAGCTTCATTAGTGAGGTATTTTTCATTGTCCTTCTGTTATCCGCATATGTTAACATGCGAATTGTAGTTGTTGTTTCTATTTCGTATCACATACTTTTATTAGTGTGTTTGCAACATAGTTTGATCATTGATTGTTTTATTTTTGGGTATTACTGTTTATTTCACGCTTCCGACTTTAGCCAACCTTAGTTTTTTTCCTGAGTCCGCCAGTGTGACTTCGCCCTAGCTATAATATTTTCCTGGGTCCGCCACTGACTGCAAGCAAAGCATAAATGTAGGTATCCTGTCAACTCACCGCCAAACACAGGCGAGTGAGTACTTTAAAGATTAGTTCACGCGTTCAAGAAGTAGCACTGAGGACCATCGTGTAGCCGCAGGTGCCAAGGCATGTAAACAATGGAGTACTTGATCTTAGATCGGCTAATCACCTTCACGATCAGAATTCAAGGTGCCAACGTCTGAATCCTTGAGTGCGTTTGGTATGATTATTGGTAAATACAAAACCAGTAATATATGATTCTAATGTTTGGTTAATTTGAACAGAATAGTCTTAAACTCTTAATGGTAGCTCAAACAGTTCATACCTTGAACAAAAAAAAATCCACAACTATGAATTACAAGATTTAAAATTTCAAAGCTTGAGGGTACATTTATAAATTTTAAATTACAAATTAATTTTGTGAATTAAAATTCCGATTTTTTTAAAACATTCTTGTAATTTAGACTGCGTTCGTATGTGTTTTTGGACCGGCTTCGGCTGCAGCTTATGCGAGTGAGAAGCCGAAGCCAGAATGAACGGCGCAGCTTCTACTGCGGCTTCCCACCTTTTGTCGCTCGGCCGATCAGAGTCGATTTCGACGGAGGCGTGCTGTCCCCGTGGTCGTCCTCGGCGTGCAGCCTCCGCCGGCGTGTGGAGGAGGCCGGGCGCGCTGGCGCGTGCGGGCGTGGCGGCGGAGGCGCCCAGATCTCCCGGCATTTCCACCTCCTCCGGCGGTTCCCGGGCGGTCTCGTCCGTCGATTCGAACTCGCCGGGGTCAATCGGGCGCGCGCCCTCCATCGGCGTGACCCCTTTCTGCATGACCCCAGGCGGTGCCTCCCCTGCCGGTCAGCACAGGCGGGGCGACCCCAGGTGGCGCAATCTCAGGCGCCACGAGCCCAGCCGGCGAGCCCCCAGCCGCCATGACCACAGTTGGCGCGTCCCCAGGCGGCGCCACCCCGGTGACCACAGCCAAGCTGAAGGTACGGCCCCCTTCCGTTCGCACTTGCAATCTTCGCGCATTTACCTTGCAATTCCGGTCGTGTTTGAACCGAATGTGCATGCTCGATTACCCAAGCACGGCCGCGTATGCCAAGTTCTTGCACCTCGCTGCCGCCGTTGTTCTTCGCGCATTTGCTTCTTCCACACTTGATGCCGGCGTGACGCTTCCATCTCACGGAGCACCGGCTATTTTGCTGTTGTTTGCGTGCACGTAGATGCCCCGGCCGAGATCGACGAGCGCGACCTGGGACGATGCCGTACGGTGGCGATATTATAAATTTGTGTTGAAGAGATTGATGCGAAAAATTGTAGCTTGGGCAGCTAGAATGTGAGGGGGATACAAGAACCTTATGCGCAACCAGGGTTTTGTAAATCCGTTTTAAAATTTTACCGGGAACCCGATAACACCGAAATAACCGATAATTAGAAAATTTCAGACCGAAATTTCAAATTAAAATTTGAATTTAAAAGATGGCTCAAAATCGGTCGGAATTTTTAAAATAAATTTTAGGAAAATTTCTTCTATATTTGATAAAATTCATGTGAAATAATTTTTTCAGAGTCGGTTTAAAAATTTATTAGAGGATACCGATGCGACCGATAAAACCGATAAACGACTAATTATCAGAACCATGTGCGCAAGTTCAAGGAACGTACAAATCGGGATTACAAACGCAAGCAAGCAGTTCAAGAACAAATAGGATGCCATGAAACGGGATTACGCGGCGTGGAAGCGGCTGGAACTGCTCTCCACCGCCCACTGGCCTTGGTCACTCACTGTCAGTAGGGCTGTTTCACATCAGTTATATTATCTCTAGTATCTTCAGTATTCTGCTGCCTGTTGTCAGTTTACTTAAGTTTACTTGCTATCCTTGAGATTCTGTGATCATTTTCTTTATGAATTGATCAAAGTTCCTTAATCTGCTGAGTGTTGTTTTATGAGATAATTCCTTTTGGTGTGTTCTGTCAACCGATAGTGGTCTATTGTTTTTGTGGATGCAAAATCTTGTCATAGTTTAGTAAAGCATAATTTAGAGCTCACATTCTACTTCAGACTGTCATATCAATTCTAAAGAATAGATAATTGTATTGAGAAGGCCAAGATTAATTCTTGAGCAACTCTGCATCTGAGAGCAATAATTTCAATTAAAACTGAGCTTTATGCTGTTATAATTGTTCCCCTAGTCATGAAACTGTTTTATATGCTCATCTCAGCAGTTAGTTTCTTATAAATATAAACTTTGTGTTGTTCGTATTTATTCATACACCTGTTTGATTTACTCTTATATGTTGTCTTTACAGGTTCTGGTTTATGTCCAACTATCAATGAAGAAATGACAGGATAGAATAGAGAGTAAATCTTCGTAATTTAGGTACTCAAATTGTATCTCTATTATGTTATATTTTTTATATTTTGATATTGTGCCATGTTTTTTTTCTTATTATGCTTTATATTAGTTTCAGTAATGCAATTAGCTAATTATGATATACTTTTGTTATATCGTGATATGGGTACAAATTGGTGTTAGTTTTAAGTTGTTAGAGTTTAGCCCGAGGTGTAGCTAAATCCTAGTTCCACCACTATCCATCGGCCTTGGCTTCGATCCCTAGTCAGGCACCGTGACTGCCGACGACTCGTGGTGGGCGCAGCACGGCTGAACTCATGGTGGGAGCACCACGTCTAGGTAACAATGTCGCCTACATTTTCATTACATACCACAGCCGATGTGTTACCAGTGCGAGCTAACGTTTTGTGTTTTGGTGTCATTTCAGGGAAAGAGCTCCGCTGGCAAGTTCAAGGACGCTCCCCTTGCTCAGGAAGACCTGCACGCCCAGCTGTTCGACGGGATCACCTGTACCGACGAGAGGACGTACACGCCCGGTTCGTATCGCCACGATTTGGAGCTATCGTCGGACGAGGAAGCCTATGGCGCCGAGCTCACTGCTAGGGGTGAAAACGGGTCGGGTTTTTCCCGACCAATCCGGTACCGAATCCGACTGGTAGCAAATTCGGTAAACTGGTTTGTTATCCGGTCGGATTCGGTTTCGGATACGGATATGTGTAGACGGATTCGGTAGCGGATTCGGTATAACTGATATCTGACCGAATCGGTTCGGTATTCGGTTATTCGGATAGTATCCGAATAAAAACCAAATACATATCCGAGCGCTCGGCCCATCAGCCACACGGCCCACACCTCACGCGCAACAAACCAAACCCACCTTGCTCGCTCGCTGATCCGGCCGATCCGCTCGCCAGCCGCGGCCTCGTCGAGCGCCTCACCGCCGACGCTGCTGCGCTGCAGCGGGACCTCCTTGACGAGATCCTCGCCAGGAACGCCCGCAACGAGTACCTCGGCCGCTTCCTGCATGGTTTACCACCCGGCGCCTCGGCCGCCAACCTCCGGGAGGCCTTCAAGAGGGAAAGTTGATCATATACCCTCCCTTCATTTTGGGATTTCAGGATTTACCCACCCACCTCAATGACATGTGGGGTCATCATAAGTCACTGACATGTGGGCCAGGAGAGTAAATCCTGAATTTCCATCTAAGGGGAGGGTATATGATGAATAAAACCCCTTCAAGAAGCGCGTGCCCGTCTCCGTGTACGAGGACATCAAGCCGTACGTGGACCGCGTCGCCTCCGGCGAGCCCTCCAGCATCCTCTGCTCCGAGCCCATCACCTGCCTCCTCAGAAGGTAAATAATCTTGCGTGTCCTGTATGTGAAGAAATCAAGAAACCCTGCGTGTTTCTCATGGTGGAAATTGCCGCGCACGCGCGGACTCAGCTCGGGCACATCCGGGGGGAAGCAGAAGCTGATGCCGTCCACCGCGGAGGAGCTCGACCGGAAGGTGTTCTTGTATGCCATCCGGGCGCTCGTGAGGAACATGTAAGCGCTGGGTCATTTGGTCGAATTGGATAATTTTTGCACGAAGTATGCTTGTGTGCCTTAAAAAAATTAAAATTGTGCAATTTATCTACTATTGTTGTTCAAAAATTAAAGAATCCGCCTGCATTGTTCTAGGCATCTGCATGCTGATCAGGGCAAAGGCCGCAAGGGAATGTACCTCATGTTCACCTTTCCTGGAGACCGGACCTTGTCCGGCCTGCCCATCTACTCGGCTCTTACTGCCTACTACCAGAGCATGTACTGCCAGTTACTCTGCGGCCTGCTTCACCGAGACATTGTGGACCGTGTTGGTGGCAGTTTTGCTGCTGGTTTTGTGCGGGGGATCAAGTTCTTGGAAGATTACTGGGAGGAGATTTGCTCCAATATTGTCGGACCCCAAGTTTACTAACCTGGAATCCTCTGTGATAACACTGCATTATTCCCTGGATCAGTAGATAATGCTCACAGATACAACGCTGCATCATTTCATACACGATACATTCATACATTACAATACCAGAGTTCAAATAGACCACATCGGGCCAGGGTTACAATAGAGCCGTCAGGCCAAATGTCTTACAATACATAAAAGCGGAAGCGGAAGCGTACATAGCGTAGGGGCACAACTCACCACAGGCAAGCGACTGGGATAACCCGAGTACCAATGCTATTAATCAGGGACCTGACTAATAACGAAGGCACCGGCCAAAACTAGCCTGGTCAACTTTACTGTGGCGAGAGGCAAGACTACCGAAGCCTATTCTAACAACCACCGTCTTCATTTCCTTCGGCATCCTGATCCTCATGATAAGCGTAGTGCTCTTGATTCACATCTTCTGAAAGGGGGGTTAAGAGCGAGATTGAGCACAAACAACCGTGCTCCGCGAGCCAACACACAGAATGCATATAATTATAGATGCAAGGCTATTCAAGGAAGGCTTGGGTTCTTTTATTTGCATAAAGCGACATTTGGAAATACCATAACTTAAAATCTCTATGACTTAGCATTCTTCAAGAACTTATGATTTAAATACTGAAAGTGTGCAATAAACGGGGTAGTTTCCAATTCCAAATTTTATGGTTACATCCACCATATTTTATAGTTACATCCACCAATTACTAACATTTTTGCATAGCAGGTTACCTCCACCTTAATTCCAACACTGGAGTACATCCCTCCAGGACAAATTACCAAAGCCAGGTTACATCCACCTTAATACCAACACTGGAGTACATCCCTCCAGGACAAATTACCAAAGTCAGGTTACATCCGCCTGATAGTTTTCTCCCCACCCACATTAGTTTTTAAATAGAACTAACTCGAGGAAGATTTCCGTGTCTGCCCTTGACCGTGGGCACGGCTATTCGAATAGTTTAAAACACTCTGCAGAGGTTGTACATCTTTACCCACAAGAGACTATCAGCTCGATGAGTCCACATGATTCCTTTGCCATGTGGATCGAGAGATCATCACGAGGCCTTTACAATACCTCGCCCTATCGTCATCTCACCCATATGGGCTTACCCTTCCCGAAGAAGGTCCCATAAGTTGTGCGGGAAGATCCACCACAACGTCTAGCGCAGCTGGACTCCACTCTCCACAACGTCTAGCGCAGCTGGTGATCATCACCTTTACTCGTGTCCCATTCAAGCCGGATGTTTATTCCTCTTGCACAATCCTTCTTTCCCCTACCCGTGAGATGACTTCAAGGGTCTAGTAAATTAGTCAGCCAAGCCTACACTTTGCCAGCATGTGGTTGTACGGTTATACACGGAGGGTCCACACAGGATTAAGTCCTTAGGTTGTTCGGGCGGTCATTCCACAATCCCCTGTGTTACATCCACACCCACCACTCTTACCATCCGCCCAAACAGGTTTAGCAATTTTCAGGGTTTTGAGAAGCATAACACATTTTAACATAAATACTCAGCCACGTACATCCCATGGCTGACCCAAAACTAGTTTCCATGACTAAAGAATGATTATCAGGGCTACTAAGGCCCTGGATTCGACAAGACCAGCATGGCAGTAATATGACTTATAACTATCTTAGCTATAGTTTATACCTAGGGCGACAAATGATCAGGTAGTTCAATGTTACTAGTGGGGTATATCGTTATGAGGTGGATACAGGTTATTAGATACCTTAAGAGTGACATACGTTTGCTTATAAAGTAAAGCATGTAGATTTTCATAATTTAAATGAACATAGTTTCACATGAAATATAGGCGCAACATGATCAAAGTATTGACTCGCCTGGATCGAAAGCTTGGGGTCTTGCGCTGCTTCAAGCGGGGTCTCGTTCGCGTCGTCGAACTCTACTCGGACGGGAGTACCGGAAAAACCACATAAAATGACGAGCGCCGAGTAAGAACCAAACCAAACAATAAAACAACTCAAATGAACTCGGAATTGAACCAAACCAGAACCATTAAACAGGTCTTGATTTTAGAAAATTTTAGAAGTTGGTTTCGTTTAATTCGGATTTACGGTTAAGAAGTTATGGCATTTTAAAGTTTCAAATTCTAGAAAATCCGAAAAATAAAATTAATGCATTCCGGACAGGTGGGCTTAATTAGGAGAGTTATTAGTGCTTTTCTTAATTGCTGGCTTAGGGCGACTTAATGGTTCCGTTAATACATATCTTGGTTAGTGAATAAAGCGCGCTTCTCTGCTCTCGTTCCTCACGACCGCGATCGCGAGGAAAGCGGCCGGCCGGCGGTGGGGACCGAGTGCTGCGGCGCCGGCGAAATGGGTTGCCCACCCGGCGCGCACCTCGAGGCGGAATCGGCGGCGGCCGGCGCGGGCGGCGGCGGGTGAGGCGGCGGCGGGACGAGAGAAAGGCGCCGCGGCTCGGGCTATTGGGGCCCGATTCCCGACATGTGAGCATCTACGGGACTTGTTGAACTCACCCAGCACGTTGGCGGGGCCGAGAGGAGTAGGGCGGGCTGGCGGCGAGAGCGTGCTCGGCGGCGAGGAGGGCACGCGGCGGCTTGCTGGAGTGGGCGGCGGGTCCGCGAGTGGGAAGACGCTTCGGGGTCCCGGTGGTGCTCCACGCGCAAGGAATCAGCCGGCGGTGCAGCGGTTCTCCGGCGGGTCCCGGCACCGTGCTTGGGCAAGACGCAGTCGGCGGCCTGCAGAGGAGGAGAGGAAGATTAGGCCGGGAGGAGGAAGAGGGACGATGGAGAGTGAGGAGAAAGCCCAGGGCCTTGGCGGCGGCCGGAGGCGCGCGGCGAGTTCCACGGTGGTCGCGCGCGCGCGGGAGGAGGTGGCGGCTGGCGTTCCCGGCAGCTTGGCGAGGTGGGCGGTGAGGCAAGCGTCTCCACTTAAAGCGGCCGGGAAATGCATTGAGACGCCGAGGAAGCAAGACGGCATGGCGCGTGCATGCATGCAGCGCGGCGGCGATGGCGGCGAGAGCAGCCAAGCGGCGATGACGGGGCGGCGTGATCGGGCGTACTACGGTGGCGCAGCAACAGGGCGAGACGTGCATGGCAACGCGTCTCCACGAAACCGAGGCCGGCTGCCATTGTCCGCGCGATGGCGAGAGAGGCGTCAAGGCGAGCGACACCGCACTTACTCGCCGACAAAGTTGGTGCAAATGGCGACAAGCAACTGCTCTGCCAGAGGAGGAGAAACGAAGTGCTGGCTGGAAAGGCTTGGGGAGGGAAAAATCCTACCATTAGCATACATACATACATACATACGCATATATGTATACATGCATATATCTTTCCTTAACCTTCCTAGCCTCCTGAATCCTTTAATCCTTGAAGTATATTTCAAATTTTAGATTTTATAAGATTAACTTGATTTTCCTCCCTGGAGATGGAGCAAGGTTTTCATTTTTAAGTACTTTTGCATTTTCTAGAATATACACATATATGCATATATACATATATTTACATATATATGTATTTGGAAGCAAAAAGAATAGCCAACTGAGAATAACAGCTTTTAAATTTTCATTAACATACATTTGAATTTTACATTAAGCCCGATTTTGAAAATGGGGTGTTACAGATCCTACCCCCCTTAAAAGGAATCTCGTCCCCGAGATTCGGGTAGAGTAGAAAGAAGGAGGTGGGGCGAGCCGGCTAGCAACGAGTTCCAGGGTTTTGCTTGACACTTCGCCCTTTCCTTGGAGTCACACGAAGAGAGGATATCCATACAAAAGTGGGTCAACGCTACACCGCAAAAACCGTGTTCTTCTAGGTTTATTTCAGTGGCTTCCCTTCATGGTGACATTTTAAGGGCTTGCTTGTTCCTCAACGCTGGTTGCTGCCTTTTCTTTATGCTGGAGTGGATCTGAGTGAATACTTGTACGAGTGATAGGGACCCAAGCGAGTAGGAACTACTGGTTCCTGCTTCTTGCTTCTAGCCATGTCCTTGGCCATTGACAGTGTCTTGATTAGTGAGTTTCTGAGGAGAGGGGGACTTGAGTCTTGATTGTCTTGGTTGAGCTATTTGTCATGTCTCGCTTGTAGATCTGACGAGGTTTTCAGCAATAAGGTGAGGGGGAAATAGCACTAGATACGGGGTAGATCGCGGGGATGAGATACTCTAATCCACCCCAAAAAGAGCACACACAGAAAATTCGAGCGGCATACAAACCCCACAGAAAGACCAAGGTTTTGAAGGCAAGCTTTTCCTGTGACTGCGAAGTACAGTGCCCGAGAGCAAGAAGGCAGTGCACAGGGCCAAATAAGATCTTTTGAAAAAAAACAACGCCTAAGCACGACGACACACACAAGAGGGCACAGGGTTCTAAGCACTAGGCTTGCTGAAGCGAGACCACAAAACCTTCATGAGCATCCTTGATGTCTTCGAGCTTAAAATTTTTTTTTGAAGTAAGGGGAAAGGAAAGAGAAATCAAATTTCCTCTTTGGAGGCGGAAGTAGAGGGAGGAAAGCATCGAGAAATGTTTTGGCGGTGAAGCCCATGTTCCTCTTTAATATTTGGAAACAATTTTTTTTTAAATACCAGGGTTGAAAATATTTGAGTAACACCATTAATTTGCAAGGCAAGTAGATCCCCAAGTCTTGATTTTGAAAACAAGTTCTTAGGAATTAAGTTTTTAGGTTTTCAAATACCGGGGCAAAGTTGAAAAGAAACTTTGAAATCAAGGCTCTTTGCAACGAAGATACACTATATATATTTGATATAGAATTTTTATAGCAAGACTGATTTTCTGAAAGTGGTTTTGAAATACTTGAATTTTGAAATACCCCTTTTTTTTGGCAAAGGTATCCTAACCTCTTCCAATATCACAATTCCGGCAGAATAATTCACATTCATAGCCCTTCCATTCATGGGCTTCTTATTCCAAGGCCTTGCTAATCCTGCTTATACTTGATTTATTCTATGGTATCTTCTTTCATTGCTTAATCACTGCACAACTGGTGTCTAGTACTCCAAACAGTGAGTATTATCATTTATTCGATCCACCGATCATATCACTTCCAAGATATCATTCGTAATTACCATTCACCCGATCAGGGTCTCCTACTCCTCAACTGAATCTCACTTTCCTACATAAAATCATAAATCCAGTCTTGGGTTCATCAGTCAACAATCCCATCCAACTATTCACCTAAACATTACTCCAATTTCTTTACCTTTGAATCCACCCGTACTCGATCGCTTCATGGTTCCAATATTTCTATATTTTAAATCCACCAATACCATTCACATCTTTTATATTTTAAATCTAACAATACCACTTGTACTATGGTTCCAATGTTTCAATCCACCAATAACATTTGTATTACAATTCAACCTTTTCCACCATAAATTCATAAACTCAATCCTAGTTTTATTTTTGAGCGATACTCCAGCATCTTTACTTGTAAATCCACCGATATCATTTGTATTATGGTTTCTTAATACTCCAATCTTTTCCATCTTTAACGCATACTCATAATCCATTTATCCAGTGATCAATCCCACTATCTACAATCTTGTGCCTAACAACTTTATTGGCATAGACATCCACCGAGACAATGTTTATTAATCAAATCTATAATTCAATGGTTATTATGACATCTCCTAATGTCTCCAAAATTTCCAATAATCCACCCGGTAGTCGACTATACTTTATTATCCCACCATTGTAAACATTCATCTGGATTCATACTGTCTATTAAAGCTGCAGACCAACAATTGTTATTACACTCCATATTTCTCTAAAGATGCCATCGGTCCACTTATTCAATCGTCTAAATTGGCCCGTTTATTTAACCAATCCAATTATTTAGTCAATCCAATCATTTTAAATCGGCCCACTAATTTAGCCAACCCAATCATCAAATCGGTACTCATGTAGCCAACCCAACCATTCAAACTGGTCCGCTTACCTTTCAACTAGAAATTCATACCATTGATTCTATCTCATGATTGACATGAATCCACCAAGATTTATACATGGGTCTGAGGAACCAGAGCAAACCTTTGGAATAATTTGGTTGGATGTTAAATCTTAGAAAGTTTTCCTCGGAAGGTTAGGTTTGCAAGAAGGGGTCTGAAAATGAACTTTTATAAATAATTTGGTAATTGATTTTCAAGGATAAAACAACTTTTCAAAAATAAATTTCAAATTTAATCTTTGCGATTTTGGCCCAAAATAGGTTTTCGAAAGGGGTTTACAAGAGGAGTGCTGGACTTTTATTATTTGAATCCGGGATAAGAAAGCTTTGGAAGTATAAATGACTAGGGCAGCATATAGATAAGAGGGAATCTTCTAAGAGGGATGAGAATAAGCAACACATCTTATATTTTTTTTTGCAATTAGATTTTGAAGGAATAAATCCAGTCATAACACTAACGGTTAAGCTAAGTTCAAACCACAGCCTCTACCTTGGCCTCTTCCACGAGCTGCGGTCCTTGGGGCTCGGCCCTTACCACGAGCAGCAGTCCTCCTGGGAGCCATCTGGAAAACAACCTAGAGCCTTTTTAGAGACTAAAAGGAGGGAAAGGCATATATGAGGGTTTGCTAGCCCCCTAATAGCACAGCAGAAAACCAAACGAAAAAGAGACAATAAAACACAAAGCATTATGCCTACGATAATTCATTACATTAAAGGGGGTTAGGTGTTACATGACAGCCGAGCACAACGCACAGGCTTATAACAAGTCACGACACCGCATACACAACGTCTACTAACTGGTTACATAAGGGGGTACATCCGAGGAAGTGTGCATACACACCATCATGAGACTGCCTAGACATATTACTATCTAACCTATAGCAGTCTACACCTCAGGGGGCGGGAGTGGTGCCGTACGCGAAGACGCAATCACCAGAAGCGGGAGCGAGAGGCGATCTTTGGGAGATCGGGAGCGAGACCGAGAAGGGCTCAACCTGTTGTTGGAGGGACGGAGCGAGGCAGCGGCCCCTCGCTGGGCTCGCGAGGTTGCCATTGGGCGGTGGCGCGCGCTTATGCGCGCCGTCATTCGGGGCGAGTCCACGCGCCGAGCCGGTGCTAATCTTGGATCTGGCCGGCCGGAGTGGACACCGTACGGATGCGAGCGGAGCCGACAACGGGCTGCAGCCTCGCAGCCGTGCGGATGCGAAGCTGGAGCTAACACCGGGCTGAGCTGCACCGTGCTGGTGGCGTGACAGAGGGTAAATGTCTGGCTCGGCGCTCGAGCCAGCCTGCAGCTGAGCCTCTCGCGCTCGCCACTGAAAGCGATCAGTAGCGGTTGAGCTGGGCGCTGAGGATGTCCGACTGCTGCAGGCTTGCGGTCAGGAGAATGCGCAGATGCCCAATCTCCTGCAGGGCGAAGGCATAGGAGGTTGACATCGCCTGCGTCAGCTGGATCTGGTGAGACAGCTGGGGGTTGTCCACCCTGTGGTCGAGGTGATCTAGAAGGAATTGCCCCTGGCGGATGCGAGGGGAATGAGCAAAAGGCGACTGCCGCAGCCTCTCCTCGTGCACCTGGCACAGGTGAGCCACGGCGGGACGCGCCGCATCCTGGATGGCGTCGGCGAGGTACATCCGTGGAGGCTCGGCATGGACGGTATGGGAGTGGAGCTCCCTGCTACTATCTCGTGCGTAGATGAAAACCTCCATGGTCCACAAATCCATGCCGTGGATGTGGGTTCTCCTGCCTCGGTAAACGGGCGGGCGGGTGTGACCGAGACAACGCAGCAGTTGCCGCAGGATCTCAGCGAACCCTCCTTCGCTTTCCCCATGGGAGATGTGATCCCATGGACCAACTGGTGCAGCTCCGGCCATCTAAAAATTTTGAACACCAATAGGTTAGAGCAGATGAAATACAAAAGAAATTTTTGGGTGAGTATAGAAACTAAGAGAGTTGAGTAAAGCAGTATTACGCTATATTTTTGCAAAAGTTTTACATAGTTTTGTAAATAGGATTCAAACCTTAAATCGTGACCAGTCTAGCTAAGGTTTCTACAGATGTATGCTCGATACGTACAGCCGGACCCCAAGTTTACTAACTTGGAATCCTCTGTGATAACATCGCATTATTCCTCGGATCGTAGATAATGCTCACAGATACAACGCTGCATCATTTCATACACGATACATTCATACATTACAATACCGAGTTCAAATAGACCACATCGGGCGTGGTTACAATAGAGCCACAAAGCAAATGTCTTACAATACATAAAAGCGGAAGCGAAGCGTACATAGCGTAGGGCACAACTCACCACGTGCAAGCGATCGATAACCCGAGTACCAATGCTATTAATCGTGGACTGACTAATAACGAAGGCACAGGCCAAAACTAGCTCGGTCAACTTTCATCGAGGCGAGAGGCAAGACTACGAAGCCTATTCTAACAACCACCGTCTTCATTTCCTTCGGCATCCCGATCCTCATGATAAGCGTAGTGCTCTTGATTCACATCTTCGAAGGGGGTTAAGAGCGAGATTGAGCACAAACAACCGTGCTCTGCGAGCCAACACACAGTAATGCATATAATTATAGATGCAAGGCTATTCAAGGAAGGCTTGGGTTCTTTTATTTGCATAAAGCGACATTTGGAAATACCATAACTTAAAATCTCTATGACTTAGCATTTTTCAAGAACTTATGATTTAAATACTCAAAGTGTGCAATAAGCGGGTAGTTTCAATTCCAAATTTTATGGTTACATCCACCATATTTTATAGTTACATCCACCAATTACTAACATTTTGCATAGCAGTTACCTCCACCTTAATTCCAACAACGGAGTACATCCTCCAGGACAAATTACCAAAGCAGTTACATCCACCTTAATACCAACATCGAGTACATCCCTCCAGGACAAATTACCAAAGTCGAGGTTACATCCGCTGACGATTTCTCCCACCCACATTAGTTTTTAAATAGAACTAACTCGAGGAAGATTTCCGTGTCTGCCCTTGACCGTGGGCACGGCTATTCGAATAGTTTAAAACACTCTGCAGAGGTTGTACATCTTTACCCACAAGAGACTATCAGCTCGATGAGTCCACATGATTCCTTTGCCATGTGGATCGAGAGATCATCACGAGGCCTTTACAATACCTCGCCCTATCGTCATCTCACCCATATGGGCTTACCCTTCCCGAAGAAGGTCCCATAAGTTGTGCGGGAAGATCCACCACAACGTCTAGCGCAGCTGGACTCCACTCTCCACAACGTCTAGCGCAGCTGGTGATCATCACCTTTACTCGGTGTCCCATTCAAGCCGGATGTTTATTCCTCTTGCACAATCCCTTCTTTCCCCTACCCGTGAGATGACTTCAAGGGTCTAGTAAATTAGTCAGCCAAGCCTACACTTTGCCAGCATGTGGTTGTACGGTTATACACGGAGGGTCCACACAGGATTAAGTCCTTAGGTTGTTCGGGCGGTCATTCCACAATCCCCTGTGTTACATCCACACCCACCACTCTTACCATCCGCCCAAACAGGTTTAGCAATTTTCAGGGTTTTGAGAAGCATAACACATTTTAACATAAATACTCAGCCACGCACATCCCATGGCTGACCCAAAACTAGTTTCCATGACTAAAGAATGATTATCAGGGCTACTAAGGCCCTGGATTCGACAAGACCAGCATGGCAGTAATATGACTTATAACTATCTTAGCTATAGTTTATACCTAGGGCGACAAATGATCAGGTAGTTCAATGTTACTAGTGGGGTATATCGTTATGAGGTGGATACAGGTTATTAGCTACCTTAAGAGTGACATACGTTTGCTTATAAAGTAAAGCATGCAGATTTTCATAATTTAAATGAACATAGTTTCACATGAAATATAGGCGCAACATGATCAAAGTATTGACTAAATGCGGATCGAAGCTTGGGGTCTTGCGCTGCTTCAAGCGGGGTCTCGTTCGCGTCGTCGAACTCTACTCGGACGGAAGTACCGGAAAAATCACATAAAATGAAGAGCGCCGAGTAAGAACCAAACAAAACAATAAAACAACTCAAATGAACACGGAATTGAACCAAACTAGAACCATTAAACAGGTCTTGATTTTAGAAGAATTTAGAAGTTGGTTTCGTTTAATTCGGATTTACGGTTAAGAAGTTATGGCATTTTAAAGTTTCAAATTCTAGAAAATCCGAAAAATAAAATTAATGCATTCCGGACAGGTGGGCTTAATTAGGAGAGTTATTAGTGCTTTTCTTAATTGCTGGCTTAGGCGACTTAATGGTTCCGTTAATACATATACCGGTTAGTGAATAAAGGCGCTTCTACGCTCGGTTCCTCACGACCGCGATCCGAGGGGAAGGCGGCCGGCCGCGGCGGTGGGGACCGGAGTGCGGCGCCGGCGAAATGGGTTGCCCACGAGCGCGCACTCGGGAGGCGGGAATCGGCCGCGGCAGGCGGAGCGGCAGCCGGGTGAGGCGGCGCGGGACAGGGAGAAGGCGCCGCGGCTCGGGCTATTGGGGCCCGATTCCCGACATGTGAGCATCTACGGACTTGTTGAACTCACCTAGCACGTTGGCCGGGGCCGAGAGGGAGTAGGGCGGGCTGGCGGCGGAGACGTGCTCGGCGGCGAGGAGGGGCACGGCGGCGGCTTGCTGGAGTGGGCGGCGGGGTCCGGCGAGGTGGGGAAGACGCTCCCGGGGTCCCGGTGGTGCTCCACGCGCAAGGAATCGACCGGCGGTGCAGCGGTTCTCCGGCGGGGTCCCGGCACCGTGCTCGGGCAAGACGAGGTCGGCGGCGGCCTGCAGAGGAGGAGAGGAAGATTAGGCCGGGGAGGAGGAAGAGGGGACGATGGAGAGTGAGGGGAGAAAGCCCAAGGGCCTTGGCGGCGACCGGAGGGGCGCGGCGGCGAGTTCCACCAGGGTCGCGCGCACGGCAGAGGAGGTGGCGGCCTGAGCGTTCCCGAGTGCGCTTCGGCGAGGTGGGCAGTGAGGCAAGCGTCTCTACTTAAAGCGGCCGGGGAAATGCATTGAGACGCTGAGGAAGCAAGACGGCATGGCGCCGTGCATGCATGCGGCCGCGGCGGTGGCGAGGAGCAGCAGCGGCGGCGGCGGGGCCGGCGTGATCGGGCGTACCGCGGTGGCGCAGCAACAAGGGCGAGACGTGTGCATGGCAGCGTCTCACGTAACCGAGGCAGCTGCCATTGTCGCACGATGGCGAGGAGAGGCGCGAAGGCGAGCGACACCGCTTACTCGCCGACAAAGTTGGTGCAAATGGCGACAAGCAATCGCTGCTCTGCAGAGGAGGAGAAAGTCTTTGCATTTGGAAAGGCTTGGGGAGGAAAAATCCTACCATTAGCATACATACATACATACATACATACATACATACATACATACATACATACATACATACATACATACATACATACATACATACATACATACATACATACATACATACATACATACATACATACATACATACATACATACATACATACATACATACATACATACATACATACATACATACATACATACATACATACATACATACATACATACATACATACATACATACATACATACATACATACATACATACATACATACGCATATATGTATACGGGTATATATACATGTATACATGCATATATCTTTCCTTAACCTTCCTAGCCTCCTGAATCCTTTAATCCTTGAAGTATATTTCAAATTTTAGATTTTATAAGATTAACTTGATTTTCCTCCCTGGAGATGGAGCAAGGTTTTCATTTTTAAGTACTTTTGCATTTTCTAGAATATACACATATATGCATATATACATATATTTACATATATATGTATTTGGAAGCAAAAAGAATAGCCAACTGAGAATAACAGCTTTTAAATTTTCATTAACATACATTTGAATTTTACATTAAGCCCGATTTTGAAAATGGGGTGTTACAAATATCCGGGCCGGGCAGCTCAGCGACTGGATCACACATGTTCCTTTGCGTGATGTGGTCACTGAAAGGTACCTGAAGGAACCTGACCCAGCATTAGCTGATGAGAGTGCATCGCTGTGTGCGAGGAAGCCTTGGGATGGGATAGTGAGGAGGCTATGGCCAGGAGCACGGTATTGCACTCTTCTTTTTGTAAATGTTTTTTTAATCTTTTTCGTTACAAATTTGCTTCTAACTTAGTTTGACATATTAATTGACGAATTGTAGGAAGCAGAAATAGCTAGTGATGACGAGCCATAGAGCGTGAAGGCACTTTGAGCGTTCAGTTGTTATCTGCTTGAGGCTATGAGCATATACTATTGTTATTTTGTGTTTCTATTATGGCAAGATAAACTTATGTTATGTATGGCACTCCGTACTCGTAATCTCATATAAATCTTTGTGTTCTTATTGTGGCTTGTATGAATTTACCACTTATGTATAATTTGTGTTCCTATTGTTCTCACTGCTTTTTTCGTATAATTTGTGTTCCTATTGTTCTCACTGCTTTTTTCTATTCTTCGTTTTGCTGAACCTTTGTGTTCCTGTTGTCCTATAATTAGCTTACAAAGTTTCTTGATGAGTATTGGTTTCACATTTTATATAAAATGAAGAGGCCGTTGTAACTTTGTAAGCTTTTGGAACTGTAATCATCCGTATTATCCGCCTATATTATCCGTTTCCGAGCCGAATCCGTTACATATCCGTCCCAACAGTTCCATATTCAAAACTCCGAATATTCCGAATTCGTATTCGTATCCGGTCTTACCGTATTCGACTCTGAATCCGGAGAAAAAATATGGGTTAGGATACGGTTTAAGCAATATCCGTCCGAATCCGATCCGTTTTCACCCCTACTCACTGCCAAGGCCAGGAGGGCTGCGAAGGGCAAGACACGGGTGATGGACTCCCCTCCGCGCAAGAGGTCGAAGACAATCTCCATAGATGACGCACTGAATGTCCTAGTGGAATGATCGAGAAGGATCATTTTGTTACATGACAACTATTCATTTCATTTTTGTAAAAGGAAATAACCATGTGCATTCACTATGCAGACATGAGCGGGTGTAGGGTGGACAATTAGCTTGAGGCTTGCGAGCCGGCACGGCTCGTAACAAGCTTGAGGGCTTGGAATGTTTCAAACCAAGCTGAGCCCAGTTTCTAGCTCGTGACCAAAATGAGCCAAACTCGAGCCGCTCGCGAGTTGCTCGTTAGGCTCGTACGAGCTGGCCCACAAAGACCCCATCTAGTGACTCCAGTCGGCCCAGCCCAGTCCGATCGATGTAGTCCCGACTCCCGATCTGATCTACAAGTTGCCACTCCCACACAGGCACGACCAATTGTGATCCGTAGCGACAGCCCATTGCTGGAGGCCATGGCGACGGCGGCGCAGGCATGGCGGGCGGTGGTCAGGTGGATCGAATTCCTCCTCTAGGTACTGTTTTAGATCCTCCATGGCACGCCCTCCTTCGCCCAACTCCTCTCCTTCGTTGGCTTCCGCTACCTCCTCTCCGCGCCGGCGGCCTCCGAGCTGTCGCCGGAGGTGGCCTTCATGACGCTCCACTCCGAGATCCCAACCGGTGCGGCCCCTGCCCCGGCGAGCCCGCCTGAGCCCCTGGAGCGCCTCACGGTACGAAAGATTCGGTTTTGATTGGATTTTTTGCAGCTATTGGTGTCTTGGGCAGAGGAAAAATGGTGACTTTGGGAAGGATACAGGTTTCATTTGGATAGAGCGGTGGATGTAGGAGGCGGTTCTTGATCTAATTGTAGCCTGCTTTGGCCTTTGGTCTTCGTGGGTGATTGGGATTAGATGGAGTGATTGATTTGAGTTAATTGGACATTTTGTCTACTTAATTCAGGTAGTTTGATTGATTTTTTTGGCAGCTGAATTAGTATGTGAATTGTGCAGCAGACCTCTTGGGGGTTGGGTGGTAAGAAGTCATCATCTTGGTTTACGAGCATGGACAGCTCGGCTCGTGAGCCCTTACGAGCTGGCTTGAGCCACTCATTGAGTCAAGCCAAGCCTCTTCTCTGGCTCGGTTCCATAACGAGCCGAGCTGAGCCGTAGCTCCGTGCGAGCTCGACCGAGCCTGGCTCGAGCTGGCTCGCTTGGCTCGCTTCTCGCCTCAAGAACCAGCAGCGACGAAGGGTCGCCCAAAGGCAGCAGGTAGCAATGGCGGTACAACCGCTTGCACCTTGCGTCGGCGTGTACCAGCCGGTGGGGAAGCCCGATCGGGACTCGGGCGAACAAAAGAACGAGGAGGTCGACATCTCACTAGCCTTGGTTGGCTTAGCGGCCGCACAGGCGGTTCGGTGTGCAAACCGAACAATCCCCCGTGCTCCTAGGAGGGATTCTACACTAATAGGGCCCGAGTACGCGGCGAAGGAAGTACTACAATCTAGCAAGGCCGGCTACCAACAATTCAGAGTTGGGAGGTGAAAAGCCCCAAAATTTCAAACCAAAAATTTCCTTTGTTTTTGCTGGTTTTTGAGTGAAATCTGAAAACTTTCCTTTTTTGGAGAGTTTTCCCCAAAACCGCTTTCCCTTTTCGGCAATCCGTTTTCCCTTCTCCTTTGGCTCCCCGCCCCCTTCCCGTTTTCCCCCTCTCTTCGGCGCCTCCCACAGCTCCCTCCCTGCTGGCGCCTAACTCCCTCCCCACCTTCTCCCTTGCGCCACCCCGACAGCCCCGATCCGAAGCCGATCGCACCCCTGCGCACGCGTCACCTCGCTCCTGCCCTGGTCCCACCTGCCAGTCGCCATCTCCTCCCTCTCCCGCGCGCAGACGCGCCTCGCCCGTGTTCGCCGCTCACCTGCTCCCATCGCCCGTCGCTCGCATTAACGTCTGGCAGCGCCCTGTCTCTGCCCATTGCGCGGAAAAGACTCGCCACCAGCTCCCCCGTCATCTGTTGACTCCCGGCACCGCGCCCGTTCCTTCTCCCCGAAGGTTTCCTCTCCCTCCGCCCGGGTATAAAACCCCCTTCTCCCTCTCCTGCACGCTCTCTTGTTTCCCCGTTTCCCCTATCACCCTCAGTCACACCTCACTACTCCAGAGAAACTCCCCGTGCAACCGATTGGAGTCCCACCGCCCGTAGCGCTGCCGTGGGCCTCCCCTGCGCCGGCGACCCCGTAAAACGGATCTCCTCTTCCCCCGCCCCATTCTCCGATTGTTTTCGTCCGGAGCATCCCCTCGGTGTGCTGATCATCTTGGTAACCTCCTTTTGGCAGGTGATCGCTCGAGGAGTCCCAAAGACCGGCTCCTCACTGCCGTCGCACCTCCCGTGGCCAAAGCACCGCAGCTTCCACCCTCTCCGCCACTGCCATTGTGAGCCCCTTGACCCCCCTGTCTGTGTGACTGCAGTCAATCGAACCATCTCACCGCCGGTGACCCTCTCCGCCACCAAATAGCCGAAGCCTTTCCTTCTCCCTTCCACCTTCTCCCCTGATCATCTCGCTTTCCCACCACCCAAAATGGGTTCCCCGTGGCAAGCCCTCCTCGTTGACACCTCCCCTTGCCGCCGGCGAGCCCCCTGGCGCCTAGGCCGCCGTCGCCACCGTAACTCTGCCCCGGGAGCACTGTAGCAGCTGGAGGAGGAAGAAGACCCCTCCCCCGCGACGTGGACGCATCCCGGCCCTCGGTTTAGACCGGTGCCGTCTGTTCTCGAGCGTCGGATGGTCGCCTGCCCGCCGCCGTCCGATCCTCATAACCGCACCACCTCGCCTCCGTTGGATCGCCCCCGTACCGCTTCGCTCGTCCCCGTTGCATCGCATCCGTCTGATCTCCACACCGTCGCATCCCAACCACCCACTCCGCTCGATCTCCGCCCTCACCCGAGCGCGTGTCAAGCATTCGGCCGTGGGCGCGGTGCGCGGCCGGATTTTCCTCGCCCGCTCCGTTCGCACGCGCTGCGTTCTTGGCCGCGGCGCCGCCTGCCACGTGGGCGCTCCTGGTCGAGCCTCACTGTAGCAAGGAGGCCGGGCCGGTCACTGTTCAAAGCATTTTCCCAGGCTTTATTAATTTCTAAAATACCAGAAAATCCAAATAAATCCTAGAAAATCACAGAAAATCCCAAAAATTCCCAAATTTCACCACTTTGCTCCAAATAATATCCTGGACCCATTTTTGGCCTCCACTTCCATAATTTCATCCCAGATAAATTCCTAAAATTCCCCATTTGGAGATTTAAGCATTTTACTTCTTTTTAATAGATTATTTTTCCTCGCTTGATTAGGCTCAAGCCGGATTTATGTTATTTTCTGTGTTTATGCTAGTTTCGGAGATCCCGGAAGCTCAGGTGCAATTGCAGGATCCAGGTGCTTCTACGTTCGAGCAAGCTGAGGTCGTCCAGATTCACGGCAAGTCACAAGTCCTTGACCATGTTGTATCCCATGCCATCTAATTATGTTATTATGCTATTTGCATTAAGCTAGTTCTGAAATGTTAGTTCAAAGTAAAATAAAATGTTTAGAATGACATGTTATGTAGTTAATCCTACCACCAATAAATGCCATGTTAAACTTGTAGCCATGCCTTTGTAACCCTAGAATTAATTATCTGTTAATCTAGATAATCGTAGGATATTATTATCATGCAAAGTCTTATACTAATAAGGTTGTGGCTGCGGGCCAATAGAATTTGCAAACCCGACTCTAGGGTAGGGTGGTATGGGACACCGCACCTAAAGCGAGAGTGCCAAGGCACAAGGTAGGGTAAGGGTTGGGGAAGAGCTGGCGAGTTAGTCTTCGCCCACCTCTTACCCTAGGATTGAAGTTAGGGTAAGGGTGTTGTGGGGAGCCGCGAGACGGCTTTCGCCCACCGCTTACCCTAGGTTGGGTCGCGGGCCTGGCGAGGTTGCGGACCATGTGAGAATATAAGGACTAAAATCCTTACGCTGAGCAAATGTCACGGTGATCGCTCAACCACAGGAGTTGACTTGTCAACATTGGTTTAGTAGCAGCTCAACTCGATTGAAACTCTACAGGTGTTGAGAAAGCTTGGTGTTGAGACAAGCGAGGTTAGGTAGGCCGTCATGGTGCCTAACAATGGTAGAGCTCACTCGAAGCGGACGGGAGTTTTATTGTGCCGCACTGAGTGAATTCTACCGTAGAGCCTATATAAAGAGTTGAGCAAGTGGAACGACCTGGCTTTCTTAACCCGGACGCGGAAGTTAAGAAATCGTGTGGGTAAGTCGAGCAAACTCGCAGAGTCAATTAAATGGTATTCGAATACGCCGTGCTCCTGCTATTGGAGCCGTGTCACTTGGTGATTCCAGCAATAAGCTTAAGTAGTTTTGTAAATGCTTTAACTTGACTAGTTGGTTAATTAACTTTGTTGAAAACCCCGAGTTCTTAAGAAGTAGTTTTGGGTCCGTTTTATCAAAACGTTTGCAAATAAAACTGCATCCACTCAAAGTTAATAAATCAAGTATACTCCCTTCCTTTGTTGATCCGTGCAAGTAGTAAGTTAGGGTTTCCCTTGTGATTTGCTGAGTACGGGGTTGGAGTACTCAGGCTTGCAAAATTCCACAGATACCAGAAGAAAAGAAGGCAATTCAAGACTTCGTGTTGGAAAGATCTCCCCGTCGAGGATGTCCCAAAGGATCTCTTCTTCGACGAGGACCTGTGGCTTTAGGTCTTCGCCGCGCTCAAGCGGATCTTGGAGTCTTTTGTGATGTAATTATACTTTGGGCTTGCACGCCCCGCTGTCAAAACTGGATGTTATTCCATATGTGAAATATATGCTGGACTTTTGTTGTAAGCATGCAATGGTATACTCTTGCGCGACACTCTATAACTGTTCATGCGTGAATAGTTGTGGATTACCGTGTCCGTACGTGCCCCTGGAAACGGGGCGTTACAGGAGGACCTTGTTCCGACGGCTAGACAGCATTTTGTTCCTTTGGATGGTCGGAGGGGCTCAGCCCAGCAACGCAGCTGCACACAGGTTCCAGAGGCCTACTTCTACTGTCAGCATTAAGTTTCATGATGTCCTCGAGGCGCAGCACAAAATGGCCGACGATAATGTGAAACCGAGAGGTCCCACGTTCATGATCGGCGCACCCATGTTCCGAATTTGGTGCCGAGGAACAAGCACTCGACGCACATGAACCACCACATGTACACGAGTCAGAACGTGATGGCAGTCTGAGACTTCGACATGAGTTTTACTTTCGTTTGTACCTTGGATCGGTGCATGATACATGCGTTGTCATGGCACTTTGCACAAGTACAGCGATGTCTTTCCCCGCACCCTCCTGCAGGTGACGCATCATGTACTTTTAATTTGTTACGTCATGGTGATGCAATGACACGTTTCTTGGGGTTGTAGACAAGTACTACCTCTTCGGTTTGGGATATTCTAATAGGATTAGGTATACCTTGCGCCTCTGAGAACAGGAGGCACCACATAATGCACTTCCAAGGGCGCATACTACGTGAACGCAAGGAGACGTTCAACCATCGCACTCCCAACTCGCAACGTGGTTGAGCGCGCATTCGGAGTGTGAAGGCATAAGTGGGCAATGATGCAAGGTGTGCCAACTTACGACATAGAGTCCCATCGAACGTCATAGTGGCTACCAGGATTATAATTTCAGCCAAATTCATGAAATTTATGCAACTTCGGTTTTCACCCAGTCGTAAAATCGGTCAAAGGGTGTATTTTTGTTCTAAATTTCAAGTTTAAATAGATTTCATCACTAACACAAGAAAGAAAGACTTAGCTAGCCTAGATGCTAAGAGATGTATATACTCTAAGGACTTGTAATGACTAAAAAAATGGGGTTATTTTGTTATTAATTTTCATCCCAACACAACACTCTTGAACGGTTGAACCATTTTGCGCACACCACAAAGGTGAAAAACCTTTCAATTTTCATGTTTATCGCAGGAAAGACTAGTTAACCATATCATAGCTTTTTCAACGTAGATTCAAAGGCCACCCCCACTCATCATCTTTATTATGGTGGATTCTTTTGGGTTGTAGCTTATAATTTTTGGTTTATGGTTTTTTAATTCTAGTTGTTCGTGAGAGATAGTACAAAGAGGGAAACAGTGCATGTGATTTTGGTCAGTATAGCTAAACTAGATATAATTTCTACTACAATCGACTTTTAGATCCTGTCTTAGAAAGACGCATCATTTGGAAGTGAGCTACTGTAACATAAAAGAAAAGTGCTAAAAGCCCACATGCATATCAGATGCGTGGGTTGGCTCTACCATAGGGTCCATCTGGGCATCTAGGCCTAATAATTTGTACAAAGTAGTGTCTCTATATTTGAAATTATCTATATTAGATTTCAAAAAATTTTGTGAAACTTTTATAGTGCGAACACGAGTTATAAATTTTAAGTACCAAACTTTTTTTAAAAGTTTCCTATACAAATTTGTTCGTCCCATCTATGTGTCTGGGCCTAACAATTTACACAAAGTAGCGTCTCTATACCCTAAAACATCTATAGAAAATTTTAGATAATTTTGTGAAACTTTTATAGTATAAACCCGAGTTAGAAATTGTAAATACCGAACATTTTCAAATTTTTTTATAAAAGCCTGTTGGTTCCATCTATATGCCTAGACTTAATAATCTGTACAAATTAGTGTCTCTGTATCCGAAATCATCTGTGGTAAATTTTAGAAAATTTTGTAAACATATTTGAACATCTCATACTCGAGGAGTTGAGGGGTTCTGTCCATCCTGTAGCATGTAAGTGGCATTACAGGATTCTTTACACAATATATATACCTTGTTTTAACAACCCAATTATATATCACTGTAGATTAAACAAGTGCATTATAGAATGTACAGTACTATGTTTGTCAAGGGAGGCAACAGGAAAGTAGGTGTGCAGCACCCATCCATGGGACAATACAATAACAATCAAATTGAAAACTAAACACATTTAGTGTGGTAGAGTGGAAGATGAGATAGTCCCTTGGGATCCTAAAGTGGCTTCCTTGCCAAAAAATTCAACATATAAAGACTCAGGATTAGTTTTGGCATTTGTTGTCATTAAGGGTTCCATCTCATGCTTATTTGCTATAACGGCATGGCATGAGTTCAACCTTTTGGTTCGTAAAAACTGTAATGTCGTCTCTACTTGCTTCATAGTAGATCTTTCTTCGTCTTGAAGCATCAAGCACAGCTAGTGGCAGATCTAGAACCAAATTTTAGAGGGAAGAGGGGCTAGTAGGACATGACCAACAACCCCGCCGACCTCGTCGCGTGGCCCTCCGCCGACACCTACCACACATTCTTCATTGTGCTGCTGTTGCATCAGGGTGGTGACACCATGGTCCATTATATGTACATGGACACCGTCTCCACACTCTTCAAGCAAATGCTCGACGAAGGGGTCATGCCGAACACATGATCGCTCAATGTGCTCGTCAAGGGCTACGCACAGTCGCTGCAGCTCAACGGCGCGCTACACATGTTCCAGCATGTAGGTGTGACAATGCTGCATTTGATTTCAGAAGCAATGCCGTAATTTTATGATGGCTACAGAGAAGTCAGGAAAGGCTATTTGCACTGTTTTTTTGTTAGTGCAACACTTGTTCAAGACTTCAATAGTTCTAAGTGTGCCGTAAAAGTGTAACCAGTTACGATTACCTTTGTAGTAATATGTTTAACTACTTACAAGAGTTAGGTGCTTAACTGAAATCTGTTTACACCAAAAAAAAGTTATCAAGCATCCTGTGTTTTTAGAGAACTTGTACGGTAGTAGCAGAGCAGCAAAGAAGAGCATATTGGAACCAGCATTCTGGAATTTAGACATGCAGATGCAGGTGTATACGTAGCGACACAACCGTCATAGCTCCACAAGGAAAATCTCATAAACATCCAAGAAACGATGCTCCTGCTTTCTATGTGCGCCTAGTTCCTACACCTCAGTGGGTCTCCATCCTCGAATGATGATGGACAAGTGCTCGAAATTTGTCGATGGTGTCAAAGCTAGGGGGCTGGGTACCTGCACTCCGCCTGGAGGTAGGGGCGCCAGCCCCCTTGACCCATTTGTGGGTCCACCACTGCATAGCTCTGCAAGAGACGCATGCAACATTTTTAATCTCTTCCTTAGTTGCTTCCTCAAGAACTTGAGCAGCCACTATGTCTGCAATCGGCCTCACCTTCGTTCCCCAAATAAAAATACTTGGCCAAGTTTCACTTCAACCTGTCTCACTTGTGAAAATAGGTTTCTTCCTAAGGAGCAGCTCCACAAGTACCAGTCCAAAGTTGTATACATCACTCTTCCCATTTAATTGCCTGGTTTGGTAGTACTCAGGATTTAATTAAATACCCAAAAGTGCCTTGTACATTTGTAACAACATGGGTTTGATCAATAGGAACCAATCATGAAGCACCAAAATCTGTAACTTTAGTAGTGTAGTTGCCATCCAAATGTATATTTGAGGACTTAACATTACTATGAAATAGTGGTGGACCCATCAGTGGGTCAAGGGGGCTGGTGCCCCCCACCTCAGGCGGAGTGTAGGTACCCCAGCTCCCTAGCTCCAGTGCCACCGACAAATTTCGAGCACTTGGCCATCATTGTTCGAGGATGGAGACTCACTGAGGTGCGGGAAGTAGGCATATGTAGAAAGTAGAAGCATCGTTTCTTGGTTGTTTATGAGATTTTCCTTGTGGAGTTATGACAGTCACGTCGCTACGTGTACACCTGCATCTGCATGTCTGAATTCCCGAATGCTGGTTCCAATCTACTCTTCTTTGCTACTCTACCACTACCTTGCAAGTTCTCTAAAAACTGAAGATGCTTGATAACTTTTTTTGGTGTAAAAAGATTTCAGTTTATCACCTAACTCTTGTAAGTAGTTAAACATAGTACTACAAAGGTAATCTTATCTAGTTACACTTTGACGGCACGCTTAGAATCATGAAGTCTTGCATGTGTTACACTAACCAAAAAGTGCACATAGCCTTTCCCGAATTCACTGTAGCCATCACAAGATTAAGGCATTGCTTTTGAAAATCCTTTTATTTGTAAGAACATGCCCTTTGCACGCATGTAAGCCCGTTTCTTTTCTATTGTAAAAACTAGTTTTATTTGTTGATAACTTTATAGATTACACCACTACAGAAAATTGTATTACAGACGGTACAAAACGTCATCACGCATTTTTTTCAACCGTCTGAATTTATGGGTCGTTGATAATCGAAGGTTATCACGCATTTATTTTCAACCGTCAGGTGTAAATATCATGCACGGTTTGTAAGTAAAAACCGCTCGTGATATATCAATATCACAAACGGTTTTAGCTAAAATCGCTCAGGATTATCGATAATCACAGACGGTTGTTTTAGTTAAAACCGCTCAGTGATATTAATATATCACGATGGTTTTTACTTACAAACTGCTGTGATATTGATATATCACGACGCATTTTTACTTACAAACCGTCTATGATTATCATTTATCACGAGCGGTTTTTAACTAAAACCGCTCTGTGATATTCTTTGTACCCTAAATCTATTTCTCGCTATTGGCTAGCTTCAGGAAATACTAGCCATGCCCTCTGAAACAAGTAGATAAACATGTACATGTATATATACAATTCACATCTCAATTCATTTCACAAACATAAAATATCCAATTCACATCGCACTTCATTTGACAAACATAAAACATCCATTTCGCAAATCAATGAATTGAAATAAAATAAAATATCCATTAACAAATATACAATTACAAAAGATGTAGTTGCATTTGCACTCAAATGGTAAAAATGATTTTTTATTGCTCTTATCACTCCAGAATCGAGGTCTCGCGAACGAAATAGAGCTATAATCAACGAACTTTGTCAGGCTGCACAAGCAATACTTGGATGGCAATCCATCCAAGCATTGCTTGTGCAGCCTGACAAAGTTCGTTGATTATGGTCTGTTCTTTCGCGAGACCTCGATTCTGAAGTGATAAGAGCAATAAAAAATCATGGTACGCAGTGGAACTCTCCAGCTGAGTTTACAAAAGATCCATTAACAAATATACAATTACAAAAGATGTACATTGCATTTGCAGTTAGATGGTAACATTGCATTTTTTATTGCTCTATCACTCCGAAAGCGAGGTCTCGCGAAAGGAACAAATCCATAATCACCCAACTTGTCAGGCTGAATAAGCAATACTTAGATGGCGCATGATTGTTATCCAAGCATTGCTTGTTCAGCTGACAAGTTCGTTGATTATGGATATCTTCCTTTCGCGAGACCTCGATTCCGGAGTGATAGAGCAATAAAAAATCATGGTGCACAGTGGAACTCTCCTTCTGACTTTATGACTCGAGCCACCAAAAAGTACACCATCTCTCATCGAATTCGTGAAAGATCGGGCTGTTTCAATGCAGTTGATGGGATGGACGCAGCCTGTCGATAGGAATATCAATATGCGTATATATATAACGTGATAAGTATGAAGTAATTATGGGAAGATTGACAAACCTTGGAATTGGTGATCCTCGAGGAATCGAGGAGTAGTTCCATATGGTGGCAAACGTAGAAGCCACATGTGTTGCCTGGCGGCTGCTGGTGGCACTGTAAAAAATGGAATGTGTTAATTCAAGAGGCATTACTATCAACTGTTGCATATGATTAATTAATATGTAATAGCGAATACCTTAAAATCTCGAGCATGTGTCAGGCCTTTAGCCCCTTGCATTGAGACACCTCCCTTTGCAACGTACATCGCGAACACCCTACGTGAATCGAAAAAGTTAACCTTAGTCATTCGGAAGGAAAGAAAGAGTACAATATAGGTATGTATGGAGAAAATGTACTTATCTATCCATTACTTGGCTGACAACTGTGAAGTCCATTTTATTCTTACTTAGGGAACCAAGGTAATATACCTTGTTCCATTTTGGTACAATTACTATTAAAATCCAATGATAGTTCTGGTTGTAGGGCATAAGTACATATTCCTTATTACGACAAGCCAGCAGTCCTGCTGTAATGTACCTCTCGACGGAGGCTGTATCCTCATCGATGGTATACTTGGCGACCAAGTGTGGGTCCAATAAACCAACTGATGATGATTTGGATGATCTAGCTTTAGTCAACATGTGTCTATATATATACACAGGAAAGCAACAAATTATGTATGACATTTATCGGTATGACATGAACGGAGACTGTGATTGTACACACTTACAGCGTCCAGCATCGGATGAGTGAAACGTCGAGAACATTGAGCGTGTATGTTGGATCGAAATTGGCGACCGGGGGGGGGGGTGAATGTCGCTTCTTCAAATTTCTACCTAAGTGCCCAATTAAAATGAGCTTCTCCGATAGCAACAATTGCTATGAAGAAGTAGTTAAGCCCACTGGAGAAGCAAACAAACAGAAAGAACAACAAGAGAAAAGACAACTGAGGAGAACCACTGAACTGAAACTCAACACAACAAAAAACAGCAACCAATTCTGGTAGGGGCGGTCAGACCGCTTGGCATGGGCCGGTCTGACCGGCGGTCATGGGCCGGTCAGACCGCCCTGTGTATGCCGGTCTGATCGCCGGCTCTTCTCCGGTCTGACCGCAGGTCATTTGGTGGTCTGACCGCCTCTCGAGTTTCAGAACAGGCAGCAGACTGAAAAAATTCAGGGACTTGACCAAATTCAGTAAATTTGAGGTTTTTCTTTGATCTCTTTAATCCAAAAGTGCAGGAATATGATCTAAATAGTATCAAGCACTTTTGGAACAGAGGATTTCACCATCGAAGCAAGAATTTCAGATTATGACAAAAATCTGAAACTTTTGCAAAATCTGAACCAAAACCCAAATTACTCATCGAACTTGGATGCTTTGCTCATGAGCTTTTGCAATCCTTTTAGCAATGGTCTAAGGACTTTCCAGACCAAATCTCAGGCCATCTCATGAAGGGAATCAAAGGGGACCAAGAAACCCTAGAAACGAAAAGAAGAACAGAGGAGGCCAAGATGCAAAAACTGAAATTAAACGTGGTTTGCTCTTAGGATTGACTAGTCAAATGGCTTTGGAGCATCTCCTAGATCACAGCAACCCATTTTGCTACTCCTCAGCAAGAAACAATACAAAAACAAGAAACTGAGAAATCAAGCACGGAAGGCAACGAAGAACAGAAATAACAGAAGGAGCTTAAGAACTCAATCAAACTCAAATAAAGCCATCTCAGATTGATATTGAGGATGAGAGATACGCGATTACAAAGGATTCCAATCTCTAAGTCCCCATACGCACTTGGAATAAGGAGAACAAGGTACATGCTCCACACTTGAGCACTCCTCTCACTGTCTCTCAAGAACACACAGGGAGGAGACAACGAAGGAGACACACCCAACAGCACTCTGCCTCCCCCAACCACTAAAGCCCTAAAGCAAAACAACATCTCCAAAGGCCATTTTGACTAAAGCAAACCCTAACAACCCTTAGAACCCATGGAATGCATGTAGCCACAAGGAGACATCCTCTCCTATTTATAGCCTTTGGCTAATGGGTCTCCAACCCGTTATGCCCGCTAAATCCCGAACGGAACCAACCTCCACTCGTACAGCTTTGCGTTTTTAGCGAAACGCCCCTCCTGCACCTTCCAAGAAGCTTCCGCGTTCCTTGTCATCCAAGCCTCGCAACCACCTCGAGTCTCCGCCGTCTTCGACACATTCGACCATTCTAACCTTGACACCGCCTGTGCCTAGTCCGGTCACCTCGTGCCTCGCCACGACTCTGCCTCGACATCCTGCAGCCATCATAGACAAGAAACACATCACATAGCACCGCTCGATACATGTAAGCATAAATAGCATCAATGAATCATACTTACGCATGAAAGAGCCCAAACCTGTCGAATTAAGAAAATAAGCATCCTAATCGCTTCGACCAAGTTTGACCAAGTCCAACGAAAGCCGATTGCACCACGCAATGACATAGTCCGAACCACACAAACCAAACTCGACTTTCCTAAACTGATGTCAATTACTCATCACACACACGGGGTCAACTCCACATGGTCTCTCAATCTCCCACTTGATGAGTATATTGACAAACCCAAGAAAAAGCACAAAGTTGAGTTTGTTTGAAAATGAAAAAGAGTCAAACATGGTCCAAAAGAAATCAAGGAGCTAATGACCATGTCAACAAAAAGAGCAAAACTAGAAAGAGAAGTTTTCCTCAAAAGCTCCAAGATAGATCCCAAATGGCTTTTTCTCCACTATTTTCCCCCTTTTGGCAATAAACACATCAAGGATGCAAAAGAGAGAATAAGGCATGGTATTGGATGAAATGGCTGAAGTTTGTTTATTTTAAGCATTTAGAGCCATGAAGATTATCCAAAATGACCATATGAGTATTACACCAAGCCATAACTCATAAGATGCTATCAAGATCACGACAAGACATGTATAATCAAGCTAAGCCAAATAAGTCACAATATGAAAATTAGTCAAATTTTTGAGCATGTCAAGTCAACCATGATTCTAGTCTAGCTAAAGGTATCCAAAAATGATGTAGGCCATGTCAATAATCTAAGTGGAATCAAGAAGCTAATATTGAGTCAATTTAGAGTGCTACAAGTTCAAGAATGAGACATTTGTTTAAGTACTTGATCGTTGTGTAATTAAGCAATTTTAGCACAATTGACATGCTTTTCTTAACAAATCTTATGGCCGTTTCCAACCAAACTTGTGTTTAGTCATGTGCTAGATCTCAAGCTTTATGCGACCACTCCAAGCAAGAAGTTTAAGAAGATAGTCTAGGTCATCCAAAACTCCCCTGAGTTCATGCCTAGTGCAATGGCAAGCAGTCTCATGAGACAGAATTGGTGAGATCAGTTCTTTCGCACAAAAAGAGATCTTATTGCTTTTAACAGGTTGTACTAACTTATGTTTCATCAAGAAGCTAACATAGCTCAATCTAAAGCTCAATAAAGATTCAAGACTCAACTCAGCCTATTTGACATGGCATGAATCATAAGAGGATAACTAGAGAGAGACTAGCCTCAAGAGCTAGCATGACATGAATTAGTTCAAGTTAAGCATTTTAATCAACCTATCATGGCAAAGACTAAACTACACATATAAAGTCATGATAAATCTAGCAAGCAAGCACATATCATGGCAAGGTGTAATTTATTGTAAACATGTCATAACAGGATAATAATCAAGGCTCCATGTAGTTATATTACAATGCAGAACGATAAAATGCAAGAAAATCCAGCTCCCCTCAACATGAGATGCACTTTTAATTCAAGTTGAGTTAAGTCAACATTAGGATCTAGAAGCTCCCAAATGAACTCCCCCTGAACCAAAGCAATAAAACGAGAAGCTGGCAAGAAAATCAGAACAGGCAGTCCTTAAAGCATAGATAAGATATAGAGAATACTATGGCTCGGACTGACTCTCATCTACCCCATATGTCACTAGGACTATCAGCTGCCCACCTAACACACTAAGGAGCAAACACGTACGCTGTCTACCCAAGGGTGGCCCGACCCTTGCTAGAACCTATAGGAAGTGAGTGAGCTCAACCTAGTGAGAAGAGAAACAACTAACAAGCAGCATCCTAGAGTCATAAGATGAGAGGAAGACGTCTAAGCAGCTAGATTAGAGAAGCACTCTAACCTATGCTAGAAGGACTAAACCCAATGCACCCCAAATGCAGTGCAACAGAAAGGAGTAAGAGCATAATCAATATAATAAAGAAGTAAAGCACAAAACTCCCCCTCACAACAGTCCATAAGGACAAACCACCCCAAGCTCTTCCCTTAAGGCTGAAAATCTAGAGCTATCCAAAGGCTTGGTAAAGATGTCAGCCAACTGGTGATCACTCTCCACAAACTGGAGCACAATGTCGCCCTTCTCCACATGGTCTCTAAGGAAGTGTTATCACAAAAGAGTGGAACACTGTCGATAACTAACCCAAAGTCCCGCAGGTCGAGACCATCCAAAGCACTGCCGCAAAGAATCGTGGCAAAGAACGCATTTGGCCTCTCGCGTGAATCGTAACACTGGATCGCTTCTCGAGGACCAGAAACAAGAGAAGTGCCAATGAATTGGCAGGTGCAGAAGTGTTCTTCCTATCTATCCTACACCAAGAAAGTCGCGTCCGAGTAGGCTCTCAAGGAAAGACAGGACGAGGAAGAGTACCAGATACCATAGTCAATGGTAGCTCGAAGGTACCGAAGGATGCGCTTTACCGCCTGGCGGTGAGATATGTAAGGAGAAGCCTGAAACCGAGCACAAAGACACATGGAGAAGTGTATGTCCGATCTCGAGGCAGTGAGGTACAAGAGGGAGCCAATCATGCTGCGATACTCCTTCTGATCAACTGGCTCGCCGTCCTCATTTGGGTCAAGTGTGGCGGAAGATGCCATGGGAGTTGACACTGGCTTGCCATCACTCATGTCAAAGCGTCTTAGGAAGTCACGAGTGTACTTGCCCTGATGCAAGAAGGTACCCTCCCGAGTCTGCTTGATCTGGAAGCCAAGGAAGAAGGTCAACTCACCCATCATGCTCATCTCAAACTCAGTGCTCATGACATCCGAGAACTGTGAAACAAGAGCATGAGAGGAGCCGCCAAAGATGATGTCATCCACATAAATATGGATGAGCAGAAGGTCAGTGCCATGCCTACGAATGAACAAGGTCTTATCTACCTTACCCATATCAAAACCATGACTCAACAAATAGGACTTAAGCCTCTCATACCAAGCTCTGGGGCCTGCTTAAGTCCATACAAGGCTTTGGAAAGCTTATAGACATGGTTTGGGTATTTGGGGTTCTCGAAACCTGGAGGCTGTCTCACATAGACTTCTTCCTAAATAAAACCATTGAGAAAGGTCATTTGGTGGTCTGACCACCTCTCGAGTTTCAGAACAGGCAGCAGACTGAAAAAATTCAGGGACTTGAACAAATTCAGTAAATTTGAGGTTTTTCTTTGATCTCTTTAATCCAGAAGTGCAGGAATATGATCTAAATATTATCAAGCACTTTTGGAACAGAGGATTTCACCATCAAAGCAAGAATTTCAGATTATGACAAAAATTTGAAACTTTTGCAAAATCTGAACCAAAACCCAAATTACTCATCGAACTTGGATGCTTTGCTCATGAGCTTTTGCAATCCTTTTAGCAATGGTCTAAGGACTTTCCAGACCAAATCTCAGGCCATCTCATGAAGGGAATCAAAGGGGACCAAGAAACCCTAGAAACGAAAAGAAGAACAGAGGAGGCCAAGATGCAAAAACTGAAATTAAACGTGGTTTGCTCTTAGGATTGACTAGCCAAATGGCTTTGGAGCATCTCCTAGATCACAACAACCCATTTTGCTACTCCTCAGCAAGAAACAATACAAAACAAGAAACTGAGAAATCAAGCACGGAAGGCAACGAAGAACAGAAATAACAAAAGGATCTCAAGAACTCAATCAAACTCAAATAAAGCCATCTCAGATTGATATTGAGGATGAGAGATACGCGATTACAAAGATTCCAATCTCTAAGTCCCCATACGCACTTGGAATAAGGAGAACAAGGTACATGCTCCACACTTGAGCACTCCTCTCACTGTCTCTCAAGAACACACAGGGAGGAGACAACGAAGGAGACACACCCAACAGCAATCTGCCTCCCCCAACCACTAAAGCCCTAAAGCAAAACAACATCTCCAAAGGCCATTTTGACTAAAGCAAACCCTAACAACCCTTAGAATCCATGGAATGCATGCAGCCACAAGGAGACATCCTGAGAGACCATGTGGTCTTAATCCCATGTTGGTGATGAGTAATTGACTCGTGGTTTGTATTGAGTGAGTTTGGTTTGAGTGGTTCGGACCATGTCGTTGTGTGGTGCAACTGGCTCGGTCGGACCTGGTCAAACCTGGTCAACGTGATTAGGATGCATATTCTGTTGAGTTGACAGGTTTAGGCTTAATGTGGTTTCATTAATGCTTTCGTGTATCGAGCGGTGCTATTTGATGTGTTTCTTATCTGTGTTGGCTGCAGGATATCGAGATGGAGTCGTGGCGAGGCACGGGTGACCGGACTAGGCGCTGGTGGCGCTGAGGTCAGAATGGTCGAGGTGTGCCAAAGACGGCGAGGACTCGAGGACGTCGAGGCGGAGTCGTGGTGAGACACGGTAGACTGGACTAGGCGCAGGTGGCGCTGAGGTCAGAACGGTTGGGAGGTGTCGAAGACGGCGAAGGCTCGAGGTGGCAGCGAGGCTTGCAAGGCAAGAAAGGAGGAAGCTTCCTGGAAGGTGCGCGAGGGGCGTTTTGGTGAAAACACAAAGCTGCACTAAAGGAAGTGGATTGTGGGTAAAGCGCAAAAGCTAAATAGGTAAAGCACTTGGTGAACCCATTAGTGGAGGCTATAAATAGAGAGGGAGATGGTGTGCTGAAATTTGAGAGAAGGGGTGTAAAAGTTAGGGTTTTATTTGTGTCTCTCCATGGTTGTATGAGATAGGGTTGTGTTCTTGATCTCCTAAGCATGTATGGGGAGGTAGATTGTGAGAAGTCAAGAGAGAAGTAAGCTGAGATGTAAAACTCTTATATCAAGCATGTATGTCTCCGTATCGTTGTTAAGAAACTTCTTTGTTGAGATGGCTTAATTTCTTGTTTTCTCTCATTTGCTTATGCCTTGTTTGTCTTTTGAGAGCTTTCCGTTGGTACTTATTTCTTGCAGCCAAGTGGTACTAGCAATGATCTTTGCCTCTAGTTGTTTGGTAGCAGTTTTGCAAACTCCTTTCTGAATGCTAGTTGGCTTGCATGCAGTCCATGATCTATTTGGACATGCAGTCCATCAATAGCTAGCAGCAAGAACTCTCGTTTGGCAATCTATGCTTTTTGGCTGCAGCTCATTTCACTGTTCTAGTGTCTTGCTTTTCTTGTTGTTTCAGCCAGTAGGATAGAACTCTTGTTTCGACCAGAGGAGGACTATTTCTTTTGCATGCTTTCGGCTCCTCTGCAGTTCCTTGTCATTGCCGAACAACATGAAGATCTCTTGGTATTTGTTTGCTGAAATGGTCCTCTCGGTAGTGCACTATTCATTGGTTTCATGCAGTTCGGCTAGTAGTAAAAATCAAAGTGACCACCTTTTCTTTGCAGCTGCAGTTTGGCTTTTCTAGCTTTCTCTTTTGATTGCTTTTCTTCTCTCTCTTTTTGCTTTGGCTTTGGTTGTTTGGCAGCAAGTTCTAGTTCTTGGCATGAAGTAGTCAAACATTTCAGATTTCTTTTGTGTGCCGTCCGCACTTGCTGTTTGGTTATTGTTCTTTTGAGTCTTTTTCGGCTGGCAGCAATCTGTGTATTTTTCTTTGTCGTGGCAGTCGTGGCAGCTTATATCATTGTCGTGGCAGCGGTTTTTCTGCTATTTCTTGTCGTGTCTGCCGTGGAAATATTTTGAGTTGTCTTCTTTGCCGTGGCAGCCCTTGATCCAATATTTCTTGCTGTGACAATCTTTCCAGTCTGTTTTTCATGAGCAAATTTAATTCCTTCTTCATAGCTCCTTAGCTATCGGAGGAGGAGTCTGTGAGAATATTTGGAGGTTTGTTTTAAAAGAGTCGACATTCACCCCCCCTCTGTCGCCATTTCGGTCCAACACATCCTCTCCTATTTATAGCCTTTGGCTAATGGGTCTTCAACCCGTTATGCCCGCTAAATCCCGAACGGAACCGACCTCCACTCGTGCAGCTTTGCGTTTTTACCGAAACGCCCCTCCTGCACCTTTCGGGAAGCTTCTGCGTTCCTTGTCATCCAAGCCTCGCAACCACCTCGAGTCTCCGCCGTCTTTGACACATCTGACCGTTCTGACCTCAACACTGCCTGTGCTTAGTCCTGTCACCTCGTGCCTCGCCACGACTCCGCCTCGACGTCCTGTAGCCATCATAGACAAGAAACACATCACATAGCACCGCTCGATACATGTAAGCATAAATAGCATCAATGAATTATACTTACGAATGAAAGAGCCCAAACCTGTCGAATCAAGAAAATAAGCATCCTAATCGCTTCGACCAAGTTTGACCAAGTCCAACCAAAGCCGATTGCACCACGCAATGACATAGTCCAAACCACACAAACCAAACTCGACTTTCCTAAACTGATGTCAATTACTCATCACACACACGGGGTCAACTCCACACGGTCTCTCAGTGTAAAGATCGAATAAATCATCAAAGGTGACCACGAAGACACATTGATGAATACTGTGGTGTAAATCATCCTGCGTGAATTTGACAGAGATACTTGAGCTCCGTTCTCGCTCTGGTTTATTGGACTGTTCCATATACCACTTGTGCAATTGCTGGCAACTATATGCTAGGGGTTGGAGGGCCTTTTGCTCGAGCAACGGCTCGCCAAGCACGAATTTGCGGGCTAATGGCAGGTACGGGATATCATCATTGGTCTTCTTTGCTTTGCTCTTACTGCCCTTGCTGCCTCGGCTGTAGGTCGACTTTACAGGTAGCATCGGTGGTAGAAGTTGCACTGGTGGAAGTTGCTGCACTGGGAACAGCACCCGTGACACCGGTTCAGGTAGCGGTGGTGGAGATGGCACCAATGCATGTAGCTGATCTGGTTCAGGTTGCCCTTGTGGGGATGGCACTAGTGCACGTAGCTGATCTGCCACCGGTGAAGAAGCCTCAAGGCAGATATCGCTTTTGGGCCACTGGATGAAGGATCCAATGGCTTGCCCTAGAGTCACGAGGTCGTCGTTGGTGGGCTTCGGTAGCGGGACGACCTCGAAATTGGCGTGTACACCATCTACTGACACTTTTGCAAAGCCTGTCGCTAAAGCTTGATGGTGCAGCATGACCCCTTGAGCAGACGGATATGCCATGCCCCAAGCAGCGCACAAGGCAACAGAGGCATATCTCACTTGGAACTTGTACTTCGTGGGCTCCTACATAATGATACAAAATTAGCTACTCCAATTAACAGGCCTATCAATGGAGCAAGCATTCGAGAGATAATAATTATTACCAGGATGTCGTCCACAGGAAATCTGGCCTCGCTTTCTGTTGGATTGGATGCGCAACTACTCGGACGGTTGTGCGGGCTAGCTAGCACAGGAGCGGTGGCCTGCTGATTTTCTGTATGTTTCCGCACCTCATCTCGGACATAATCAGCCAGCTTATCTTTTAGCTCCTCTCTAAGAGATGCCTTGATCTCTTCTCGTAGCCGTGCCTCACGCTCGGCTTTGGTTCTCTTCCTACGCCGATACTGCTCGGAGTCATCTTGGAAACCATGTTTCCAAGGAACGTAAAGCCCAAGGCCTCTCGTACGACCCGGGTGCTCCTTGTTTCCCAGGGCCGCGGAGAGCATATCATTCTTCCTTGTTCCCTGGAATGATCCCAGGGTAGATTCAAAACTCAGCTCTTCCTGCAAGAGCACGGTATGTCATTTCACTTCATACGAAGTTGTGGAGTAATTACAAGCTATGTAGTTCGACCGATATCTTACCAGGCGCTGGGACACTTGCTGGTCTGCAGGGTTTGGAAAGGAGACGTCCCCCGATGTCGTTGTAGATGAACTTGCTCTAATCCAATTTCGAGCACGGTCATCCGGGATATTGGCAAATGGCGGGGCGATATCCTTCAGGGCTGCCAGTTCATCCTCCCTCCTCCACTGTGGGATTTTACCTGCATATCTAGCTGTGCTAAGTCTGTGGGGGTGTGTGTTTTTTGCCTGGAGGGCCTTGTGGGCCACACTTGTACTTTTGAAATCTTCGGTCGTCTTCATCGCCTTGAACTCTTCCCATTGTGGTTCCAGGAATGGGTATTTATGAAAAGGCGTTTCGTCCGTCTCCACGTATTTCTTGACAAGCGTGCTCTTGAAGTTCTTCCATGCTTTGCACGCCACTAGCAAGGTTTGTCGTTGCATGACGTCTTGGTGTTCTTCTGAGATCTCGAACGATGCCAAAATTTCGGTCAGCAGCTCATGTTTCCAAGTCTCAGGCACGCTCTTCCACGAATTGAATGTGATCTTAATTCATTCTCGTGCAACTATTCCGACCATTCTTTGAAATGCGCTTACTGCTTTGGGAGAAAGGAGAGGGGTCCTAGATCCATCGACCTCTGTGATGGTAAATTGTCCTTCAGGCTTCTTCGATAGCCCTCTTCCTCGGCGTTGTGATTTTGGAGCGGACGCATCCGGCGATGATGTTGAAGAATGCGCGGGTGACATGTTGCTCAATTTGTGGGTCTATTAGGATAAGATAAGAAAGTGCCATACCATAAGATAAGAAAGTGATCATATTGAATTGGAAGATGAGGAAGCAAAAAAAGTTGGAAGAGAGGAGAGGAGTAGAGGGGAGGGGGAGAAGGGAGGAAATTTAAAAGTTGGACTTGCAAAATGCCAAGCTTTAATAAACACTTGGACAAGACTTTGCATATTTAAGCCCAACCCATTTACATTATACTTTAGTAGCTCATTATACATTAACATATACATGAATACATGGAGTTAGCAAAGGAACCTTAGCTTATATGAATAATTCATGTATGACCGCCTAAAACATATTCAAGTATACATATATTCAAGTATACATATACATATCTATGTTCATTAGCAACATACATATACATATACATATACATATACATATACATATACATATACATATACATATACATATACATATACATATACATATACATATACATATACATATACATATACATATACATATACATATACATATACATATACATAAAACATGTCACCGTAAGATGATTGACAGTAATAAAAAATCTTCATCAAGACACACTAATGATTATAAACAATGTCCACTGGATGCTACCATTGCAGTGCATAGATCAGTGTAAACACCAGATTTTCTTGATATCAAGTGTGCACATAGCTAACTGCGACAAAGGACTAACACTATTTCACAAAGTACTAATACTATTTCACAAAGTAGTAACATTTGTGAAGATTTGTGATGATTGCGCACCTTAGGGTTCGGCGGCGTTGTGTAGGCGGTGGCGACAGCGGCGTGGGCTCGGGACGACAGCGACAGCGTGGGCTCGGGTCGACGGCGACGGCTTAGGCTCGGGTTGACGGTGACGGCGTGGGCTCGGGTCGACGCGGCGACGGCGTGGGCTCGGGTTGACGCGGCGATGGTGTGGGCTCGGGTTGACAGTGACGGTGTGGGCTCGGGTCGACGGCGACTGCAATGGCATGGGCTCGGGTCGACGCGACTACGACGGCGTGGGCTCGGGTCGATGGCGACAGGAGGCGAGACGGGCTAGATCTAGAATATTAATAACTGTGTACGCGCAAAACCCTAGCGAGGGTTATATATAAAGGCTTATTACAGACGGTTCTATTTAAGAACTGTCTGTGATATCAATATCACAGACGGTTCTAAGTTGAGAATCGTCTGTGCTAATACATATCACAGACGGTTATAAACAAAGAACCGTCTGTGATAGTTATACTATCACAGATGGTTCTAAACTTAGAACCGTCTGTGATATTTATTATCACAAATGGTTATAAACTGAGAACCATCTGTGATATTGATATCACAGATGTTTCTAAGTTTAGAACTGTCTGTAATAAGCCTTCTCTCACCAACCAGCATTCAATAATACCAACCAGATTCAATAAGACAACAGCTGGGTGTATTTCTTTACAACAACCCAATGAACATAGAGATACATTTGTATGACTCATTCTCAAAATTCACCTATATATCACATATTTTCACATATAAGTAAATGCAAATTCACAAATACATCACACACATGCATTGTTGTATACATAAATGCCAGTTCATAAATACATCACATACATGCATTGTTATATACATAAATGCAAATGCCCACATATATGTCACACATTCTCATTCCACTTGCTTATTTCCTTTAAAAATTAGCCCTTCATGATGATCAATGCGTACGTAACTAGTTTCGTCATGTTGTTCATCGTCGACCCTTATGCCATTTCCAAAAGGAGGTAACTCATCAAATTGATTGTATTCTTCCTCGTCCACTACATTCTCTACTCCGACAATTCTCCTTTTTCCATGAAGAACTACATGGCGTTTCTTATTTGCTGGGTCGGTTACATAGAAAACTTGAACAACTTGGTTGGCGAGTACGAATGGTTTGTCTTTGTACCCGACACGTTGGAGGTCCACGGTAGTGACACCGTACTTGTCAACCTTCACCTGTGGGAGATGCACCCAACAGCAGCGAAATAAGGGGATCTTGAAAACCACGTTGTCGAGCTCCCAAATCTCTTCTATGAACCCATAGTATGAGTTTCTCGACCCATCGGTACTGAACGCATCAATGCGGACACCGCTGCTCGATTAGTGCTCTTTACATCCCGAGTGTATAGAATGTGTACCATTTATGTCATATCCTTGCCATGTCACAACTGTAAATGTTGGCCCTTTTGCCAACCATGTCAGCGTCTCACTTGGCGAGCTCCTAAAAATTTCCTCCTTCAACCATTGGTTGAATCGACTGTTGTGTTGCCTCATGATCCAAACATCCGACCGCTCCGGATTCTGTTGCCGAAGTACATCGTTGTGCTGGTCGACATAAGGCGCCACTTTAGTCATGTGTTGCAAGACCGTGAAATGGGCTTGAGTATACGTGTCAATATCTACAGTGGTTGCTTTCCTTCTGATAGTTCCGATACCCTTCAGCCTCCCCTCATGATGACATTGAGGCACACCTATCGGTTGAGTCTAAGCCATATATTCGACACAAAACTCAATGACCTCTTCACTTGCATAACTTTCGACGATGCTGCCCTCCGGCCGAGATCGATTCTGTACGTAGGACTTGAGAATTCCCATGAACCTCTTAAATGGGTACATGCTACGTAGGAATACGGCCCGCACATTTTATCTCCCACACAATGTGAACAATGAGATGGACCATGATATGGAAAAACGAAGGAGGGCAATACATTTCAAGATGACATAGAGTCATCACCACCTCGTCCTGCAGAGCATCTAGTCCTTTAGGATCGATGACCTTCTGAGCAATTGTGTTAAAGAAATAACATAGCCTCATGATTGTCTTTCAGACTTTGATCGGCAAAATATTTCTAATTGTAATAGGGAGCATCTGTGTCATCAGCACATGACAATAATGAGACCTCATGCCATTTAACTTCAAATCTTGCATCGAAACAAGTTTCTTCACATTGCCGGAGTAACCAGACGGAACTTTGACACCATGCAAGCAGCGCACGCTTTTGTTTTCGGCCTTGGATAGAGTGTAACACGCAGGGGAAGGTAAATTCGCCCATTATCCGTTATTGTCGGGCTAACTCGCACTGATGTCCATATCACCAAGTCAAGCCATGTGTTGACGCCGCCCTTTGTTTTATCACGAATGTTCGTAAGAGACCAATCAAGCTGTCACATACATTCTTTTCTACGTGCATGACGTCGATGCAATGTCGAACATCTAGGTACTCTTAATAAGGTAAGTCCCAAAATATTGATCTCTTCTTCCAAGTGTTCTTCTCATGAGCCCTCAATTTACGTCCCTTTCTGAGGACAACATCTAAATCCTTAACCATATCATAAACCTCGTGTCCCCTTAAATGCCTTGGAGCTGAACCGTCTTCCTTCTCTCCATCAAATTGTTTCTTAATCTTGCGATATGGGTGAGCCCTTCGAAGGAACCAGCGGTGACGCATGTAGACAGTTTTGCGTGAGTGTTTCAGCCACACACTCTCGGTACCATCTAAACAAAGGAGTACAAGCTTTGGCACCTTTTACTACTGCCCGATAGGTTAGCAAGGGCAGGATAATCATTTATGGTGCGAACAATAAGGAACGCAAAGTGAAGTTCTCTTGTTTGTATGCATCCCTTACCTGTACCCCTTCGTTCCACAGTACTTTTAGATCTTCCACCAACAGTGCTAGGTACACATCGATATCATTCCCAGGTTGTTTTGGCCCTTGGATAAGTATCGACAACAAAATATACTTTCGCTTCATACACAACCAAGGAGGAAGGTTATAGATGCAGAGAGTCACAGGCCATGTGCTATGTCGGCTGCTTATGCTACTGAAAGGATTCATTCCATCTATACTTAGTCCAAACCTTATATTCCTTGGTTCTGCACCGAAGTTTGCAAAACTCTTATCGATGTTTCTCCACTGGGCGGAATTAGCAAGGTGTCTTAGCATTCCATCATTCTTGCGCTCCTCCGAGTGCCAACGCAGCAGTTTTGCCTTCTTTGGATTTGCAAAAAACCTTTTCAAACGGGGAATTATAGGAAAATACTATGCCACCTTAGCAGGAGGTCCTTTCTTCGCCTTGTTCCCTCGCCGTCATCTGATTGATTGTTATGTTTGTATCGAGATACGTTGCACACCGGACATACATGCATGTTTGCATACTCTTTACGGTACAGGATACAGTCGTTCGGACATGCATGTATTCTTTCTACTTCCATTCCCAACGGACAAAGAACCTTCTTGGCTTTATACGTGGTTTTAGGCAACTCATTTCCCTCCGGAAGCATGTCTGCTAAAAGACCTAGCAGCGCCGTGAAACTCTTGTCGGACCAACCGTTGCTTGCCTTCAATTTCAACAGTTCAAGCACGGCCGACAACCTCGTGTACTTTGACCTGGAGCATGTGAACAAAGGTTTCTCCGAGTCCTCCATCAAGCCCCGGAATTTAACATACTCTCTCTCATCATAGTTCTCTTCTACATCGCGAAGCATCTGATCCAGATTGTCATCGTGCAACCTATCCGAATCCGAACCACAATCGACATCATCCGACAGCATGTCATTCACTTCACCGGCGATGTCATTTGGCGGCATATCATTCACTTCACCGGTGATGTCATCCGGCGGCATATGATCATTGACTTCGCCATGACTGGTCCAACACGTATAACCTTTTTTAAAACCCCTCCGAATCAAGTGCGCTTCAATTTGCCCTCGGTTCTTAAACATCTTTAAATTCTCGCTGTCAGTGCATGGACAATACATATATTCCACCCCCTTATTCAGCATATCCTCCTCGGTAGCTCTTGCAAAAGTAGACACGCCATTAATATACTCTTCACTCACACGACTCGCGTTATACATCCAGCTTCGGTCCTACGTTATGTATATATATAACAACTTAGTATTAAAAATTAAATTATTTAATTATTACTACATATTCAATAACACTCACCAATTACTTACATCTAAATTGTAATGCAAAGAAAAATAAATTTCATTACTAACCATATCTAGAGCAACCAGGAAAGTATGAATCTTCAAAGCTCAATCTCTGCCTCCTCCCACCAAATTAATTGGCCTGAAATCACCTAGCTTGCCTCCTGAGCGAAAGAGTGAAGCACCAGCTAGATCTGGATCAAAATGAAGATAGATGCTTCTGAGCAGCGCAATAAATGCCCAGCGTCATTATCACAGACGGTTTTTAACACAAACCGTCTCTGATACTAAAGTATCACAGACGGTTCGTCGGTAAGAACCGTCTGTGATACTCGTTTTCTCCGACGCCACCAACACAGACGATGTCCAAATTAAAACCGTCTGTGTTAGTGTCGATCACAGATGGTTTTGTCAAACCGTCTGTGATTGGCCGTCTAGTATTAGGCTTTCTGTAGTAGTGTTATTATCTTTGGATTAATTATCCCAAGCAAAACACTTATAATCTTAATTCTGTAAGTTGTGTACCATTTTTGGGAAATAGTAAGTTGTTCGGAACAGATGCATCACCCAACTATCATTAGCTTCATGAGTCCATTTAATTATTTATTCTAAAACTAAATAAATGCTCAGAATTTCGTATTGTCAAATATGCTCGTAAGCATGTACCGTGGCTTACCAAGTCATGTTAAAACCAAAGAAATCCCACGACAGGCCACATGATACACATGAGGAAGAATTTTATACAATATAGACAAAAAATGCAAGAAAATTCTCGTAACACCTATTGTTAGAGAAATATGAAGAGATACGTAGAAAAATGTAGGATCCTAATATTAATCTCATGAAATCACGGAAAAAAGGGTTTCCAGAAGCGTCACTTCCCAGACAAATGTCAGTTGACGTGCACATCAACTTCGGAGAGGCCATGTATAAGTATGAACAATTAAAGGGGCTTATGTGCAAAAGGGGGAGACATTCTAAGCATAGGAGTCCCAATAAATAGGAACGAGACAAGATTGAGCGTCCCCTCCTGCTCCCATGTTCTTCCCCCCTCCTCTTGAGGCGTCCGAATTCTCTGAATCTTTGGCTGAATTTTCCCTTTCAAGAATTGGCGAATCGATCCACGCTTGATCCGCTGCGTCACGGCCGTGGATCGCTTCGCCTCCTTGATCAGGTTTTTTCCTCTGCTTATTCTTTCTTCTGTTCCTTGTGAGTGGGGATGAGTTCTGGATTGGGTTCTTAGTTCGGCTTTGATGCTATATAGAGGAAGCTGCCTGTGTTTTTTGGAAATAGTAAGTTGTTCGGAACAGATGCATCACCCAACTGTCACTACCTTCATCAATCTGTTCAATTATTTATTCTAACAACAATAACAACAAAACCTTTTATCCCAAACAAGTTAGGATAGATTAGGAATGAAACATTTCCAAGATCAAAGAAACGAGAACTTTGAAAACCTATAATGCAAAAACACTAAGACGTACATCCTGCCATTTGAGCCGAGAGCGTAAAACACTGCACCTAAACTTTCTTACGATTCCGGTACGTGGATCGCTAACTTCCATGCATTCATATCTAAAACTAATTCTTTAAATACATTCTAATCCCTACATTCCGATCTTTCAAGTCTTTTTTAATTGCTTTCTCTCATGTCAGTCTTGATCGACCTTTGCCTCTTCTTACATTTTCAGTACGTTTTAAAATTCCACTACGGACCGATGCCTCAGGAGGCCTCTGTTGGAGGTGTCCAAACCATCTCAAGCGATGTTGGACAAGCTTCTCTTCAATTGGTGCTACCCCCACCCTATCATATATATCATCATTGTGGATATGATCCCGCCTTGTGTGACCATAGATCCACCGCAACATCTCATCTCTGCTACACTTATCTTTTATATATGTTGTCTTTTAGTCGCCCAACATTCAGCTCCATATAGAATCGCGGGTCTGATCGCTGTCCTATAGAACTTACCCTTTAACTTTTGAGGAACATTTTTGTCATATAGGACACCAGATGCTTGACGCCATTTCACCCATTCCGCTCTTATCCTGTGACTCACGTCTTCATTAATTTCACCGTCCCACTGTAGCATCGATCTTAAATAATGAAATGTATCCTTCCTATGCACTACTTGTCCGTCCAGTCTAATATCTCCATCATCTACCCTATCACTGCTAAAATTACGTATTATAAACACAGTTTTAGTCCTACTAAGTCTAAAACCCTTTAATTCTAAGGTCTTCCTCCACAACTCCAGATTCCTATCAACACCTATCCTACTCTCATCAACTAACACCACATCATCAGCGAAAAGCATACACCAAAGGATATCTCCTTGTATGTCCCGCGTGACCTCGTCCATCACTAGAGCAAAAATGTATGGGCTCAACGCTGACCCTCAGTGTAATCTTATCTTAATAGGAAAATCATTAGTACCACTACCGTAATGTTCTGACATTAGTCACCACATCTTCTTACATGTCCTTAATTAGGGTAATATATTTTGTTGGGACTTTTTTTTGTTTGGAGCGTCCACCACACGACCTTCTTAGCACTTTGTCATAAGCTTTCTCCAAGTGAATAAACACCATGTGAAGGTCCTTCTTTTGCTCCCTATACCTCTCCATCAACTGTCGTAGCAAGAAAATCGCCTCCATGGTCGACCTTCCAGGCATAAAACCAAATTGGTTTATCGTCATCTCTACCCCTCTATAATACACCAAATTTTTCTTTACTAAATCCATCCCCTCAACCACCCCCACAGTCATGCCTAATCTAAGTCCACCCAGATTTGTGTACCAAAGTAATCCAACTTCATACAAATGAATGGCCTGGATCTCTCCTCAAACCTTCTTCTCTTACTCATTGAAGATCCTAAGGCCAAAATCATCCGGATCATGCATTGAACCCAGAACCCCACCCCGCTCCCACGCACATGCCCCCGATGCAGCCGTTGTGCTCGACGTCGCTGGGATGGCCTCCTCGACCTGCTAGACCAGAACCTTCGCCGCGAGCTCGTCCGATACGGCGACTTCGTGCAGGCCGCGTACACGGCGTTCCACTCCATGTCGTCGTCAGCCTCGTGCAGCCAGCACCGCGACGCTCGTGCTCGGACAGTCGCACCGGCCGACGCCACTGTTCGCCACGTCGTCCTCGCCCATCCCGCCGTGGGCACGGCGGCGGTCGGCGCCATGTGGCTCATGCGGCGATCCGGCCGTCGATGCGTCGCCATCTGCGACAACGAGCGTGAGATCCGGCGCATGGGCCGCGCGACATCTCCATCGCCTGCGCGGCACCGCCACGTGCCCCGAGTAGGCCGAGAACCTCCGCGCCGCCTCGTGCGTGCTCGGACGACGACGCAGCGTCGCGATGCAGCGACGCGCCGAAGGTGGCCAAGGGTTCTTGAGCTTGTACAAGACGGCCGGCGACCATGTGCCCAGCCTCTCGGACGCCACAGTGGAGGAGGTGAAGCGTCTGATGGAGGTGTACAAGGGGGAGGAGCTCGACATCACGGTGGTGGGCCACGCCTCGGCGCCTCGCTAGCCCTCCTCGCGCCGGCGAGCTCAAGACGTGCGGCCGCGGAGACAGCAAGTACTACCACGGATCATCGGCCGCCGCCATCGCCGTGGTGTCGCCGGTGGCAAGATCGCAACCGCGCGTTCGTGGAACAAGCTGCAGCAGAGCGCGCGGCGTCAACGTGCTTCACGTGGTGAACGCCGGCGACGTGGTGACGCTGTGTGCTCGCGCCGGCGCGCGCGCCGATCGCGCGACGGTATGTGCACGTGGCGCGGGGCGAGGCTGGACAGCCGTGACTCGGCGCGCTGCTCGCGGCCGACGCGACCGCCGCGGTCGCCACGACCGGAGGCGTACCCTGCACCTGCTGGACGGGTTCATCGGCTCCGGCCGGCCGTTCCGCGCGGACGCGAGCCGCAGCGTGGCGCGGCTGCTGACGTACCAGCGCCCCAACATGAAGCGCGCCTACGTGGAGCGGGCGAGGGTGCTCGGGTTCGAGCCGGCCACGCCGAGAACCACCACGGCCAACGGCGCCGTCGCCGACGGTCAGTTCGGCCACTTGGCCAGCCCCACATGACCTTGATCACACGCACTGTATAGCATGCATCTGCATGCATTTTCTTGTGTACTTTTGCTTGGTGATTCCAGAGTTAACACAAGTGTTAACTACCATGTATCTGCACATGTTTCTTGATGGGCTAAGCTTGTGTATTGATGAATCAGTCTACATATCTATTTCTGTTTGGCCATCATGCATGCAACATGTACGATCGAGATGAATGATCTCTTGCATGATCCTAGCTCGTTATGTCTTGTTAATTCGACCATGCATGGATCAATGGAGTCAGTCAACGTTGAGCTTTTTGATGCATGTAGTATTTTCTTTGGTGCACGTCACAATTCACACGCTTTCTCTTAACAAATTAAGGAGACAAAAATATCAAGCTTTTTAAGGGCTGGTTCTGGATCTCACGAATCGCGATCGCGCATTAAAAAAAATCATTGAATGTACGGTGCGAGGAGCTGCATCATTCCGGAATAACACTCCTACGTATACATCGTTGTGCATAATATGTAATCTCTACCTCTACCCCTCTATAATACACCAAAATTTTCTTTACTAAATCCACCCCCTCAACCACCCCCACAGTCATGCCTAATCTAAGTCCACCCAGATTTGTGTACCAAAGTAATCCAACTTCATACAAATGAATGGCCTGGATCTCTCCTCAAGCCTTCTTCTCTTACTCATTGAAGATCCTAAGGCCAAAATCATCCGGCAAAGCACGTAAAAAGTAATAATATAGTTCTCTTCTTTTTAACTTATAACTTATAATTCGTCTCGAACAGACAAACAATATGATTTCTTTGCTGTATTTTTAAAACAGCTTATCGGTGTGCGTGCATGCATCCATGCAGAGCTTAGAAGGCGCTAAAAGTTGCGTGAGGAAAGGTGTAACTCCCAACTGCATGTATCCTTGCAAATCGGGGCACTAATTGTGGATCACGATCATGACTTTCTTTTCTTGAACAACCGATCGAGACGTCACGTGCGCAGACAAAGGCGGCGATGTTGATGATTCAGGGCCTCATCGCCTCTACGTCCGCCCATCCACACCAAGGCAGGCAAGGGCAACTGGCCGCTAGGCGCTAGCGACCGACGGATAGTTTGCTTCCAGGTTTAAGATTAATCTTCTTCTATTTCTATAAAACTTTTGTACTTAAATACTCTTATTTAGTTATTTATGAGTGATTTATTTTTGTGTTTTAAGGAGACTAATGAGATCATTAGATTCATATATGAAACTCAAGTTTTAGAAGTCGTACGCAAGTTTTGGAAGTGATCGAATCCAAAACAAGGAAGAAATCCGAAGTCAAAACGTAGTAGAAGTTGCAATCAGAAAAAGTAGAATTGGAGTCGGAGTCGGAGTTGGTTTTGTACTCGTAGTCGAACTTGTGTTGAAGTCGAACAACCGAGTATAAAAGGGGGTGTAGTCCTGTAACTTTGATGTACCAAACGCCAAGAGTATCAAGCAATTGCAGTAAAGAAGAAGTGAAAAGCAATCCACGAGTGTTCTTGTGCAATCTCGTAGGCGTGGCGAAGTCGATTTACGATCACGGCAAACGAGTCGTAAGGACTTACAACCATGGCAAAGCTACGATGAGATTTACGACCACGGCAAATCTCATCAGACAAGGTCAAAAGCGTTCGACCACAGCGAAATTGGAAGACGGTGAGGTCAAGAAGCGTACGACCACATCGAGAGAAGTCGAAGGTGATCCGGCGCACGACTGCGACAAAGTTTGAACGTGGTCGTAAGGAGGCTACGACCACGTTGAAGAGCTACGACCACAGTGTAATCGGTCGTAAGGAGCTGTGACTTCATCGGGGAGATCTGAACGTGGTCGAAAGGGTGTTCGACCACGGTGAACAGTATAAAGGGTGTTCGGGGAGATGCCTCAGGGAAGAGCACCAAAAATATTGTGTATAAAGACGTCCTAACATGGTGATGTGGTAAGTAAATGGTCCACAAACACCTATTTCCTTACTGTGTTTCATATTTCTTTATGTGACAAAAATGTTTGTTTTCTTTGTAGCCTCAAGTTTAAACAATGTGGGGATGGAGAAAGTCATCGGTGGGTCAGTCCAATGATGTTGTCGCCTCCTCAAAGGATCAGTCGTTATGTGACATTCATTATGTGACAAAAATATTTGGTTATACAATATATGAGACATGAATCTTAATGAATCTGATTGTTCATTTTATTTTTTACAAATTTTATCTTGTTTTGTATTTTACCATAGCGTTAGCACGGGCACTACTAGTGTTAAATAAATGCTAATAATTTTGTATTGTCAAATAAGGTCCTAAGCATGTACCGTAGCATAACAAGTCATGCTAAAACTATAGAAATCCCATGACAATCCACATGATACACAGGAGGAAGAAATTTATACCGTATAGACAAAAATGCAAGCCAAAGTAAACAAAAGACATGCATACTGAATAATTATTTTATCATAAAATTCTCAGTGGCAGATCTAAAATAAAAATGACGTGGAGGCCTTATGCTCCATGCATGCACTTATCACTGCATCCATCAATAATATAGTAAATAGTAATGCATTCTAAATTTTATAATATCAACTAATTTCATTACAAAGTTCGATGGTAAATAAATATTTATCAGACAATGTACCAAAATTGAGAAACATACTATTAGTAAATGATCTAGGATGAATCCAAGAACAAAAGATGGTTAGCTATTGAAAAACACTAAATTAGATATTGAAACACGTTCAAAAATCCCCTAATTCAATTGTTGCAAAAATCGAAACAAGTCATTCTAATATTAAAAGCCCTTACCCACAAATATTTTAAAGATCATAGAATTGAAACCCTAAAATCTAAATAAAAAATTTAGTACCTATTTTGGTCGGCTAATCATTACTTCATTAACTATGAACATCATTGAACTTTGAAGCCAGGAGCCAGTCAACCGGGATGAGACGACGAGTGGTTAGTGGACGACCTCATCTATTGCTGTGACCATCAGCCATATTGCATACATTGATACATAAACCGAGATTTACTCCATTTGCATATGCCCGTAGTGACGAGTGGTTAGTGGACGAAAGGACCAACTCACCAAAGGTTGCGTGCATCGCTTGGAGAATAAGGGAAGGTAGTTAAGGCATCATCTTTGTCAACGTCCTATGTATTTTCTTTTCTTTTCTCCCCCTATTTGTCAACATGTTTAAGTCTTTTTTCTTTTAGATAGATGTGGGGGGTACACACTATGTAAGGTTGGACTGTAAGCAACAAAACTTAAAATCGATGTGGGGGCATGTTACCCCCATTGGAGAATTTGCATCCACCCCTGTCTATACACATCACTCTTCCTGTTTAGTTGACTAGTTTGGTAGTACTCAGGATCTAAATACCCAAAAGTGCCCTGTATATTTGTATCAACATGGGTTTAATCAAATAGGAACCAATTGTGAAACATCAAAATACGAAACTTTAACAATGTAGCTTCCATCCAAAAGTATGTTTGAGGACTTCCACATCACGGTGAAATATTGTTGGACCGAAATGGCGACAGAGGGGGGGGGGCTGAATATCGACTCTTAAAATTGCCCCCAAAAAGGATTCACGAAAGAAACATTCTCTCCAGTAGCTACAGAGCTATGAAGAGAACTTCAAGCACTTGAGGTAACCTCGACCAAGCAAGAAGAGTGCTCACATCCAAATTTTTCAATAGCTATTAAGAGCTATGAAACTAATATCATGAGCAAAGACATAAGCTCACTGGAAAAACCTGGAGGACAGAGAAGGAGACAACCAAAAAATAAAAACAAGGAAGCAAGACACACAAGAAATCAACAAAAATAGCCCCTGGAACTGGCCGGTCTAACTGCTCTTGGGCCGGTCTGACCGCTCCAATAGAGCCGGTCAGACCGCCATTTTCAGCCCAGTCAGACCGTAGGCACATGAGCGGTCTGACCGCCCATTCTCTTCCGGTTAGACTGGTCATCGATTTCAGACAGCTGCAGATTTTTTGAACTTTCAGATTCTTGCCAAATTCAATGAAATGCGAGAATTGCTTCCAATCTTTTTAGCCCAAAACAAAAATGAACTATTCTAAACACTGCAGAGGCTTTAAACAACAAGGGAAACAAACAATAACTCAAGATTTTCAGAATTTAGCCCTAAACTGAAAATTACAGAGAGCAGCCCCAAAAACTCAAATTCCCATCCAACTTTAAATCCTACCTATGGCCAAGAAACTTTGCAGATACATTAGCAATAGCCACAGGACCCTCCAGACCAAATCTCAGGCCAACTTATGAAGCGAGTCAAAATCTCTCTCAAACCCTAGAAACGAACACGAACTGAACAGGGACAACACAAAAACCCAAATTGCTCAATGGTCTTAAGTCCTTTGCTTATGCGATTTTGCAGTCAAGATAGCAATAACCAACGGACTTTTTAGACCAAAAATTGGACCATCTCATGAAGGGAAACAAGAAAACATATCAAACCCTAGAAACCCACTTAAGAACAAAGAGGCCCCCAAAAAGTGAAATCTGAGATTGAATGTGATTAGCTCTTAGGAAAATCGATCAAATGATCTTGGGGCATCATCCCAACATAGAGCAACCCATTTTGGGCCTTCCCAGCAAGAAACAACTCAAATCTCAAAAAGTAAAGAAATCAACAGAAAGGATGAACGAAGAACACAGGGCCAGTATGAGAGAGAACTTCTGGGATTTCATTCCTGGAAACAAGAGATAAAAGAACTACGTCCCCATACGCATGGACATTAGAACAAGAAAGATTACATGCTCATCACTCCAAACTCTCCCTCTCCCAAATCAAGAAACCCTCACTACATGCTTGGAGGAAGAGAGCCACTCAAGAACACATCGAGGGAAAGACAGAGCACAGACATCCTCTGCCTCTCCTCACCTACTCCATACCAACTAAAGCTTTTAAAGCCAAAACCACCTCCCAAAGGCTCTTTTGACTAAAGCAAACCCTAACTCTCTCCCAAAAACCATGAGGGGGCATGCAGCCACTCCCTCCTATTTATAGCCCTTGGCTAACGGGTCTCCAAGCCGCTACGCCCGCCAGATCCAACGGAACCCGCTCCCGCTTGTGCAACCTCACAAAATTACCAATTCGCCCCTCCTGCACCTTCCGGGAAGCTTCCGCGTCTCATATCGTCCAAGCCTCGCAACCACATCGAATCTCCGCTGTCTTCGACACATCCGACCGTTCTGACCTCGATACCGCCTGTGTCTAGTCCGGTCACCTCGTGTCTCACCACGACTCCGCCTCGACGTCCTGCAGCCAACACAGACAAGAAACACATCAAATAGCATCGCTCGATACATGAAAGCATAAATAGCATTAATGAAGCACATTAAGCATGAGATAGCCCAAACCTGACAAGTCGACATAATATGCATCCTAAGCACTTTGACCAGGTTTGACCAAGTCCGACCGAGTCCGATTGCACCACGCAACGTCAAGGTCCGAACCAACCAAATCAAACTCGACTTCCCTAAACCAATGTCAATTACTCATCACACACATGGGATGACCTCCACATGGTCTCTCAAATAATGATACTGAAGCTGCGGAATGGAGATAACAGAGGACTCCAATAGCCTCTACAACAGTCTTTAAGCAGTCATCCCAAGACAATTGGAGGCCACTGCCTCCATCAGCGTGGAGAATTCCAAATAACGAACCACTAGGAATAAAGTCAAATACAAGTAGCGGAACCTCAGTTTCAAGACAACATCCAAAAAGCTTTACAATATTGCGGTGATTTATCTGAGAGAGAATGGCAACCTCATTGATAAAATTGTTGATTTCATCTTGCTCAATGATGTTAGACCTTTTTATAGCCACCACGCGTTGATCAGATAAGATACCTTTGTACCATACCATGCCCTCCACGTCCAGCTATACGTAGGGAATCAAAGTTATTTGTTGCCTTTTCAAGCTCTCCTAAGGAGAAAATTTTTGTCTTGTCACTCGCATTCTCATTAGATGATATTAGATGTTCTAGGAGAAGGCCTTGATTTTTCAGAAATATTATCTACATATTTGCTTTTGAATGTCTCTTTTCCATCTACCAATGAGAATCATCCCACTCAAGAAACAAAGTACAGTGTTGAAGCCACCACTAAGCCTAATGATAAGGCCTAAAGGGATTTAGCCATTTAATTAATGTTTGATTTTCCTTGAGCTATGAGGATTGAATTAGAAACGAGAACATACCTAAGAGAAGACTTTGTTTTCTTGCTGAATTACACTGCATAGTTGTGGCGTTATTCTCTATTTTATGTGGGCACTCGGTGCAATAGTAGCTCTAGGCGCAGATTCAAAATTCTCCAATTGGGGGTAGGGGCACGGGCCCCCATGCCAGTTTTAATTTTTGTTGCATAGAGTCCAACCTTACACAGTGTGTGCACTCACATGCCAACTCCCGCTTATAACTCCTAAAATCTCTAACAAAATAGGAAAAAGCATTCTACAAAAGATAAACTCCGCCACCCTAAAAGTTTTGCATCAACCCTGTCTCACTTGTTAAAATAGGTTTCTTCCTAAGGAGCAGCTCCACAAGTACCACTCCAAAGCTGTACACATCACTTTTCCCATTTAATTGCCCGGTTTGATAGTACTCAGGATCTAACTGTAGGACCGAAATGGCGACAGAGGGGGGGTGAATGTCGATCTCTTAAAATTCCCCCGAGAAAACGTACACAGATTTTTCAACAAGAACCAAAACAAAGCACCTCACAGAAAATTAAAAATAATTTTGCTGAGATTTGGAACGCATGCGACACTGAAAAATTCACCATAAATCAGAGACCAGCCAGTAAAAATTTCAACTGAAAATATCGCTGTTTGATCTGCATGCAAAATTGAGGAAGATCAGCAAAGAAAGAAATTTCCATGTACATTTCCTCCTGCTTGCCGCAAGCATTGATTCCAGAAGTTTGGCTGCTTGCTGAAAAGGAATCTCCTCAAGCAATACTAAGAGAATAAATTAGAGAGGAAAGAAGATCGGCAGCAGACTTGAAACCGAACAGGAACCAATTAAATATCACACCAAAAGCAACAGGAAGGCATTCGGTTGATTTCAGAGAGATAGCAATCAATGCAGATATTTTGAGCACTAATGGACAGCAAATCTGAGAACTAGTTTCTGCTACTAAAAGACCTGAAGAACCGAAAATTCAAGAGCTACAGAAGAACTGAAAACTCAATCCATCGATTGCTTGCTGGCAGAAAGTGCAGAAATTGAAGGAGATGAGTATTACTTTACTCCAACAATCAGAGACATCACTAAGACACACAAGATGAACTGCTAAGAACTGAAACTCCTGTATTTTTCAGACAACAAGCAGAGGATTGCCGAAAATAATGAAATTGAGAAAGGGCTTCCATCCTTTCTAAACCAAAGCACTGAAGGCTATCCCAAATATTTCAAAGGCATTAACTAACCAGGGAGACAACCAAATCACAAGAAATTCAGACTTATGCCCTAATCGAGTACTTACTGAGTCAACCTCAAAAATCTAAATTTCTCTCCATTTGATGATCCTTTGGCTTTGAGACCTTGTAAATATATTAGCAATACCCAAAGGTCTCTCGGACTCAATTTCATGCCATCACAAGACAGGGAATCAGAATGCACTTCAACCCTAGAAATGGTGAACCTTCAAGAGGAGCACACAAAATCAAATTACTCCATGATCTCAAATCCTTTGCTAATGGGACTTTGCAGATATGTTAGCAATAACATAAGGATTGCATGGACAAAAATCAAGCCTTCTCTCCAAGGGAAAAAGGAATTCCACCAAAACCCTAGAACTGGAAGAACTGAACAGAGGAGGCCAAATATGAGATTTGAGGATTAAATGAAGGATTGCTCATGAGAACTTGATCAAATGATCTTGTTGCACTATCCCATCATGGAGCAACCCATTTTGGCTAATCCCAGCAAGCAAGAACTCAAAATCAAAATCTCAAGAAATCCACCAAAAGAGCATCGAAGGAAGAACAGAGCATGGGAATAAAAACTTCAGATTTTCATTTCTTGAATCATAGCGAATACAAAGTAGTCCCGATACGCATGGACATTAGAACAGGATGTTTGATTACAAGTCTCTCAATCACTCAATCCTCTCCTCTCTCTCCCAATACCTCAACCATGAATGCTTGAAGGAGGAGCTCTCACATAGAACACATCGTGAAGGACACAGAGGAGCACTCTCTCAATTCAACACCAACTCTCCACCAACTAAAGCCTAAAGCCTAAAGCAACCACTAAAGACTCTTTTGACTCTAGCAAACCCTAATTCCACCTCAAGTGCTCAAGGAGGGCATGCAGCCCCTCCTCTCCTTTTATAGCGCCTGGCTAACGGGTCTCCGCCTGTACGCCGCTATATCAACGAGCTGCTCCCGCTGTGCAGCCTTGCGAATTTCCCGATTCGCCCCTCTCCCGCACCTTCCGGAAGCTTCGGCGCTCCTTGCCTCGCACGCCTCGCAACCACCTCGAGTCCACATCGTCTTCGACACAACCCGACCGTTCTGACCTCAGCGCCACCTGCGCCTAGTCCGGTCCACCGTGTCTCGCCACGACTCCGCCTCGACGTCCTGCAGCCGCACAGACAAGAAACACGTCAAATAGCACCGTTCGACACATGAAAGCGTGAATACCATCACACTTACCATATATGAAGTCCAAACCTGTCGAAACATCGAAATATGCAGCCTAAACCCATACGACCAGGAATGACCAAGTCCGACCGAGTCCAACGCACCACGCAACGACTCGACTCCGAACCACTCAAACCAAACTCGACTAACATAACCAATGTCAATTACTCATCATGCACATGTGGTCACATCCACATGGTTCATCAATCTCCCCCTTGATGAGTATATTGACAAACCCCGAAAAAGCAATAAGTTGAGTTTGAGTTTGATGAATCCAACATGGTCCAAAGAAGGAATGAAGCTAATGACCATGTAATAAAGATCACTAGAGCAAAGAATCGAAAGAGCAAATTGTTCTCCAAAGCTCTAAAATGATCCCAACTTGCTTTTTCTACTCTATTCTCCCCCTTTTGGCAATAAACACATCAAGAATGCAAAGGCGAGAATATGACATGTCAATGGATGAAATGGCTGAAGTTTGATTATTCTAAGCATTTAGAGCCATGAGAATTATCCAATATGACCAACAAGTTCTACACCAAGCCATAACTGAATAAACGCTATCTAGATTATGACAACATATATATAAGCCAGCTAGAGCACATAGATGACAATATGAAAATGAAGTGCATTATGTGAGCAAGTCAAGTCATCAATGAGAAAAGTCTAGCTAGAGACATCCAAGGATGATGCAGGCCATGTCAATAAGCTAAGCGTAACTATGAAGCTCAAATTGAGACCAAATAGAGTGCTACAAGTCCGAGAATGAAACATTTGTTGAAGTACTTGGTTCTTGATGTAGCTTAAGCAAAATTGAGCACAAATGACATATTTTCTTTTGAAAGCGAAGGTTGTTGACAACCAGATTTTTGTTTTGTCATGTGCTAGACCTCAAGCCTTATGCGACTACTCCAAGCGATAAGCTTAAGAAGATAGTCTAGGTCATCCAAAATTTCCCTAAGTTCATGCCAAGTGCAATGGCAAGCCGTCTCATAGGAAAGAATTGGTGAGATCAGTTTTTCGCACAAAGAGATCTTTTGCATTTTAACATGTAGTACTAACTTATGCATCATCAAAAGACTACAATAGCTCAATCTAAGGCTCAATAGAGATTCAACGCTCAACTTAGCCTATTTGACATGGCATGAATCATAAAAGGATAGCTCAAGAAAGACTAAACTCAAATGCTAGCATGACAAGTTTAATTTAAGTTGATCAATTTTACTTAACTTATCATGGCAAACACTAGTCTACACATATGAAGTCACGATAAATTTAGCAAGCTAAGCACAAGTCATGGCAGGGTGTAAAGCACTGAAGCATGTCATAATAGGATAATAATCAAGGCTCAATGCAGATTGATTATAATACTAGAATGCTGAAAATGCACGAAAGACCAGTTCCCCCTCAACATTAGATACAACTTTTAGTTCAAGTTGAGTTAAGTCAATATTAAGCTCCAGAAGCTCCCAAAAAAAAACTCCCCCTGAACCAAAGCATTAAATTCGAGAAGCTGGCAAAGAAAACAGCAAACAGGCAGTCCTTAAAGCATAGATAAGATATAGAGACAACTATGGCTCAGACAGACTCTCATCTACCCCATATGACTCCAGGACTATTAGCTAACCGTAAACCACACACTAAAGAGCAAACACGTACCCTGTCTACCCGAGGGTGGCCCAACCCTCGCTAGAACCTACAAGAAGTGAGTGAGCTCAACCTAGTGAGATAAGAAACAGCTAATATGCAGCATCCTGGAAGCACAAGATAAGAGTAAGAAGTCTAAGCAACTTGGCATGAGAACCACTCTAATCTATGCTGGAAGGACTAAACCCAAATGCACCCCGAATGCAATGCAACAGAAATGAGACAGAAGCATAATCAATATAGTAAAGCAGTAAAGCCCAAAACTCCCCCTCACTACAGTTCATAAGGACAAACCACCCCAAGCTCTCCCCGCAGAGCTGAAAACCTCGAACTATCCAATGGCTTGGTGAAGATGTCAGCCAACTGGTGGTCACTCTCCACAAACTGGAGCACTATATCGCCCTTCTCTACATGGTCTCTAAGGAAATGGGCGAATGTCAATGTGCTTGGTCAAGTCTTTGCTGCACGGGTTCTTAGCAATGTTAATCGCGAAGTGTTATCACAAAAGAGTGGAACATCGTCGATAACTAACCCAAAGTCTCGCAGGGTCGAGACCATCCAAAGCACCTGGCTGCAGCAACTGGCGGCAGCTACGTACTCGGCCTCTGCGGTGGACTGTGCAACACCGGATTGCTTCCTTGAAGACCAGGAAACAAGAGAAGTGCCAATAAATTGGCAGTGCTGAAGTGCTCTTCCTATCTATCCTCTGACCAACAAAGTGCGCATCGAGAAAGCTCTCAAGGAAAGACAGGATGATGAAGAGTACCGATACCATAGTCAATGGTAGCTCGCGGTGCCGAAGATGCGCTTCACTTTGGCGGGAGAAAGCGAGGAGAAGCTCGAAAACAGCGCATGCACACAGAAAAATGTATGTCCGGTCTCGAGGCGTTGAGGTACAAGAGGAGCCAATCATGCTGCGATACTCTTTCGATCAAGCGGCTCGCCATCCTCATCCGGGTCAAGATAGGTTTGTAGAAGCCATGGGAGTCGACACGGGCTTACCATCACTCATGTCGGCGTCTCGGGAGGTCACGAGTGTACTTGCCTTGATGCAAGAAAGTACCCTCCGAGTGCGCTTGATTTGGAAGCCAGAAAGAATGTCAACTTACCCATCATGCTCATCTCAAACTCGGTGCTCATGACATCCGAGAAGCGTGAAACTAGAGCATGGGAAGAGCCGCCAAAGATGATGTCATCGACATAGATTTGGACGAGAGGAAGGTCATTGCCATGACGGCGGATGAACAAGGTCTTGTCTACTTTACCCATGTCAAACCCATGACTCAACAAGTAGGACTTAAGCCTCTCATACCAAGCTCGGGGGGCTGCTTAAGTCCATACAACGCTTTGGAAAGCTTGAAGACATGGTGCGGGTATTTGGGGTTCGAAACACGGAGGTCATCTCGCGTAAACTTCTTTCTCAATGACTCCATTAAGGAAGGCACTCTTGGCGTCCATCTGGTAGAGCTTGAAACCCTTAGAAGCTGCAAAGGCAAGCGAGATTCTAATGGCCTCAAGTCGAGCTCTGAGGGCAAAGGTCTCCTCAAGTCTAGACCCTCAACACAGGAAAACCCCGAGCTACCAGTCTAGCCTTGTTTGAATAACCACTCCATCCTCGCTCTGCTTGTTCTTGAACACCCACTTAGTCCCAATAATATTGTGACCTCGCGGGGCTCGACAAGCGACCAAACCTTGTTCCTCTCAAAATTTTCTAGCTCCTCATGCATGGCATTAACCCAAGACTCATCGGAAGAGCATGAGAAACATCTTTGGGCTCAAAGGAGGCAATGAAAGCGAATGGAGACAGAATTGAGATAAGCCGATTTTGAGCGGGTAACACGCTCGAACAAGTCTCCAATCATCCGCTCGAAGGATGCCTTTTACGGATATGTCGGGAGGTCCAGGATGAGATGAAGAAGTGGCCTCTACCTCGTGGTGACGAGATAGGAGCAGAGCCACTAGCTCCAGAGGAAGCGAAGGCATGGGCCGATCACTGGAGGTGCGGTAGAAGATGGCACCTCAAGGGGTGGATATGGGCTGGATCGGGTAGACAACCCTCATCTCCATCGTCCTCGTCATCCACGAAGATGGTCTCGGACTGCTCTAAAGAACACGAGATATCAGGCCTAGTCCCCGGTGGCCTCGTCAAAGGTCACCTCACGAGTTTCTACCATTTTGCTAGACTCGCAGCCGGACCCTATAAGCGCGAAGAAGGCGAGTAACCTAGAAAGATCCCATCACAAGAGCGTGACTCGAACTTATCTAGGTTCCGGACTTGAGAATAAAGCACTTGCAACCAAACACACGAAAATGAGACGCTGGGCTTTCGCGTATCTCAACTCATAAGAAGTGCGGTGCAAGTGTGCCCAAGAAAACTCGATTGAAACATGGCACGCGGTCGCAATAGCCTCACCCAAAACTTCCTAGGTGTAGAGTACTCATCGAGCATCGTCTGGCCATCTCGACCAAGGTGCGGTTCTTCCTCTCCACGACGCCATTCTGCTGTGGGGACGTGCGGAGAAGAGAGCGGTGCTCTACACTGTCTCACCACGAAACTCTCAAAGTAGAAATTCTTGAACTCCGTGCCATTGTCGCTGCGGATCGCTCGTAAGACACCGGGAGCTCAACGAAAGCCTACGAAAAGACCTCGGAAATATGAAAACGTCTCATCCTTCGAGGCTAAGAAAAACACCCAAGAATACCTCGAAGTCATCGACCACAACAAGAACATACCACTTCCCTCCTGCCGTTTGACTCGAGCTGGTCCCATGTATCCATGTGGAGCAATGTCCGGTGCATCGGTCATAAGTAATGTGACCGGAGGGTGAAGCGGCAACCATCTTGCCGTGCAAACGCGGAGCGCAAACAAGATCTTTGACCAATTTGAGTTTCGGCAAACCACGAATGAGATCGTGGCCGCTAACTTTCGGGTCAAATGGTCAAATCGATATGACCAAGTCTCCTATGCGAGAAAGTCAGATCGCGGGACTCCGAAGCAACCAAACACGGAGAGGATCACGAAGACTCGGAAAAATCAGCACGAAAGATCCTCCCATAACGTGAAATCCCGCAAACCAGACTACCCAAAGAGTCAAGAATTTTGCAAGCATTTTTCTTAAAGCTCACCTCGAAATCGTCATCGATAAGCTGAGAAACTGAAAGCAAATTGTACTGCAGCTTACTAACCAAGGCTACATCTTTCAAAATGAAAGAATCATTAATGCGCACAGTACCTTTGGCGATGACGCGCCCAGATGAAGCATCTCCAAAGGTGATCGTCTCATCACCGGAGGACGGGCTGGGAGGAGAACCAGCGGAGTCTCAGGTCATATGGCGAGAACAACCGAGTCTACAAGCCAAACCTTCTCCTTCCCTACCCGCGAACTGAGTCAAGCAGAGTAAAGTCTCGATCTTGGGAGTAAATCGGGAGTGATTTTGGCACCCAATCTTGAGCAAAGACGTCGAGCGGATGAAGTCGTCAAGCACGCATCGACCTCTATCTACCCTCGCTCTGTGACTCAAAGAAGCGGAAGGTGCGTGAGTAGACTGAAGGCTGTTGCGGGTCCGGCGCTACGGAAGAGCGAGTGGAACACCGCAACACGCTGATCACGCCAGTGTAAGCTTGTCTCGGCGGGAGGCGAGATGTACCCGGGGACGGCGGAAGTCATGACCCGGAGCAGCATGAGGACGAAAACCAGAAAACTCGGAAAAACCAAGTCCTCGATGCTGCCCAAACCCATCAGAAGCATCTGAAGCAAACCTAGACCTCGTGTTGGTCTTAGATGCACTCAAAGTCTAGGGCTGACCCTGAGTACGCCTAAGAGCTGCAACACGGTCTCTCTGCGCGATCCTGGCGCGCCTGAAGCATCGATCGATCAAATGTCCATCCTTCTGACAGAAGGTGCAGTGGTACCTCACCTTCGAAGAGGTGGAAGTAGCACGCGAGGGCCGGCCACGAGAAGCCGAGGTAGCGAGTGAACTCACCTTCTGTCAGAGATCCTTGGACAAAGCCCGCTGATTTGAATTTGACTTCATCGGACACTGGCTCGACCTCGATCACACCTCCTACTATGGAGTGCGAGAATAGCGGTGGATGCTTCCTCATGTCCTCATAGAAATCATATCCTAGACCACGATTAAATCTGCAGATCTTAGATTGGTCTAGAATAAGATTGAGCTTCTTCTTGCCACCTACAAATCTCTCGAGAGTGTTCATAAGATCGACACTCTGAAAGAGAGAGGCACAAGGCAGCAGGAGAAGAGGGACACAGAGGGTAAGGGAGCGGATGAAGAACCAATAGCGAGAGGAACGAATGGCTTGTGCACGCACAACCGACTCAGAATGGACAGTCCCTACGCTGCGAGGTTGGTTTGCGTTGCTGGCGTCTCTACCTTACCACGGGCTTCTCCCCTCCTCGGCAATCACATCACAACAAGATTGTGGCTTCTCTAGTAAGTCCTTAGTTAGCTTCACACATTTTTCATCCAAAGCAATCAAGTCAATTTTTAGTTGTTCACAATTTTGGCATGGTGAGCTAACAGGTCCTTAGAAGCATAATTAGCGATTTCTTATTGTGATCAATCATTTCTTGAAGCCGCAGAAAGCAGATTCAAGTTCAGCGATTAATCTAGGACAATTTGAGCATGAAGGAAGCGGCTCACACAACCAATCATACAACTCAGATATTTTGTCATCTGCCCGTTTTAGGTTATCTTCAAGTTATTGCAATTTTCACAAGACTCGGGCAGATCAAGCAACATGGTATAAAGACCTCTGAAAGCATTGTCCTTATCCTCACATGAGGTGCAAGCACTAGTCTCAACAGGAGCAGATGAAATAGGAGTAATCCTACTCATCTCTAGTTCAGCCAACAGACTAATGTTCTCCACCTTATGATATCAAGCTCGGAGGACAAACTATCATGCTAAGTCCTTAATTTTTCCATATCAACCACAGAGCAAGAGCATGTATCACAATCACTAGGAGGATCGGATGTAATAGCAATAATCTCTAGTGACAGTCTATCTACTTCCTTCTCTAACTCGGCACACCTAGCCTTAGCTCTAGCATAAAAACCACCTAGCTTAAGAAAAGCATGATTAAGCTGGTCATACGGGAGTACCTCATCCGAAGTGGAGTACTGCTCATTGTCGCTGAGTTCGCCCTCGAGGGCCATGAAGCACATGCCGGAGAAGTCGTCGCCGCCATCCTTGGGCTCTTGGTCACCGGTCCGTCGTCGTCGCTCCATCCCTCCACCTCGGCCGAGGTCGAGGTCGTCAGCGGTGAGGACGCGGTGGAAGAGCTTCTTGGCCTTCGAAGTTGCGGAACTTCTTCTTTCCCGCCCGAGCTGGAGGCTTCTTGTTGCGGTTCTTGTCGGTGTAGTCGATCTTGCCCGAACCGCCGAGTCGTTCTTGCCCTTCTCCGGCTTGGGACGGTTCGCTCGAATGTGGTTGGGGCCACCACACTCGAAGCGATGATCGGTCGCCTCTCTTCTGTCCCTCCTCCTCTTGTAAGCATGGGAGAACTTCCGAGCTAGGAGGGCCAGCTGTTCATCCTCTAGCTGCTCTAGCGATCATCGATTCGTCATAGAGCAGCTAGGAGAACCCTAAAGCGAATCGGCGGAAAAACGGAAGCGGCGGGATCGGTGACCAAAGCCATCATCGTGACTTGACCGACGAGACAACGTCAATCTCGTGAGTCTTGAGGCGCGAGTACAGCGTCAAGAGTCGTGGTCGAGAGGTCTGTCGTGTCTTTGATGGTGGTCACCTTCATCTCCCACACGCGCAGATCGAGTGCCGCGAGCATCGACGAGCGTTGTCCGAGTCGGGGTATGTGAGACCGACCGCTCGGAGGTTGCTCAAAATTTTGTGAAATCGCTAAAAGCACTCGTCCGAGGACTCACGGCAAGCATCTCGAATTTGTTGTATTCGCGCTGAATCGGTCTGTCGAACCGTCTTGATCGGGTGGTGCCCTCATGGTATGCGTCGAGGTCACCCGGATGTCGTGGCGGACGGCAGGTGAGATATCTGGTCAAACTCGCTCACGACTCAACCCTGGATGATGATGTTCCTTGCCTTTGCATTCACCTCAACATCAGCCATATTCCGGCATTGATGTTCTCATCGGCGGGAACAACAAATCGTACCTTGACCTTCCGCGGATGGCATACCCCAGGCCTGGATGTATGTCTCCATTCGGCTCTTCGGAAGGGTAATCGATGCCATCGAACACGGCGGCTTGGTCGAGTACTTGTCCGTCGCCATGGCTCTTGAGACCGGTTAAGATCTATGAATTAGAGCTAACCGGCTCTGATACCAATTGTAGGACCGAAATGGCGACAGAGGGGGGGTGAATGTCGATCTCTTAAAATTCCCCCGAGAAAACGTACACAGATTTTTCAACAAGAACCAAAACAAAGCACCTCACAGAAAATTAAAAATAATTTTGCTGAGATTTGGAACGCATGCGACACTGAAAAATTCACCATAAATCAGAGACCAGCCAGTAAAAATTTCAACTGAAAATATCGCTGTTTGATCTGCATGCAAAATTGAGGAAGATCAGCAAAAGAAAGAAATTTCCATGTACATTTCCTCCTGCTTGCGCAAGCATTGATTCAGTTTGGCTGCTTGCTGAAAGGAATCTCCTCAAGCAATACTAAGAGAATAAATTAGAGAGGAAAGAAGATCGGCAGCAGACTTGAAACCGAGCAGAACCAATTAAATATCACACCAAAAGCAACAGAAGGCATTCGGTTGATTTCAGAGAGATAACAATCAATGCAGATATTTTGAGCACTAATGGACAGCAAATCTGAGAACTAGTTTCTGCTACTAAAAGACCTGAAGAACCGAAAAATTCAAGAGCTCTGGAAGAACTGAAAACTCAATCCATCGATTGCTTGCTTGCAGAAAGTGCAGAAAGTGAAGGAGATGAGTATTACTTTACTCCAACAATCGGAGACATCACTAAGACACACAAGATGAACTGCTAAGAACTGAAACTCCTGTATTTTTCAGACAACAAGCAGAGGATTGCGAAAATAATGAAATTGAGAAAGGGCTTCCATCCTTTCTAAACCAAAGCACTGAAGGCTATCCCAAATATTTCAAAGGCATTAACTAACCAGGAGACAACCAAATCACAAGAAATTCAGACTTATGCCCTAATCGAGTACTTACTGAGTCAACCTCAAAAATCTAAATTTCTCTCCATTTGATGATCCTTTGGCTTTGAGACCTTGTAAATATATTAGCAATACCCAAAGGTCTCTCGGACTCAATTTCATGCCATCACGACAAGGAATCAAGCAAGCTGCACTTCAACCCTAGAAATGGCCGAACCTTCAGAGGAGCACACAAAATCAAATTACTCCATGATCTCAAATCCTTTGCTAATGGGACTTTGCAGATATGTTAGCAATAGCATAAGGATTGCACAGACCAAAAATCAAGCCTTCTCTCCAAGGGAAAAAGGAATTCCACCAAAACCCTAGAACTGGAAGAAGCGAGCAGAGGAGGCCAAATATGAGATTTGAGGATTAAATGAAGGATTGCTCATGAGAACTTGATCAAATGATCTTGTTGCACTATCCCATCATGGAGCAACCCATTTTGGCTAATCCAGCAAGCAAGAACTCAAAATCAAAATCTCAAGAAATCCACCAAAAGAGCATCGAAGGAAGAGCAGAGCATGGGAATAAAAACTTCAGATTTTCATTTCTTGAATCATAGCGAATCAAAGTAGTCCCGATACGCATGGACATTAGAACAGGATGTTTGATTACAAGTCTCTCAATCACTCAATCCTCTCCTCTCTCTCCCAATACCTCAACCATGAATGCTTGAAGGAGGAGCTCTCACATAGAACACATCGTAGAAGGACACAGAGGGAGCACTCTCTGAATTCAACACCAACTCTCCACCAACTAAAGCCTAAAGCCTAAAGCAACCACTAAAGACTCTTTTGACTCTAGCAAACCCTAATTCCACCTCAAGTGCTCAAGGAGGGCATGCAGCCCCTCCTCTCCTTTTATAGCGCCTGGCTAACGGGTCTCCGCCCCGTTACGCCCGCTATATCCAACGGAGCCTGCTCCCGCTTGTGCAGCCTTGCGAATTTCCCGATTCGCCCCTCCTGCACCTTCCGGGAAGCTTCCGACGCTCCTTGCCTCGCACGCCTCGCAACCACCTCGAGTCCACATCGTCTTCGACACAACCCGGCCGTTCGACCTCGGCGCCACTGCGCTAGTCCGGTCCACCGTGTCTCGCCACGACTCCGCCTCGGCGTCCTGCGCCGCCGCAGGACAAGAAACACGTCAAATAGCACCGTTCGACACATGAAAGCGTGAATACCATCACACTTACCATATATGAAGTCCAAACCTGTCGAAACATCGAAATATGCAGCCTAAACCCATACGACCAGGAATGACCAAGTCCGACCGAGTCCAACGCACCACGCAACGACTCGACTCCGAACCACTCAAACCAAACTCGACTAACATAACCAATGTCAATTACTCATCATGCACATGTGGTCACATCCACATGGTTCATCACTAACTACCCAAAAGTGCCTTGTACATTTGTAACAACATGGGTTTGATCAATAGGAACCAATCGTGAAGCACCAAAATTTGAAACTTTAGTAGTGTAGTTGCCATCCAAAAGTATGTTCGAGGAGTTCACATCACGGTTAAATATTGATACTGAAGCTGCGGAATGGAGATAACAGAGTGCTCCTGCAGCCTCTACAGCAATCTTTAAGCAGTCATCCCAAGATAACCAAAAGCCACTACTTGCATCAGTGTGGAGAATTCCAAATAACGAACCATTGGGAATAAGGTCAAACACAAGTAGCGGAACCTCAGTTTCAAGACAACATCCAAAAAGCTTTACAATATTGTGGTGATTTATCCAAGACAGAATGGCAACCACATTGATAAAATTGTTGATTTCATCTTGCTCATTGATGTTAGACTTTTTTTATAGCCGCCACGTGTTGATCAGAGAAGATACCTATGTACCATACCATGCCCTCCATGTCCAACTATACGTGAGGAATCAAAGTTATTTGTTGCCTTTCAAGCTCTTCTAAGGAGAAAATTTTTATCTTGTCACTCGCATTCTCATTAGATGATATTAGTTGTTCTAGGAGAAGGCCTTGGTTTATTCGGAACTATTTTCTACGTATTTGCTTTTGAATGCCTCTTTTCCATCTACCATGAGTATCATCCCACTCAAGAAACAAAGTAGAATGCTGAAGCCACCACTAAGCCTAATGATAAAGCCTAAAGGGATTTTGCCATTTAATTAATGTTCGATTTTCCTTGAGCTTTGAGGATTGAAATAGAAACGAGAACATACCAAAGAGAAGACTTCGTTTTCTTGCTGAATTACACTGCATATTTGTGGCGTTATACTCTATTTTATGCGGGCACTCGGTGCAATAGTAGCTCTAGGCGCAGATTCAAAATTCTCCAATTTGGGGGGGGGGGGCACGAGCCTCCACGTCAATTTTAATTTCTGTTGCTTAAAGTCCAACCATACACAGTGTGTGCACTCACATGCCAACTCCCCCTTATAACTACGAAAATCTATAACAAAATAGGAAAAAAGCAATCTACAAAAAACAAATTCTGCCACCCTAGAAGTTTTGCTTCAACCCTGTCTCACTTGTAAAAATAGGTTTCTTCCTAAGGAGTAGCTCCACAAGAACCACTCGAAAGATGTACACATCACTTTTCCTATTTAATTGCCCAGTTTGATAGTACTTAGGATCTAACTACCCGAAAGTGCCTTGCACATTTGTAACAACATGGGTTTGATCAATAGGAACCAAAATCTAAAACTTTAGTAGTGTAGTTGCCATCCAAAAGTATGTTCGAGGACTTCACATCACGGTGAAATATTGATACTCGAGCTGCAGAACGGAGATAACAGAGTGCTCCTGCAGCCTCTACAGCAATCTTTAAACAGTCATCCCTAGATAACTGGAAGCCACTACGTGCATCAGTGTGGAGAATTCCAAATAACAAACCATTGGGAATAAAGTCATAGACAAGTAGCAGAACTTCAGTTTCAAGACAACATCCAAAAAGCTTTACAATATTGTGGTGACTTATCTGAGAGAGAATGGCAACCTCATTGATAAAATTGTTGATTTCATCTTGCTTAATGATGTTAGACTTTTTTTATAGCCCCCACGCATTGATCAGATAAGACACCTTAGTACCATACCATGCCCTCCATGTCCAACTATACGTGAGGAATCAAAGTTATTTGTTGCCTTTTCAAGCTCTTCTAAGGTGAAATTTTTTGTCTTGTCACTTGCATTCTCATTAGAAGATATTAGTTGTTATAGGAGAAGGCCTTGGTTTTTTCGGAAGTATATTCTACGTATTTGCTTTCGAATGTCTCTTTTCTATCTAGCAATGAGAATCATCCCACTCAAGAAACAAAGTAGAATGCTGAAGCCACCACTAAGCCTAATGATAAAGCCTAAAGGGATTTTGCCATTTAATTAATGTTCGATTTTCCTTGAGCTTTGAGGATTGAAATAGAAACGAGAACATACCTAAGAGAAGACGTTGTTTTCTTGCTGAATTACACTGCATAGTTGTGGCATTATACTTTATTTTATGCAGGTACTCGGCGCAATAGTAGCTCTAGGCGCATATTCAAAATTCTCCAATTGGGGGGGGGGGCACGGGCCCCCACGCCAATTTCAATTTTTGTTGCTTAGAGTCCAACCTTACACAGTGTGTGCTATCACATGCCAACTCCCCCTTATAACTCCTAAAATCTCTAACAAAATAGGGAAAAGCAATCCGCAAAAAACAAATTCCGTCACCCTAAAAGTTTTGCTTCAAACTGTCTCACTTGTAAAAATAGGTTTCTTCCTCTGGAGCAGCTCCACAAGTACCACTCCAAAGTTGTACACATCACTTTTCCCATTTAATTGCCCGGTTTGATAGTACACAGGAGCTAACTACCCAAAAGTGCCTTGTACATTTGTAACAACATGGGTTTGATCAATAGGATCCAATCGTGAAGCACCAAAATCTGAAACTTTTGTAGTGTAGTTAACATCCAAAAGTTTGTTTGAGGACTTCACATCACGGTGAAATATTGATATTGAAGCTACGGAATGGAGATAACAGAGTGCTCCTGCAGCCTCTACAGCAATCTTTAAGCTGTCATCCCAAGATAACCAGAAGCCACTACTTGCATCAATGTGGAGAATTCCAAATAACGAACCATTGCGAATAAAGTCATACACAAGTAGCGGAACCTCAGTTTCAAGACAACATCCAAAAAGCTTTACAATATTGTGGTGATTTATTTGAGAGAGAATGGCAACCTCATTGATAAAATTGTTGATTTCATCTTGCTTAATGATGTTAGACTTTTTTAATAGCCACCACGCGTTGATCAGATAAGATACCTTTGTACCATACCGTGTCCTTCATGTCCAACTGTACGTGAGGAATCAAAGTTATTTGTTGCCTTTTCAGGCCCTTCTAAGGAGAACATTCTTGTCTTGTCACTTGCATTCTCATTAGAAGATATTAGTTGTTCGAGGAGAAGGACTTGGTTTTTTCGGAAGTATATTCTACGTATTTGCTTTCGAATGTCTCTTTTCCATCTAGCAATGAGAATCATCCCACTCAAGAAAAAAAGTAGAATGCTGAAGCCACCACTAAGCCTAATGATAATGCCTAAAGGCATTTTGCCATTTAATTAATGTTCGATTTTCCTTGAGCTTTGAGGATTGAAATAGAAACGAGAACATACCTAAGAGAAGACTTTGTTTTCTTGCTGAATTACACTGCATATTTGCGGCATTATACTTTATTTTATGCGGGCAGTCGGTGCAATAGTAGCTCTAGGCGCAGATTCAAAATTCTCTAATTGGGGGGGGGGGGCACGGGCCCCCACGCTAATTTTAATTTTTGTTGCTTAGAGTCCAACCTTACAACCTAACATAGTGTGTGCACTCACATGCCAACTCCCCCATATAACTCCTAAAACCTCTAACAAAATAGGAAAAAAGCAATCTGCAAAAAGCAAATTCCGTCACCCTAAAAGTTTTGCTTCAACCCTGTCTCACTTGTACAAATAGGTTTCTTCCTAAGGAGCAGCTCCACAAGTACCACTCTAAAGTTGTACACATAACTTTTCCCATTTAATTGCCCGGTTTGATTGTACACACGAGCTAACTACACAAAAGCACCTTGTACATTTGTAACAACATGGGTTTGATCAATAGGAACCAATTGTGAAGCACCAAAATCTGAAACTATAGTAGTGTAGTTGCCATCGAAAAGTATGTTCGAGGACTTCACATCACAGTGAAATGTTGATACTGAAGTTGCGAAATGGAGATAACAGAGTGCTCCTGTATCCTCTACAGCAATCTTTAAGCAGTCATCTCAAGATAACCGGAAGCCACTGCTTGCATCAGTGTGGAGAATTCCAAATAACGAACCATTGGGAATAAAGTCATACACAAGTAGCGGAACCTCAGTTTCAAGACAACATCCAAAAAGCTTTACAATATTGCAGTGATTTATGTGAGAGGGAATGGCAACCTCATTGATAAAATTGTCGATTTCATCTTGCTTAATGATGTTAGACTTTTTTATAGCCACCACGCGTTGATCAGATAAGATACCTTTGTACCATACCATGCCCTCCATGTCCAACTATACGTGAGGAATCGAAGTTATTTGTTGCCTTTTCAAGCCCTTCTAAGGAGAAAATTTTTGTCTTGTCACTCGCATTGTCATTATATGATATTAGTTGTTCTAGGAGTAGGCCTTGGTTTTTCGAAAGTATATTCTACGTATTTGCTTTCGAATGTCTCTTTTCTATCTAGCAATGAGAATCATTAAACTCAAGAAACAAAGTAGAATGCTGAAGCGACCACTAAGCCTAATGATAATGCCTAAAGGGATTTTGCCATTTAATTAATGTTCGATTTTCCTAGAGCTTTGAGGATTGAAAAAGAAACGAGAACATACCTAAGAGAAAACTTTGTTATCTTGCTGAATTAGACTGCATAGTTGCGGCGTTATACTCTATTTTATGTGGGCAGTCGATGCAATAGTAGTTCTAGGCGCAGATTCAAAATTCTCCAATTGGGGGGGCACGGGCCCCCATGCCAATTTTAATTTTTGTTGCTTAGAGTCCAACCTTACACAGTGTGTGCACTAACATGCCAACTCCCCCTTATAACTCCTAAAATCTCTAACAAAATAGGAAAAAGCAATCTACAAAAAACAAACTCCGCCACCTTAAAAGTTTTGCTTCAACCTTATCTCACTTGTAAAAATAAGTTTCTTCCTAAGGCGTAGCTACACAAGTACCACTCCAAAGCTGTACACATCACTTTTCCCATTTAATTGCCCGGTTTGGTAGTACTCAGGATCTAACTACCCACAAGTGCCTTGTACATTTGTAACAACATGGGTTTGATCAATAGGAACCAATTGTGAAGCACCAAAATCTGAAACTTTAGTAGTGTAGTTGCCATCCAACAGTATGTTCGAGGACTTCACATCACGGTGAAATATTGATACTGAAGCTGCGGAATGGAGATTACAGAGTTCTCCTGCAGCCTCTACAGCAATCTTTAAGTAGTCATCCCAACATAACTGGAAGCCACTACTTGCATCAGTGTGGAGAATTCCAAATAACGAACCATCGGGAATAAAGTCATACACAAGTAGCGGAACCTCAGTTTCAAGACAACATCCAAAAAGCTTTACAATATTGCGGTGATTTATCTGAGAGAGAATGGCAGCCTCATTGATAAAATTGTTGATTTCATCTTGCTCAATGATGTTAGACTTTTTTGTAGCCACGACGCGTTAATCAGATAAGATACCTTTGTACCATACCATGCCCTCCATGTCCAGCTACACGTAAGGAATCAAAGTTATTTGTTGCCTTTTCAAGCTCTCCTAAGGAGAAAATTTTTGTCTTGTCACTCGCATTCTCATTAGATGATATTAGATGTTCTAGGAGAAGGCCTTGGTTTTTCAGAAATATTTTCTACGTATTTGCTTTTGAATGTCTCTTTTCCATCTACCAATGAGAATCATCCCACTCAAGAAACAAAGTACAATGTTGAAGCCACCTCTAAGCCTAATGATAATGCCTAAAGGGATTTTGCCATTTAATTAATGTTCGATTTTCCTTGAGCTATGAGGATTGAAATAGAAACAAGAACATACCTAAGAGAAGACTTTGTTTTCTTACTGAATTAGACTGCATAGTTGTGGCGTTATACTCTATTTTATGTGGGCACTCGGTGCAATAGTAGCTCTAGGCGCAGATTCAAAATTCTCTAATTTGGGGGGGGCATGGGCCCCCACGCCAATTTTAATTTTTGTTGCTTAAAGTCCAACCTTACACAGTGTGTGCACTGACATACCAACTCCCCCTTATAACTCCTAAAATCTCTAACAAAATAGGAAAAATGTCGGGACCCCGGATTTCCGAACCCGGACCCTCTGTGTATTACAGCACTAGTCCCAGATCAAAGCTAGTGCACACAGTCAAACAGAATAGAAAACATCACCATCAACGATTTATTACAATAAATAAAGTCTCGACCACCTGGTCTCATTATTACAAGGAGGTTTAAGACCTCGCACAATCAAACACAATGGAAGCAAATAAAACTGAGGGCGACCCATCAATTCGCCACAGGCAATTGGTCGGGAAGCGCGACCTAGTCCTCGGGAAGAATCCATCACGACCACAAGCGAAGCGAGAGTCGTAGTCACCTTCTTGAGCTTCAACTTCCTCCGAGATTTTATTTTTAAGTGTAGCATGTGAGTACATAAAGTACTCGCAAGTCTTGGGAAAAATGCATAGATGCAAGGCTTAACAAAGGAAGGCCATATGGTTCTTTTGCACAAAGCAATATTTAAAATCTCCATTACTACTAATTATTTTCGAAGGCATCACTTTAATGAAGTAAATGTTTTAACAGAATTAACTTTCTAGTGAAGGTTCCAACTACCAACACTAGCTAACCAATTACCATTGGTCAAATTTTAAACCGGGTTCCATCCACCCTCTCTGCTCCATCCGCGAGATTCCCCGAGAGTTCCCTCCACCCTCGAATACAAAACTTTTGATTTTAAAACAAAACCAGAAATCTACCATGTGAATGCATTCCTTGCCCGCCCTTGACCGTGGGCACGGCTATTCGAATAGTTTTACACTCTGCAGAGGTTGTACAACTTTACCCACAAGAGATAAATTATCTTAATAGTCAACATGCTTCCTTTGGCATGAGACCCAGATAAAACATCACAAAGCCTTTCACCTACTCCAGTATAGCTAGAGACCACCCGCTGAGGTTTCACCGCAGAAGGGTTAAATCCGCCCAATCTGAAGCCCCTCTTGCGCCATATGAGTCTGATAACCTGTCCCTCACTATGAGTAACCAGATGCATACGGCACTCAATACACCACTGGTGATATCTAAACTACACCTTTATAGGTTAGTTAGCTAGGTCGTACCCATATAGACTTGTGGTTGTACGGTTAATGCTCGGTTTGGACAAACACAAGCGTCGGTCCTTAATTGACTAGGTGGAACATACACTTAACAAGTTCTCGTGCTTCTTGCACCAACCCAAACAGCCATCCACCTAATCTAAACCAACTTTCACATTTTTATTTTATTTTAAAATCACAGTGACAACTCCAATTGCCACTTCACTTTCAAACACAAGGATTTAATAAATCATAGTTTCCCATTTTCAAGATTTTCCAAAGTTATTAGATAGCATGACTAAGCATTATCCTACCATACTAACATCAACAAGTAACTATAATATTCTCCTTAATGAGACAAGGAAATTCTATGGTGACAAGGGTACATGACAATCAATTCCAATGGCGGGCATAACAAGGTTGGATTAACTACTACCTTAAGATTGAATTATCATTTTATGTAAATAGCAATGCATAACATTTAAAATACTTTAAAAACATTTGAAAGCATAGGCTCAAGATGATCAAAGAAGACTTGCCTTCTTGCAGGGTTTCGGGTCTTCTTCTTTGCTGTGAAGAGGATAAATCGACAACGTTGGAATCTACGCGAGGAAAGACGAAGCAACAAAACAAATAAATACAAAAGAAAATTCAAATAAAATCCAAAAATTCAACAGAGGCCATAATTGGGTAGATTATGATTTTAGATGAATTTAGAAATTTGAATGGCTGGAATTGGAGTTAAAATGAGAAAGTTATGCTCATTTGAAAATCTCAGATTTGAATAAATCGAGAAATTCGGAAATTTCTGACAGGTGGGGCCCACTGGAATATTTAATTTTTAAATCTTTATTTTAATCGAGAGATTGACAGGTGGGACCCACTGAACAGTAGACCCTCGGCGGTCGCGACATGTGGGACCCTCGCCGGTGACCTATCTGCTGGTCATCGGCAGTGGGACCCATCGAGTGCGGACCCACTTGTCGAGGTCGACGCGATGACGGTGGGGCCCGGCGATGTGGTGGCAGCGCAGCGGCGGCCGGCGGGTGGGGCCCGCTTGTCGATCGCGAAATTAAGCGAAAAACTCAACCCGGCGCGGAGCCGAGGCTCGAAGCGCGACCGGGAGTTGAGAGAGCGCGGCTAACGGATGGGCGGGGAGGCTTTGCCTACCCATATAGGGCAACCATACCTTTTGAGGTACTGCCGAGGAGAGGTCGGGAAGATGGTCGGGGCGACGGCGCGGCGGCGAGGAGTGGCGGAGAGGTTCGGGCGCGCGTGAAATGCAACCACGGCGCGAAGGGATCCGGTTGGAGGGTCGGCGAGGCTCGGGGTGAACGGAGGTGGCCGGCGACGAGGCGGCGGCGACGACGGATCGGGAGCTCCGGCGCGACGGCGCCCGGGGGCGGGAGGCGGCGAGGGTCGGGAGGATCGCCGGGCGTGGGATGCTCGGAGTGGCGACGGCGGGCCGGGAATCACGGTGCGGCGGCGATTGCTCGCCGAGACTTCACCGGAGCGCACGGCGAACCTCGCACGACGGCGCTCGGGGCTCAAGGAGTGTGGAGGGCTGCGGGAGGTGGTGCGGAAGGAGGCGAAGGTCGAGGGGTATTTATAGGGCGGAGGAGCAGGGCGCGGCAATTGCTCGCCGTTCTTGTGGCCGGAGAAGGAAGGGCGCGGGAGGAAAGGAAGGAGGGGGCGCGGAAGGAAGGGGCGCGGGATTTGGGGATTCGGTCGCGGCGGGGCTCGGGTTTCAAAACCGGGAGAGCCGAGGAAGGCAAGGCCGCTCGGCTCGGATTTGGTCGGCCGGCGAAAGGAAAGAGGGGAAAAGAGAAGGAAGGTGCGCCGCGAGGGAGACGGATCGGCATGCGGGGCAGGCGGCGCGAGCGAGGCGTGCGCGTGTGACGGCGGCCCGCGGGTCGCGAGGCGAGAGGAGGTGGGAGCGGGCGGCTGGATGGTCAGCGCGGGGACTCGGCTCATCCGAGCCGCCCACGCGTCGAGCAGGAGGGAGGAAGGCGGGGGTCGCCGGCCCGGCTGGCCGCTTGGCGGCGAGAGAGAGAAGGAGCGGCTGGATTGGCCGGCGGCGGCGTGGGCGACCCTGGGCCGCCCACGCGTCGGCGGAGGAAAAGGAGGTTTTATTTTTCAGAATTTGATTTCTAATTTGAGAAAAGGCTAGAAAATTATTTAGGCCTCGGAAAAATATGAAAATACCTCCAAAATTCCAGAAAAATTCACGAAGCTCTGGACATATTTTGGACTAAATAAAATTATTTCCAACTACTGTTGATATTTAATTTTCATATTTTGAATTACTTTTAAGCTCTAAGAATAGTTTTTAAATTCAGAGAAAATCCAAAAGGCAAATAAAAGCCAAGTAAAATCCAATTACCTTAAAATAATTTATTTGAATTTAAATTTTTCAAAAGCCAAATTTTGGGATGTGACAAACCTACCCCCTTAGAAAGAATCTCGACCCAGAGATTCGGATGGACTAGGAAAAGGTCGGGAACTCTTCTTTTAGATCCTCTTCACGCTCCCAAGTTGCTTAGATTCTGAATGTTTGCTCCTTCGCACTTTACGAACTTGATAACCTTCTTCACAGCGTGCGCGCTCTGCTTCCTCAATACCCATTGGATACTCGGATAGGTGAGGTCCTCCTTCACATTTATTTCATCTAGAGGCATCTGCTCTTCTGGAACTCTAAGACACTTTCTTAGTGAGACACATGGAAGACGTCATGCACCTTTGTGGTGAGGTGGAAGCTCCAGCGGTAAGCCACTTCTCCTCGTTTCGCCACAACGGAAAAGGTCCGATGAATGCGGGAGCTAGCTTTCCACCGACTCCAAAACGTCTCATTCCTTTGAGAGGTGACACCTTCAAATAAACATGATCCCAGTGCGAATTCTAAGCTTCTACGTCGATTATGCATAACTTTTCATCTGGTTTGTGTTGTTTTTAATCATCTGGATTAGACGAACTTGTTCTTACGCTTGCTTCACACATCTGGTCCAAACACTTGTCCTTCTCTGTTTCCTTCCAATACAATGGAGTCCTACACTTTCTGCCAGTATAGGGCTTGAAGGAGACATTTGCAAACTGGATTGATAACTATTGTTGTAGGAGAACTCTGCATAGGCAAACTCGATCCCAATTACTCTTGTTTGCGATTACACAAGCTCTCAACATGTCTTCCAGGATTTGATTTACTCTTTCTGTTTGACCATCCATGCATGGATGATAAGCTGTCTTGAAGTTTAAGTTTGTGCCCAAAGTTCATGTAGCTTTGCCAAAATCTCGAAGTGAACTGGGTTCCTCGATCGACACAATCTTCTTTGGGATCCCATGCAAGCACACAATTCTTGACATGTACAACTCTGCAAGTCTATCCCGGAGTATGTGGTCTTTCTTTGGAATGAAATGGGCGACTTTTGTCAAACGATCCACTATAACCCAAATTGAATCGTGCCCTGTTTTGGTTCTTGGTAATCCATTATAAAATCCATACCAATTTCTTCCCATTTCCATTGAGGATCTGCAATGGCTGCGAGAAGTCCCGCAGTCTCGGTGTTCACTTTAATCCGTTGGCATACATCGCACAAGGCTACGTATTCGCAATTTCGTTTCATACTTGACCACCAATACCTTTCCTTGAGATCTTGGTACATCTTGGTGCTCCTGGGTGAATTGAATATCAGTTCATGGGCTTCCTTTAATATTAACTCCTTTACCTCCTTCTTTTCAGGCACAATAATTCTTTTCCCAAACCAAAGGGTACCTTTTTCATCCTCTGAAAATCCCGAAGCTTTTCCTTTCTTCATATTATCCTTGATCTCCTGGACATACTTGTCCTCCTTTTGAGCTGCTCTGATTTGATCTTCTAAGGTTGGTTGAACTTCCAAAGTGGCTAGAAATCCTTCCTCCACTACTTCTAGGTTGAGCCGTTGGAACTCTTCTTGAAGGGCGAGCATCTTGTCCTTAATCCACGACAGCACAATAACTCTTTCTGCTCAAGGCATCTGCTACCACATTAGCCTTTCCCGGATGATAATGTATTCCAATATCATAATCCTTTATTAACTCAAGCCATCTCCTTTGCCTCATGTTGAGATCGGGTTGAGTGAATATATATTTCAAACTCTTGTGATCCGTGTAAATTTCACAACGGTTACCAATCAAGTAATGCCTCCATATTTTGATTGCATGCACTACGGCGTGACTCTAAATCATGCGTTGGGTAATTTCCTTCATGGGGTCGCTTGGTGCCTTGAGGCATATGCTACTACCTTTCTTTCTTGCATCAATACACTGCCTAGTCCACGCCTTGACGCATCACGAAGACTTCAAATCCTTCCTAATGTCCGGAAGCGTCAACAGTGAAGTTAACCTCTTCTTCAACTCTTGAAACTATCCTCACATGGTTTACTCCATTCAAACTTCTTTTCCTTCTTGAAAGAATCGGTGGAGGTCTTGCGAGCTTGGAGAATCCTTCAATAAATCGACGATAGTAACCAGCCAATCCAAGAAAACTCCTGATCTCGGATACTGACTTTGGTTGTGTCCAATTGAGCACATCATTAACTTTTTCCGGTCTCACGGATACTCCTCCCTTGAAATCACATGGCCCAAGAAAGCTACTTTCTTCAACCAAAACTCACACTTACGAACTTGGCGTACAAGCTGATTTTCTGAGCTTTTCCAAAACTATCCTCAAATGTTCGGCATGTTCTTCCTCATTCTTGGAATATATCAAAATATCATCGATGAATACAACCACAAACTTATCCAAATATTCCATGAACACCTTATTCATCAGATTCATGAAGTATGCTGGGGCATTGGTTAGACCGAAAGACATTACTGTATACTCATAACAATCCATAACGGTGGCAAATGCGGTCTTGGGTATGTCCTCTGGTCTTAACTTCAATTGGTGATATCCCGATCGAAGGTCAATCTTAGAGAATACACATGATCCTTTCAAGCGATCAAGCAGATCATCTATTGCGGGTAAAGGGTACTTGTTCTTAATAGTCACATCATTCAATGATCGATAGTCCACACACATGCGAAGACTACCATCTTTCTTCTTTACTAGCGATCTTGGTGCTCCCAAGGTGACGAGCTTGGCCTTACAAATCCTTTATCCTGCAGCTCTTCAATTTGCTTCTTAACTTCCGCCAAATCATTTGCGGACATCCGATAAGGTCTCTTGAAATTGGAGCTATTCAGTACTAGGTTGATGACAAACTCTACTTCCAATCGCGGCATTAGGGCGGATCTTGAGGAATACGTCAGGTACTCACTCACTATAGGTACTTTTTCCGAGTCACTCCTTTACACTATTCAAACTACACCTGCTCTGGGTAGGGAGTTTGACTTATACCTACTTGAATCCCATCGAGTTAGTGATTGTAACACTCGATCGGCACAATCTATCGCCCTTTATACTTGGTTAACCAATCCATTCCAAGTATTACATCTAAACCCTTGAGTCTATTATAATAAGATTTGCTAAGAACTTAACTCCTTTATATCCACAGATTGCGTCAAGGCAAGCGTGTTAGTCCTCATTTCCTTTCAGGAATTTGGACTAGCATGGGGTTACGTAGTTTACTCACATCCCAATTATACCTTTCAACCACATCTTTTGACACAAAAGAATGCGAAGCTCGAGAATCAAATAATGCCGATGCAATTCTCGAGTTGACAAGAAACTTACCCGAACTCGTCGAGTGCATCACGGCCGCTCGCGGTCACATGGTTGAGATGCCCTCTGCTCACCACTTGTGGAGTCCTTGGGGTTTGTGGTGCCCCACGGCCTTGACTGCGATGGAGCTCTTTTGCCGGCGTAGTCCCAGTTGAAACGAAGCTGGAGTCATTCTTTGGCGTTTCGGGACGATTCTTGGCATAGTGCCCCATGTTCTTGCAGTTAAAGCCTTGCACTCCTGCTGCTGAAGTCTTGTTCTGCGGGGTTGGCCACCATTGTTTGCCCGGGAGTTTGTGGATTTGGGCGGGGTCACGAAAAGGAGTCCTCGGCACGCTTGACTCGAGAGCTTGTGATAGTGAGGTGCGTTGGGGCGGAATCGAGCTGCTTGCTCCTTGCTGGGCTTGAAACTTCCTCTTAGATTTTAAATGCAGTGCGCCGAGCATCTTCTTGGACAAAGGCCTTGTTCACTAGGTCTTGGAAGGTTGGGAAGTCATTGGACACCAGCTGCACCTTGAGGTTGGGGTCAAGTCCTGCGTGAACCTCCAAATCTTGGTTGCCTCGAGGTGACCTCTTGAGATGCATACAGACAGTTGGGTGAACTTGTTCAGTGCTAAACACCGAGGTTTCCTGCTGCGATTGGTAGAATTCTCTCTTCTTCATTTCCATTATCCCGGTAGGGATATGGGCGATCTTGAAAGCTTCGACAAACTCCTCCCAAGTGATGGCTTGTGCATTTTGATGGGCGGCGCGGTAATTCTCCCACCAATTAGCAGCAATTCCCTTGAGCTGATGAGCAGCGTACAACACCTTTTCATTATCGTTGCACTGAGCTAGGACCAATTTTCTTTCCACATCCTTTATCCAATCATCTGCCTCCAAGGGATCCACTGATCCAGCAAAAGTGGGAGGCCTTGTCCTCATGAATTCCCCCAATCTAGACTGGGGTGCCTGGTTGGGTGCTGGCTGGGTTTTGTGCACTTGGTTTACAGGCGAGCTTGAATGTGCAGCTGCATAGCCATCATTTGCTCCAAGTTGGGGGCCTGAGCGGGAGGTGGTGGAATGTTGTCCTCCGGCTGGTTGTTGGCGTCACGGCTGCTGCCAGGGTTGCTCCTCGTGTTCACCATCTGAAGCGGTTTAGGTTAGCAGAAGGTAAGAAGGAAATAGCAAAGGTAAGAGATTAGGGGAACTAAACCACATCCCAAGCCAACACACAAGAAAGAACTAGCAACCACTTAGGGGAAACTTTTTATTAAAATCAAGATAACTCCAAGGATGGCTGTACCACAAGTGCGCATAGGCACTGCATGCAGTCCATCTAGCACACCAAAACATAACAATAAGCGTTCTAAGGACGCGGACATTTTATTTGGGTACTACGGACTCAAAAGACTACTAATCCTCTCCAAAGACGCGCTCCTCAGGGTCTTCTTCCGGGTCCTCTTCTGGATCCTCCTCCGGTCTTCGGCGCTCTCTCACGTGGTGGCGTGAGCAGTCACACTCGGCCGAGACACGATTCTGTTGGAAGCGATCGGCCACGAAAACGGAAGGAGAAGGCTTGCGCTTCTTGAGAGTAATGACAGGCGGATCGGGCGTCGCACCTTCTTGCGTCTTTGTCATCGATCGCGGAGTCCGAGAGTCGAGTGGTGCCGGGTTGTTGGGGATGACGGTGGTCTTGGAGAAGGCGTGTAGTTAGCTGCGGGTGAAGGCGGCGTGTAGTTAGCTGCGGCCACAGGCGCCCCAGCTCAAACTCAGCTGCCTGGCTCTGGAGAAGCTGTGCGCGAAGTGTGTCCGAATGCTGGTAGCTGGAGGTGAGAAGCATCCGAAGTTGTCCAATCTCCTCCTGAGCTCTAGCATAAGTGACGGCCATTGCCTGGGTGAGCTGCACCTGATGTGACAGTCGAGGATCGTCAGCTGGAATATCAAAGGGATCTGGATACCTCGTCTGGCGAGGTTGATGAAGAAGCAAAAGGGGCGATGTACAGCATCTTTGTGCAGTGGCACAACTCGTCAATGGCGGCGTCTTTGCGTCTGGACAGCGTCGAAGCAATGGGACCGAGGGTGCTTGATGGGGTAGGTGTGGGACTTGAATTCCTCTTCCGTGCATACAGAATACCTCCATCGTCAAGAGTCTCGATCCAGATCCGCGTCTTCCGACCCACGAAGATGGGCGGTGACGGTACTCGGACATCGCATCACCGCTTGGAGAAGGCGGCGAATGCTCCAAGCATCCTCTCCATGTGAGTAGTAGTCCCACGGGCAGCGGAGGATGAACCACCATCTACAAAGTTGAGAGGAAGAAAAGATTAGTAAAAGTTTTAACAAATGGAGTTGGAGACAAGAACAAGATTCTAAGTAGGAAGAGAGTAGAAGCAAAGAAGCTTACACATTTTTAATATACTCTTTTTATAAACATAAGTCCTTATGGTTTGCCATTCCTAATCTAGGTCACGTCCATGATCAAATTGGCTCGATACCATCTCTGCCGGGACCGGTTTCGAACCGGACCCTCATGTATTACACACTAGTCCCGAGATCAAAGCTAGTGCACAGTCAAGCAGAATGGAAAACATCACCATCAACGATTTATTACAATAAATAAAATCATCGACCACTGGTCTCATTATTACAAGGGAGGTTTAAGACCTCGCACAATCAAACACAGCGGAAGCAAATAAAACTCGAGGACGACCCATCAATTCGCCACGAGCAATTGGTCGGGAAGCGCGACCTAGTCCTCAGGAAGAATCCATCACGACCACAAGCGAAGCGAGAGTCGTAGTCACCTTCTTGAGCTTCAACTTCCTCGAGATTTTATTTTTAAGTGTAGCATGTGAGTACATAAAGTACTCATAAGTCTTGGGAAAAATGCATAGATGCAAGGCTTAACAAAGGAAGGCCATATGGTTCTTTTGCACAAAGCAATATTTAAAATCTCCATTACTACTAATTATTTTGAAGGCATCACTTTAATGAAGTAAATGTTTTATGAATTAACTTTCTAGTGAAGGTTCCAACTACCAACACTAGCTAACCAATTACCATTGGTCAAATTTTAAACTTCGGGTTCCATCCACCCTCTCTAGCTCCATCCGCCAGATTCCTTCCGAGAGTTCCCTCCACCTCGGAATACAAAACTTTGATTTTAAAACAAAACCAGAAATCTACCATGTGAATGCATTCCTTGCGCCCTTGACCGTAGGCACGGCTATTCGAATAGTTTTACACTCTGCAGAGGTTGTACAACTTTACCCACAAGAGATAAATTATCTTAATAGTCAACATGCTTCCTTTGGCATGAGACCCAGATAAAACATCACAAAGCCTTTCACCTACTCGGTATAGCTAGAGACCACCCCGAGGTTTCACCGCGAAGGGTTAAATCCATGTCTGAAGCCCCTCTTGCGCCATATGAGTACAAGTAACCTGTCCCTCACTATGAGTAACGATGCATACGGCACTCAATACACCACTGGTGATATCTAAACTACACCTTTATAGGTTAGTTAGCTAGGTCGTACCCATATAGACTTGTGGTTGTACGGTTAATGCTCGGTTTGGACAAACACAAGCGTCGGTCCTTAATTGACTAGGGTGGAACATACACTTAACAAGTTCTCGTGCTTCTGCACCAACCCAAACAGCCATCCACCTAATCTAAACCAACTTTCACATTTTTATTTTATTTTAAAATCACAGTGACAACTCAATTGCCACTTCACTTTCAAACACAAGGATTTAATAAATCATAGTTTCCCATTTTCAAGATTTTCCAAAGTTATTAGATAGCATGACTAAGCATTATCCTACCATACTAACATCAACAAGTAATTATAATATTCTCCTTAATGAGACAAGGAAATTCTATGGTGACAAGGGTACATGACAATCAATTCCAATGGCGGGCATAACAAGGTTGGATTAACTACAACCTTAAGATTGAATTATCATTTTATGTAAATAGCAATGCATAACATTTAAAATACTTTAAAAACATTTGAAAGCATAGGCTCAAGATGATCAAAGGAGACTTGCCTTCTTGCAGGGTTTAGGTCTTCTTGCTGCTGTGAAGAGGATCGTCGACAACGTTGGAATCTCGCGAGGAAAGACGAAGCAACAAAACAAATAAATACAAAAGAAAATTCAAATAAAATCCAAAAATTCAACAGAGGCCATAATTGGGTAGATTATGATTTTAGATGAATTTAGAAATTTGAATGGCTGGAATTGGAGTTAAAATGAGAAAGTTATGCTCATTTGAAAATCTCAGATTTGAATAAATCGAGAAATTCGGAAATTTCTGACAGGTGGGGCCCTTTGGAATATTTAATTTTTAAATCTTTATTTTAATCTGAGAGATTGACAGGTGGGACCCACTGAGCAGTAGACCCTCGGCGGTGGCGACATGTGGGACCCCTCATCGGTGACCCTATCCGCGCAGTCAGCGGCAGTGGGACCCATCGGGTGCGGACCCACTTGTCGAGGCGACGCGATGCGGGTGGGGCCCAGCGGCGATGGCGGCGCGAGCCGGCGCCGTGGCGGGTGGGGCCCGCTTGTCGATCGCGAAAATTAAGCGAAAAACTCAACCCGGTAGCGGGGCCGAGGGCTCGAGCGCGCCGGGAGTTGAGAGCGCGGCTAACGGATGGGCGGGGAGGCTTTGCCTACCCATATAGGGCAACCATACCTTTTGAGGTACGAGGGGAGTCGGGGAAGATGGTCGGAGGCGCGGCGCGGCGAGGAGTGGCGAGAGGTTCGGGCGGCGCGTGAAATGCAACCACAGCGCGGGGATCCGGTTGGAGGGTCGGCGAGGCTCGGGGTGAGCGGAGGTGGCGGCGGCGAGAGCGGCGGCGGCGGATCGGGAGCTCCGACGCGGCGGCGCTCGGGGGCGGGAGGCGGCGAGGGGTCGGGGAGGATCGCCCGGGCGTGGGGATGCTCGGAGTGGCGACGGCGGGCTTCGGGAATCACCGGTGCGGCGGCGATTGCTCGCCGGAGACTTACCGGGCGCGCACGGCGAACTTCTGGCACGACGGCGCTCGGGGCTCAAGGGGAGGTGTGGAGGGCTCTGGGAGGTGGTGCGGAAGGAGGCGAAGGTCGAGGGGGGTATTTATAGGGCGGAGGAGCAGGGCGCGGCAATTGCTCGCCGTTGCGGGCGGCCGGAGAAGGAAGGGCGCGGGGAGGAAAGGAAGGAGGCGCGGAAGGAAGGGAGGCGCGGGGATTTGGGGATTCGGTCGCGGCGGGGCTCGGGGTTTCCAAAACCGGGGAGAGCCAGGGAAGGCAAGGCCGGCTCCGGCTCGGATTTGGTCGGCCGGCGAGAAAGGAAAGAGGGGGAAAAGAGAAGGAAGGTGCGCCTCGCGGGAGACGGATCGGCATGCGGGGCGGCGGCGAGAGCGGGCGTCGCGCCGCCGGGCGCGGGCCCGCGGGTCAGCGAGGCGAGAGAGGAGGTGGGAGCGGGCGGTGGATGGTCCGCGGGGACTCGGCTCATCCGAGCCGATCCCACGCGTCGGGCAAGGAGGAGAGGAAGCGGGGTCGTTGCGGGCACAGCCCGCAGCGGCGAGAGAGAGAGAAGGAGCGGCTGGATTGGCCGAGCGGCGACGTGGCGGCCCTGGGCCGCCCACGCGTCGGCCGGAGGAAAAGGAGGTTTTATTTTCAGAATTTGATTTCTAATTTGAGAAAAGGCTAGAAAATTATTTAGGCCTTAGAAAAATATGAAAATACCTCCAAAAATTCCAGAAAAATTCATGAAGCTCTGGACATATTTTGGACTAAATAAAATTATTTCCAACTACTGTTGATATTTAATTTTCATATTTTGAATTACTTTTTAAGCTCTAAAAATAGTTTTTAAATTCCAGAAAATCCAAAAAGGCAAATAAAAGCCAAGTAAAATCCAATTACCTTAAAATAATTTATTTGAATTTAAATTTTTCAAAAAGCCAAATTTTTGGGATGTGACAAAAAAGCAATCTGCAAAAAACAAATTCCGCCACCCTAAAAGTTTTCTATAAAAAAAAAGAGCTCTACTAGGTACGCATAGAGCTGAGGGCGCAGAGGCACGATGCGGCCGAGTGCGGAGACAGAGTCGACGACATGGGCTAGGTCAGGCGATCTTAATAATGTCAACTCAACATGTTGAGATAATATAATTGTTTTAATCCATAGCAAAACACGAGCATTTAGGTAGTAATTTTATAATATTATGCTTATATATAATTATTCCAAATAAAAGTTAATGATAAACAAAGTTGGAGAGTGAGCAATTCCTAAAATGTCATGCATTTATGTAGGAGGGAGTATATAACATGAGAATTTATTATACAGGCTGAATTATGAATTGAAGAAAAATAAAAACAAAGATTCCCGTCTTAATCGTGGGTGTAAGGGAAAATTAAATCTGTTAATTTAGATGTCTGGAAAGGGAGTGGAGGCACTTGAGCACCATGGTGGCATCCGGTTGCCCAGAGAGGGGCTGCAGGAGGTGCAGACTCAAAAGAAGCCTTCTTTGGAAAAATGAGTACCACATTTAACTTCGGTGTTTATGAGGTGTCCTCTGCTTTCATTTGTATTCCCTTTCCTCTGTTAATGAAATGAGGTAGTGCTCCTACCTTTGTTTCATAAAAAAGTATCACATTTACATATCAATTCTCAAATGTAAAATATCCTCAAAAAATTCTAAGTGTAAAGGAAATTTATTCTGGGACATTGCAAATGTCCGAAGCAATAAATTTTTATGTAGATGCAGCTATTGTAGAAAATCCACATTCTGGAATTTTCCAAAGGAATGATACTACTTCATGGAAAATTTCTATAAATTTCCTGCATTCAAAGAAGCCCTAAAATGCAGTAGATAGCTCAACTCTGGGTGCAAATGAACCGGATAAAAATTGTAGAGAGTTGCATCCCTAAAAAATAGAGCTAATAGAAATCCAGAAACTACCATGTATTTTCTTTTTGCAAAAAACTACATTACTTGATCAATCTTTTTTCAACATATCACCGCTCTAAAGTGTAGAAAAATAAAAGAAAAAGATGTAGATGTGTAGGACCGATTAACACTAAGATAGGCAATCAGAGGGGGGTGAATGATTGCGAAAGCTAAAAATAAAATTTAATACTCCCCCTTTAACACAAAATCTATTTAAGCCTCGTTTAAAGTTCTGGTCAGAACACTGTATCCTTACTAAAACTGATCTCGATAAAAAACTGTAACTCCGATTAACTTCAAATTTTGTCAGAATAGACTAGAGAAAGTTATTGAACTAACCCAACTAGAATTACGTCAATCGGAGGTCTAGAACTTGAGATATAAAATAAACAAGATCGCTGATGCAGATAGTGACGAGAATGAATTAAACCCTAATTATGCAACTAAGCAAAATCCGTAAGGAATTAATCAACCAAACTTTCCAGATCGCAAACTTGATGCCCTAAATATATTAGATGGATTAAATCAACCCTAAATTCGCAAACAAGAATTTAATTCAAAATCAAAAACTGCGCATGCAAATAATAAGCAAAGGAAGATGAACGGAATTACCACACACTAAAAAGGAACCGGCCGAGAATCAAGACGACATCGCGCGAGAGGAAAACGCGATTGCTAATCACGTCCGACCACCAAAATCATGCACATCTCCATCCGGCCGCTGCGCATATTTTTCTTCTAGTCGATCCAACGTGTTCATCCAGCCAACCAGCCAAAACGAAACGACATCGCACAAATCAAAAAGCTCACGTGAACACCTCAAAAACAGTGATGCAAGCCTCCAAATTAATCACGTCTAAACACACATGCATGCAACAACAATGCATATGTATCTAGCTGCATTCACACATCAAAGAAGCAAAAAGGCCAAACCGATTTTTCCACAAGCCGCTATCAACTACTCCTCTCTCTTTTTCTGTATACGACAGCCCAAAAAGAGTCTCATACAAAGTTACAGCCGCCGCTCTCCTGTTTCCGTTAATTCGAGTCTTGGCCGTCGTCCCATATATGCAGACTCCTATAGCACCTATTCGATTTCTACTTAAAACCCTAATCCAACTCGTCCAACTGGGCCTAGGCCTTTTTTTACCTCAACTAGGCGTTTGCCCCACTAATTTTCAAGGGACCCGAAACCCTTCCTAACATGGGTTTTTACACTTCCGACTTTTCAAACTCATCACGTATCGAAGCCTCCAGGACTGCACCTCCCATATCTTCTCCACGCATCATCCATCATGTGTCGTAGCCTTTGGACTGCACCTCCGTAGCTCCAACACGTATCATCCATCTCTGATCTCCATGCGCCCCAAGCATGAGCCCGACTATCTCGTGACCTCCTTGACCGTCTGAACCTCGGATCTCCCCATCCTAGTCCCGGTCCACCTCATCATCGACCATGATCATTTCCGTGCTCAACCTGCACATGCAAAGACCAAAGAACATTCTTCCGGCACAAGTTCCTTCCAACTTGACCAACATCAGTTCACGCACGCACCACACACCTCGCATAACATTGCTAAACAAAATCACCAATTATTCATCATAATAAATTAAGCATTGTCAATTATTATCACCAAAATATGCTTTTAATTCAAATGTAGCAATTTAATTATAACCAGTCGTGATCAAAGCTACACAACACATGAATAAATATGATAAAGAAAGCTCCACAACTCATTTAAATTTGATGGCTTGGACTTGTTGATTTAATTGACAAGTATAACAAACAAAGCTTCCTAAATTCTTAAACATCAACCTCCTCCTCAGAATAATCCTAGTGAATGCAACACGCCTAACTCACTTTGCAAAAGAGCAAAACAAGAGGAATCAAGTGGTTTTGAAAGAATATCATCAACAAGAGAATCCAACTCAATAGGGTGTACGACTACATCACCTTTTCCACATGGTCTCTCAAAAAGTGAAATCTCTTACAAGCCATTAAAGAAAGTGAAGAACCATCAAGTGTTTCAATCAAGCAATGATGTAAAAGACTGGAACTCAATCTAGCTCATGTTCTCCATTCTTGTCAGCTGTTCTTACATCATAGGAAACATCGGTCTCACAGTACTTGGGTGAGTGAAATAAGATTTAGGAATCCAGTATTGAGACACACGACGAAAAGGAGTAACAATGCTAGAACCAAAATCATGTGCATGTGGGTGATCAGAACGCCAAAAAGAACGTGAATTATTTGAATTAAATCCCAAACTAGCATGTGAAGCAGATTTAAAGCCATCATGAAAGTTCTCAAAAAACATAGCTTTCACATTAGTTCTAGGAACAAAAGACATTGCATGTTTTTGTTTCAAAGCATTCAATCTTTCCTTCCTCTCTTTCTTAGTACGTCTAAAGCAAAATTCATTCAAATGTCTATCTCTTCCATAGTAGGTGCAATGAAATTTAACATAACCAGAATTCTTTTGAGATGATGAGCTAGCACCTACATTATTATTCGATAAACTTTACATAAAGCTAGCAGATTTAAACACAATTTGTTTTGGTTCAAGTTTCACTTCAATTTTTTCAGGTTCAAGAGGCTTAATAACCTTATAAAGATTATTCTTGGCATGCTCAACAAAATTAAATCCTAGACCACAATTTTTCACACTTGTTTTTGACTTGTCTAGAATCATATTCAAAATTTTCTTGCCAAAAGAAAATCTCTCTAAAGTTGTGCATTTAACAGGTTCATTCACAAGATTTTTAGAAGCACTAGACTGAGACAATCTTTCTTTTTCAGCAAAATCATTAAGTTGTCTAGTCAAACATTTATTTCAGTGTTTAGCTTAGGACAGTTAGAGCAAGAAGATATCTCATGATAAAGCATTTATTGAATTGTTTCCTGACATGAACTAAGTCTAGCTTCTAGCAATTCACATTTAGAGCAAGCTTTAGATTGAGCATTTAAAATACTTGATTCTAAACATGAAGAAAAACTAAACTTGAGCTTTCCAATTTCATCATTAGCACATTTCAATTTTTCATCACAAGAGTCATGTGCTAATCTTAATTCATCAAATTTAGCAGTTACATCTCTAAGTTGATCCATGTTTAAAGCATTAAGTGACCTAGCATTCTCTAACTCAGAATGTAAAATTTGACAAGACTCACAAGATTCATCATTAGGAATTAAAACTCTAAGTCTTACAATTTCAGAATTTAGAGATTCAATCAAAGTATCGTATTTTTTAATCTTTTTATCTTTCTTTTCTAGCAAAGTACCAAGCTTAGCAACAGCTTTAGCTAAATCATCATAAGAAGGTTCTACCTCATTGTAGTTGTCGCTGTCAAGATCATCATTGTCGGTGGAGCTTTTGCTACTTGCCATTAGACACAACCTAGTTAAATCGTTTTTGCCTTTGGGAGTATCACCCTCACTGTCCGTGTCCACATCACTCAAATTAATTTGCCCAAGAGCCGAAAGAACACGATGCACCACCTTGCGATTCATATATCCCTTCTTTTTATTCTTCCTTTTTTCTTTCTCCATCTCTTCTTCCTTCGTAAATCTTGCTAGAAACTTTGGACATTTGAGACGAATATGATTGAGATCATCACACTCATAGCACCTTTGAGGATCAAAATTTCCTCTCTTTCTTGATCTCACATTCTACAAAGCTCTTGTGAAGCGTGTAGATAGAAGTGCCAAATCATCTTTCGGGAGTTGCTCTAGCTGTTCATCGGTTAGTGAAGACAAAGAAGACAAAGTATAACTAGTAGAAGAATTATTACCATTAGACTTGCTAGAGTGTAAAGCTAAAGCAATTGATTTATTGCCATTATTTTTTCTAGCAAAAACATCTAATTCATGAGTTTTCAACTTAGAATAAAGTACATCTAATGTAAGTGTACTCATGACAGTAGATTCTCTAATGGATTTAACCTTTATCTCCCATATAGACATATCTAATGCTCCAAGTAATTGATGTGCATTTTCTGCATCAGTATAAGTAACATTAACAGCTCGTAGGTTACTAAGAATTTTATTAAAACGAGCAAAGAAATCATCTACTGATTCACCAGGTTTCATCTTAGAACGCATGTAATCCTTTTTGTACATATCTTGACGTACCTCTTTATAGTAGATGAACCCTCATGATAATCACATAGTGCTTTCCATACCTCATACGCGGATTTAAGATGCACAACACGATCAAAATCACTCCTTCCTAGTCCTTGAATTATCAGGTTCCTTGCCTTGCTATTTGCCTCCACTTGTGCTAAATTTGCTGCTGACACAGCATCGTTCTCGGGCACTTGATAAGGCTTGTAGACCTTCTCCCATATTGCAAAGCCTTGAGCTTGAATACTTCCATCTTCACTTTCCAATACTGAAAATCAACACCATCGAAAACACAAGGTTTTGTGAAATACCTATCCGTCGACATGTTTTCTAATCACCGGTTAAGATCAATTAGAAAAATAAACCTGCACTGATACCACTTGTAGGATCGATTCACACTAAGATAGGCAATCAGAGGGGGGGTGAATGATTGCGGAAGCTAAAAATAAAATTTAATACTCCCCCTTTAACACAAAATCTATTTAAGCCTCGTTTAAAGTTCTGGACAGAACACTGTGTCCTTACTAAAACTGATCTTGATAAAAAAAAACCGTAACTCCGATTAACCTCAAATTTTGTCAGAATAAACTAGAGAAAGTTATTGAACTAACCCAACTAAAATTACGTCAATCGGAGGTCTAGAACTTGAGATATAAAATAAACAAGATGGCTGATGCAGATAGTGACGAGAATGAATTAAACCCTAATTAAGCAACTAAGCAAAATCCGTAAGGAGTTAATCAACCAAACTATCCAGATCACAAACTTGATGCCCTAACTATATTAGATAGATTAAATCAACCCTAAATTCGCAAACAAGAATTTAATTCAAAATCAAAAATTGCGCATGCAAATAATAAGCAAAGGATGATGAACAGAATTACCACACACTAAAAAGGAACCGGCCGAGAATCAAGACGACATTTGCGCGAGAGGAAAACGCGATTGCTAATCACGTCCGACAACCAAAATCATCCGCATCTCCATCCGGTCGCTGCGCATATTTTTCTTCTAGTCGATCCAACGTGTTCATCCAGCCAACCAACCAAAACGAAACGACGTCGCACAAATCAAAGAGCTCACGTGAACACCTCAAAAATAGTGATGCAAGCCTCCAAATTAATCACGTCTAAACACACATGCATGCAACAACCATGCATATGTATCTAGCTGCATGCACACATCAAAGAAGCAAAAAAGCCAAACCGATTTTTCCACAAGCCGCCATCAACTACCCCTCTCTTTTTTTCTGTATACGACAGCCCAAAAAGAGTCTCATACAAAGTCACAACCGCCGCTCTCCTGTTTCCGTTAATTCAAGTCTCGGCCGGCGTCCCATATATATGTAGACTCCTATAACACCTATTCGATTTTTACTTAAAACCCTAATCTAACTCGTCCAACTGGGCCTAGGCCTTTTTTTTACCTCAACTAGACGTTTGGCCCACTAATTTCCAAGGGACCCGAAACCCTTCCTAACACGGATTTCTACACTTCCAACTTTTCAAACTCATCACGTGTCGAAGCCTCCAGGACCGCACCTCCTGTATCTTTTCCATGCATCATCCACCATGTGTCGTAGCCTCCTGACTGCACCTCCGTAGCTCCAACACGTATCATTCATCTCTGATCTCCATGCGCCCCAAGCATGAGCCCGACTATCTCGTGACCTCCTTGACCGTCTGAACCTCGGATCTCCCCATCCTAGTCCCGGTCCACCTCATCACCGACCATGATCGTCTCCATACTCAACCTGCACATGCAAAGACCAAAGAACATTCTTCCAGTACAAGTTCCTTCCAACTTGACCAACATCAGTTCACGCACGCACCACACACCTTGCATAACATTGCTAAACAAAATCACCAATTATTCATCATAATAAATTAACCATTGTCAATTATTCATCACCAAAATATTCTACACCTAGCCACATGGTCTAACACGATGTGTTTGGATCTCGCAAAGGGGAGTGCCATGAGGTCTGCACTTTATATCACTTTGCCAGACGGTATGCAGATACACATAAGGAGAGATGGTAATAGACTCATCTCTAGGGAAGAGAATAAACAAGATGTAATAGAAGAAATATCTACCTATCTACTCGTTTAACGTAAACAATATCAAACATTTCAATTTTGTCATCTTAATAGGGCACCAGGGGCGGATGTAAATTCTCCAATGGGGGGCACAGGCCCCACACCGATTTTTATTTTTGTTACTTAGAGTCTAATTTTACACAGTGTGTATCCCCACTTGCAAAAACTAGTGCCCCACATCTATCTAAAAGAAAGAAAGCTTAAACATGTTAACAAACAGGGGGGAGAAAAGAAAAATACGTAGGACGTTGACAAAGCAAGACACTCAAAGAAGTGTGTAAGTTGAAATTGACATGACACAGCATATCAACAGACATAGAAAAGAAAACAAAATAATAGGGGCTACTTGAATCAATCGAGTGTAGGCCACCAGCCGGTCCAGCCCCAAGCCAACACCAGCCCAAGGCTCAAGTGGCCAAACCAACACCAGCCCCAAGCCAATACCAGCCCTAGGCCCAAGCGGCCAAACCAACACCAGCTCCAAGTCAACAAAGTAGGCAATGCTAGGTCTAGATGATAACTTACCTACCTTCTCTTATTCCCCACATCTACAGCGGCGACGGACCTAGCGCCGGAGCTGCTATTGTCCGGGAGCACACCGACCGCTTCTTGCCCGCGCTTGGGTGTGTCGGACTCGTATGGTATGGTTAGATTGCTTGCTGTGTTTATCTTACTACGTGCGCATGCAAATGGAGTAAATCTATGTATATGTATCAATGTATGCAGTATGGACCGACGGTCATGACAATACGTGAGGTCGTCCACTAACTACTTATTGTCTTGTCTCGGTTGACTGGCTCCTTGCTCCAAAGCTCAATGATCTTCATAGCTAATGAAGAAACGATCAGTCGACCAAAATAGTTACTAAATTTTGTGATTTAGATTTTAGGGTTTCAATTCTATGATCTTTAAATTATTTATGGGTTAGGCCTTTAATATTAGAATGGCCTATTTTGATTTTTGCAACAATTAAATTAGGGGATTTTTCAACGTGTTTCAATATCTAATTTTATGTGTTTCAATAGCTAACCATCTTTTGTTCTTGGATTCATCCTAAATAATTCACTAATAGTATATTGATTTTGGTATGTTGTCTGATAAATAGTTATTTATCATTGAACTTTGTCGTAAAATTATTTGATATTACAAAATTTAGAATGTATTATTATCTACTACATTATTGATGGATGCATTGACAAGTACATGTATGGAGCATAAGATCATATATTATTTGTGTTCTAGATCCGCCACTGTAGGGCACCACACTTAATAAACAAGGCTTGATTGAGGCCATGTATCAATGAACTTATTGCAGATAGGATTAATTGATTTTAAAAACTCTCAGGTGACAACATATATGTTGCACACAGTGCAGTTGAGTTGCGCTTTGGCTAGTGAATTTGTTTTTAACAGCGCTCTCAATAACAATTTGTTGGGAAACATTGCAAAGTCACATAGAAGAAAGAAAGCTTGGAAATTGTTGGTGAAAAATAGAAAGTTTATAAATTGTTGTTACAGTAACTAGCAGAGTGCCCCACACACTTGCGCAGATAGTCTTGTTGTTGATATATTGCTTCAGTACGATGAATGTGGTTTACACTTAATGGCGTGATCCTAATGACCATGCATGGCTATGTATTCTTGGGGAAAAAGAAGTAATGGCTTGCCTACTGCATGCCTCACTCTCGCTCCAGTCTCCAGAGCAGTAGCTAGGGGTGCAAATGGGTTGGGTTAATCCCGACCGATCCGGTACCGAATCCGGTCGGTACCGGATTCGGGAAGGGAATTTGGTATCCGGTCGGATTCGGATTCGGATAATTCATGTTGGATTCGGATTCGGATTCGGGAGAGTTTTATCTGACCAAATAGTTTTGGTATTCGGATACCGGATAATTATCCGGTCGGATATCTGGTCGGATATTCGGTCGGATATTCGGTTCGGGACAGCCCGACAGGCCTATAGTAAAACGGCCATAACTTTCACAAACGGAGTCCGATTCAGGTGTTCTTGGGCTTGTTTGAAAGCTTATTTCAATGCCCATCCAATAGGTAAGGCCCCAGCTTTAGAACCCTTCTGGTCGCGCCGCAATATCCAAAACAATGTGACGGTGGAAAAATCAGGGTTTCCTTTTTGTATGAGTTTGAGTCTAATACAATGTCGGGTTGAGTTGTACTTAGTTTGGAGACCTTGTGGACGTCCCAAGGGGTTATATAAGCCTTTTATTCATAGCCTTTAGGGTTAGGGTTTTTTTAGATCAATTTAGCCCCATGTGCAAACTCCACGTTGTCTCTTGTGTCGACTAGACCAACAGATTCATGTTACAGAACCTCAACAATCCTTGTGCGACTTTTATATCTAGCAATTTTTAGGTTTCTCACTATCCTTGTTCATGTGTGTTCTTCGGTTGCATGCAGAAATAGACCTTCATGGTCAGGTCAACCGCGTTCTTGGCACGGTTGATAACAACTTGGAGTGTGGTTCAACGATTGCTAAGGTGCAAGCGACGTCGTACGGTTGTAGTCGGATCGCAAGAGTCACCTCCACCAAAATCGATAGTTATTATCCTATTGGAAGATCGAGAAGCATATGTTCCTTTCCGTATGCACGTACTATCCGTCTACATTATTCGTTTCTGATCCGAAACCGTCAAGTATCCGTTCCGGCGGCACCGTATTCGAAATTTCGAATACTCCGAATTCGTATTCGTATCCGACTCCGAATCCGAGAAAAAAATATGGGTTAGGATACGGTATGAGCAATATCCGTCCGAATCCGACCCGACTGCACCCCTAGTAGTAGCTCGACTGATAAACCAGAGAGAGAAGAGAGACCTTGCATTGAGAGGTCTTTCTTCTTTCCTTGCGTCATTTGGACGCAACAATAAAAAAAGAAACAAAAGAGTTGTAATCCGACTATCGACTTATGTTTCTTTCATATATACATAAGATTTAGGCCACCTCATAAACGATCATCACCGTTATGATTATCGTGGGCCACCTCATGGCCACACAAGATTTTTTTGTATAGATTAACGGGATTCCTAGAGATTAGTGTGGAAATTTTGAACCCTTTAGGCCAAGGAGATGCCTTTAATATAACTGGTCGTTTGTAGATGCATAGATGCCCATCTCATCTTAAAATAAGGCATGGTTTATGGAGCTTCTCACTTTTGTTTAGGAACAGAGCATCTGACTCGACCCGAAATGCTTGTTGAATTGCTGCAGCGATTCATCCCTACGAATTGTGAGCTCGATTCCATCAGGCATCTCTGTGTCACTTGTGCCGCCAAGTTGGTAGGAATCGAAGCCATCGAACATGGATAGGCAGACATGGGAGAGGAGAGCGTAGCGGCAGTGGCCATGCTTGGAGTAGACAACACCAGGGTAGGCAGCTGCTGCAGCGGCGGCCAGGTCCCACCGAGCGCATCGGACGAGCTCGGCGAGCACGCAGGTGAAGCGGTGAGCGACGCAGAGCGCGTCGCGGAGGACGGAGTCGAAGACGCCCATGGACAGCATGGCGCCAAAAGCGTTGCCACCGCCCGGTGGCGGCACGAGGGTGTGGTCGAGGCGCGTGTTGCTGTCCTCCAGCGCCGCATGCTCCCGGTGTAGCACGACGGCCTCGGAGTCCTTGGCGTCGAGCGCGATCTGGAGGCGGTCCACCACGGCGTCAAACGACCACAGCATCTTGTACAACAGCAATGCTAACATGTGCTTGTCCACGAACTCTAGACATGCACCATCTCATCATAGTCACTCAACTGGGTCCTCACCCATTTACAATTTTAATGTTTTAAAGATTCTACTGTTAGTAATGTGGGTGGTAATATAACTAAGTTCTAACCAATCTGAACCAGTGGATCACAAAAATTAGACAATTCATATTTATTTTAAAGTATCATAAAACAGCTCTAAAATTATGACGCATTACATATTTGAACATCTCATCTTTGAGGTGTTGAGGGGTCCAGTCCATCCTGTAGCATTTAGGTGGTATTACAGGATTCTTTACACAATATATATACATTATTTTAACAACCCATTTATATATTACTATACAATAAACAAGTGCATTGTAGATATGCTGAAGACTATGTTTGTCAAGGGAGGCAACAGGAATGTAGGTGTGCAGCATCCATGGGATAATACAATAACAACCAACATTGAAAACTGAACACATTTAGCGTGGTAGAGTGGAAGATGAGATAAACTCTTGCTCCAAGCTATAACGATTAGTCCCTTGGGATCCTGAAGTAGCTTCCTTGCCGAAAAATTCAACATAGAAAGACCCAGGATTAGTTTTGGCATTTGTTGTCATTAAGGGTTCCATCTCTTGCTTATTTGCTAGAACGGCATGGCATGAGTTCATCCGTTTGGTTTGTATAAATTGTAATGTCATCTCTACTTGCTTCATAGTAGGTCTTTCTTCACCTTGAAGTCTCAAACACAGCTCTGCAAGAGAGGCAACATTTTTAATCTCTTCCTCAGTTGCTTCCTCAAGAACTTGAGCAGCCACTATGTCTGTAATCGGCCTCACCTTTGTTTCCCAAAGAAAATACTGGGCCATGTTTTGCTTCAACCCTATCTCACTTGTAAAAATAGGTTTCTTCCTAAGGAGCGGCTCCACAAGTACCACTCCAAAGCTGTACACATCACTTTTCCCGTTTAATTGCCCGGTTTGATAATACTCAGGATCTAAATACCCGAAAGTGCCTTGTACATTTGTAACAACATGGGTTTGATCAATAGGAACCAATCGTGAAGCACCAAAATCTGAAACTTTAGTAGTGTAGTTGCCATCCAAAAGTATGTTCGACGACTTCACATCACGGTGAAATATCGATACTGAAGCTGCAGAATGGAGATAACGAGTGCTCTGCAGCCTCTACAAGCAATCTTTAGCGATCATCCCAAGACAACCGGAAGCCTTTGCTGCATCAGCGTGGAGAATTCCAAATAACGAACCATTGGGAATAAAGTCATACACAAGTAGCGGAACCTCAGTTTCAAGACAACATCCAAAAAGCTTTACAATATTGCGCTGATTTATCTGAGAGAGAATGGCAACCTCATTGATAAAATTGTTGATTTCATCTTGCTCAATGATGTTAGACTTTTTTATAGCCACGACACGTTGATCAGATAAGATACCTTTGTATACCATGCCATGCCCTCCATGTCCAACTATACGTGAGGAATCAAAGTTATTTGTCGCCTTTTCAAGCTCTTCTAAGGAGAAAATTTTTGTCTTGTCACTCGCATTCTCTTCAGATGATATTAGTTGTTCTAGGAGAAGGCCTTGGTTTTTTCGGAAGTATTTTCTACGTATTTGCTTTTGAATGTCTCTTTTCCATCTACCAATGAGAATCATCCCACTCAGGAAACAAAGTAGAATGCCGAAGCCACCACTAAGCCCAATGATAATACCTAAAGAGATTTTTCCATTTAATTAATGCTCTATTTTCCTTGAGCTTTGAGGATTGAAATAGAAACGAGCACATACCTAAGAGCAGACTTTGTTTTCTTGTTGAACGACACTGCATAGTTGTGGCATCATACTCTGTTTTATCGGGGCACTCGGTGCAATTGTAGCTCCCTACAACATTGTGACATATCCCTTTGCAAATGCCTGGTGTATTGCACTCGTTAATATCTGGAACCACAAATCATAGTAAGTTGAGAAAGCAACGTACAAAAGGTGAACATCATTGCTAATATGGAAGTGATGATGATTCGATCAATCTTGTCTAATTTTGATCACCAGTATACATAGCTATACCTAAATTGGCCATATCAAAATTGTACCAATATGTTATAATTTTATAAGATATTTCTAAAATATTATCTTTACTACTTGAAAGAGTTGACAGTGGTGGTGGTTCATCTGCATCTCCCGCTCCCCCTTGTACCTCCTAAAATCTCTTACAAAAACAGGAAAAAACAATCTACAAAAAAAATTCTGCCACACTAAAAGTTCTTTAACAAAAAAAAAACAAAACTCTACCAGGTACACGACAGAGCTGAGGGCGCAAAGGCACGATGCGGCCGAGTAAGGAGATGGAGCTGACGACATGGGCTAGACAGGTCGATCCCAACAATGTCGACTCAACATGCTAGGATGATATGATTTTCTTATCCATAACAAAGCATGGACATTTAGCTAGTAATTTATAAGATTATGTTTATATATAATTATTCCAAATAAAAGTAAATGATAAATGAAGTTGGAGAGTGAGCAATTCCTAAAATGTCATGCATTTGTGAAGGAGGGAGTATATAACATGAGAATTTATCATACAGGCTGAATTATGAATCGAAGAAAAATAAATTCCCATCTTAATCGTGGGTGTAAGGGAAAAATCAAGTCTGTTAATTCAGATGTCTGGAAAGGGAGTGGATGCACTTTAGCTTCCAATACTTTAGATGGTGCAATCCTGTTGCCCATTGAGGGCCTGCAGGAGGTGTTTATGAGGTGTCCTCTGCTTTTGTTTGTATTCCCTTCTCTCTGTTAATGAAATGAGGCAGAGCTCCTACCTTTGTTTCATAAAAAAAGCATCACATTTACATATCAATTCTCAAATGTAAAATATCCTCAAAAAATTCTAAAGTGTAAAGCAAATTTATTCTGGGACATTGCAAATGTCCGAAGCAATATATTTTTATGTAGATGTAGCTGTTGTAGATAATCCCCATTCTGGAGTATTTCCAAAGGAATTATACTACTTCATGGAAATTTTCTATAAATTTCTTGCATTCAAAGAGGCCTTAAAATACAGTAGATAACTCACTCTGGGTGCAAATGAACTGGATAAAAAAATTGTATAGAGTTGCATCCCTATAAAATAAAGCTAATAGGAATCCAGAAACTGCCATATATTTTTCTTTTTGCAAAAACTGTATTACTTGATCAATCTTTTTTTAAGATATCGCTACTCTTAAGTGTAGAAAAATAAAAGAGAAAGATATAGATGTGTTTGGATCTTGCAAAGGGGAGTGACGTGAGCTTTGCGCTTTATATCACTTTGCCAGACGGTATGCAGTACAAGTGTTATACGCGACAACAGAAATACACATAAGGAGAGATCCGTAATAAATTCAATCTCTAGGGAAGATAATAAATACGATATAATAGAAGAATTATCTACCTATCTATTCGTTTAACGTAAACAAATCTCAAACATTTCAACTGTCATCTTAATAGGGCACCACACTTAATAAATAAGGCTTGACTGGGGCCATGTATGAATGAACTTATTGCAGATAGGATTACTTGATTTTAAAAACTCTTAGGTGGCAACATATATGTTGCACACGGTGCAGTTGAGTTGCGCTTTTGGCTAGTGAATTTGTTTTTAACAGTGCTCTCAATAACAATTTGTTGGGAAACATTGCAAAGTCACTTAAAACTTAAAAGAAAGAAAGCTTAGAAATTGTTGGTAAAAAATAGAAAGTTTATAAACTGTTGTTACAATAACTAGCAGAGTGCCCCCACACATTTGCACGGATAGCATTGTTATCGATATATTGCTTCAGTAGGATGAACATGGTTTACACTTAATGGTGTAATCCTAATGACCATGCATGGTGTTGCAATATCTTCTAATTCCTTCTCTGTCAACATGTCGTCAAGGGAATGTGCTTGGTCCTTCACGAGACGTGATCCTCCGCCTGTGTCTTCGTGTGATGCGCTGACGTGATGAAGCGCCCACCTTTCTCCTTATATTACTCTCGCGTAATCACACCAATCAACAATCTTACGTCTCCCTTGTATTACTCTCACGTAATCACACCAATCAACAATCTCACGTCTCCCTCTCTCTCTCCTTTATTTCTTTTCTTCTCAACTTCTTACATTGCATTGCTCCTGACTTGCATGGCTTTTAAAAGGACTACACAACCCGACTCAACATCAAAATGGACTCATACTCTCACACGGAAACAGTAACGCAGCGTATACGGACTCGTATACAACTCGTATACATAAACGGTAAACCGACAAACTCAGATACGATTTGTGGACTAGACTTCTACGTATACGGCAATCATACGTACATGTGTATAACTCAAATACGTCTAAAAACAAGATTAAACTCTAACACATGGCTATGTAGTCTTGGGGGAAAAAGAAGTAATGGCATGCCTACTGCATGCCTCACTCTCGTTCCAGAGTAGTAGCCCAACCGATAAACCAGAGAGAGAAGAGAGATGGGGAGAGATTTAGGCCACCTCATAAACGATCATCACCGTTATAATTATCGTGGGCCACCTCATGGCCACACAAGATTTTTTTTGTATAGATTAACGGGATTCCTAGAAATTTGTCTCTTTTTCTGATTTAAGGATTAATGTGAAAATTCTGAACCATTTAGACCAAGGAGATGCGTTTAATTTCAGTGGCCGTTTGTAGATGCATAGATGCCCATCTCTTCTTAAAATAAGGCAAGTCTTATGGAGCCTCACTTTTGTTTAGGAACGGAGCATCTGACTTGACCCAAAATGCTTGAAAATTTACGCTACTTGGTTTTTCGGTTGCACAGAAGGGCATTGTTATTGAAGGAAGATAGAATTGGGTGGAATTGGATGTATTGCATTGAGCCTCTTGGGTGGTATATATAGAGGTACAAGACCTGGAGGGGGCAAGACAGTACAAGGGATTGTAATCCCAATGGACTCTATCCTACCAAATATATTGTACTATAACATCCCCCGCAGTCACAACGGGAGCGTCGCAGACGGTGAGACTAGAGAAGAAGCCGAAGAGTTGACATCCCCCCACAGTCATAACCGTCGATGCGTTGCGTATGCTGTGACTGGAGCAGGAACCGACGAGTAGCTCAAGCAAGGCGGTAGCCCTTTGTGCCGATGTCGAGGTAGCCGAGCGCGAGGGCGAAGTAGTCGTGGTCGAGGGTGCCGTGCTGGAGATGGCCGTGGTCGACGTTGCCGTGGTCGGGTTACCGATGTCAAGGCGGTCGCTCATGAAGCCGCGGCGCAAAAGAGGCGCCATGGTGATAGCGAGAGCGCGTCGGCGATCGTCGTGGAAGGGGCGATGCCAAGGTCGACGCGATCGGGGCCGTCGAGATGTAGACAGCAGCGCGCAATCGGGCGACGGGGCGGAGCGGAGGGTCGATGCGGTCAAGCCGCGAGCGGCGTGTGCGGGTTGCCGACCGGCAGCAGCGTCGAGGCAAAGCACGCACCGTGTTGCAAGTACCGGATGTACAAGGGAGAGGGCCCCAACCAGGCGTGGTTGTGCTGGATGAAGAAGGAGCGATGCGGCGCAACGCTCCTACCCGGCGGCGATCGGCAGATGCTCTTGCTCGGCGGCGATCTGATGCAAATGCGGCGATGGCGGTAGCGCTCGATGTCGGCGATGAAGGCCCGATTAGTATGACGAAGACCGGGTGTCGATGCACCGGGGACGGCGATGTAGATGCAACGGCGAGGGGACACACGGGCGGCGGTGCTGCGGCCCGAGGAGGCGACACAGCAGCCGCTCTGTTGCTCGGAGAAGATGCGCGTAGTACTCAGCAACGGACTTCACGGAGCGGTGGATCGCGCTGTCGGCTGTCGGCCGAGTCTGGCGGCGGGGCGACAATGGAAGAAGTCGGCGGAGGCGTCCCGATCTCTGGTGGTGATGACGAACCGGCGATTAAGACGTGCGGACGGGATAACCAAGATGCGCGCGGGAAGGCGTCCCCTCGGCATCGCGTGCCCGGCCTGGCCGCACAGTCGAAGAGGTAGAGGCTGGTGTAGTTGACGCCGATGTCGGAGTAGATACGTGCGAGGTCGACGGGCGGTGGGCGACTCAACCTCGATCAGTGATCGGGACAAAAGAAAAGATACAACAGTAGTTGACAAGAGGACACCTCCATAGAAAATTCTCAATTTGCCTTGGCTGCCCACCCCCATAGCGCATAGTGTATAAATCCACTTAGGCAGCATAGGCTCCGATGCAGCTCGGCAGCTGGATCCGGGCTCGCCCCGGCGGCTTGTAGATGGAGAAAAGCGAGAGGTGGCGCCGAGCAGAGATCTGGGGGGTGTGCGGCTTCGCATGGCAGCCCCCCATGGCCGGCGCCCAGCGAGCGTGGTGGGAGGGGCTGGAGGCCTGGGGTGGCGGTGGCGTCCGAAGGCGGCGGTGCGAGCGAGGCGCGAGCACGGCGGCCGGATCTGAGGCGCGACGGCCAGATCTGGGGTAGGTGGTCCAAGGCAGGCTGCGGAAGGCGCAGATCCAGCGGCGGCCTAGGAAGGGCGGAGGCGCCCAGATCCGGCGGGAGATTCGATGTTGCGGCGAAGATCCGTCGGGAGATTCGGTGGCGCGGTGGGAGTTCCAGAGAAGATCCCACGGCGGGAGGTGGTCTCCGAGTGGCGGTCAGCGGCAGAGGACGGTCCCCTCTACCTCTCTTCGTCGGTAGAGGCGGAGCATCGGCGGGTCGACTGGGGTCGCGTGACTCAATCCTGGCCTCCTCGTCGCCGTGTTGGAGGCCCGACGCTCCGACCGGTGTGGGGCACGTGTCCTAGCCCGGCTGCCACTATGGTGGCTCAGGGACGAGGTGCGGCCTAGCCCGACCGCCACCACGGCGGCGCTGGACGGGGCGCAACCCAGCCGCCTCCATGGCGGGGCAAAGATCTGGAAGGGGGTGACGGCGACGGCCCAGGACGAGCCTGGGGAACGGGATGGTGGTAGCCCGACCGCGACGAGGACGATCGCAAGGATGTAGGCCCGATCTGCTGCTTGATGATGACAACGACGATGGCGGCCGGATCAATAGGATCCGCCGCCTAAACGGTGGCGCTGCCCCCGGCGGAGATAGATCTCCCCGGGGGGCGCGGTGCGGAAGTGAGCGGCGGCTAGGGTTAGGAGCTAAACCTAGGCTCTGATACCATGAAGGAAGATAGAATTGGGTGGAATTGGATATATTGCATTGAGCCTCTTGGGTGGTATATGTAGAGGTACAAGACCTGGAGGGAGCAAGACGGTATAAGGGATTGTAATCCCAATGGACTCTATCCTACCAAATATATTATACTCTAACAGTTATCATACTGGGGAGGTTGGATAAGGGGAGAGGGTACCTTTGCAGCCATTAGTGATATATGGATTTCCCTGAAAACCAGTTGAGCATTTGCACCTATATCCAATATAACCTTTCATAGAGTTGACACCTAAGCATGTGATGTTCATACTAACACATGCATATTGAGTGAGGTTCTTCTGGGCCACTTGACATGTTAGGTTGGCAACAGCCCAGTGCACTGACACTACTGATTCCCCAAAACTAGCATAGAGTTCGGTTTCTTCTGGTAAGTACATCTTAAGATGCCACTCTTCAAAATATGATGTAAATCTGATGCCTACAAGCCCCTCAGTGAGATTTATGTATGTCACGACGTGGTCGTCATCGAATTGGAGCATGGAAGATGTCGCGTTTGTGTAGTTGAGTTGAAATAGCTTCCTCGCGGAGCAGCCTTCCTCCAGGCCGAAAGGAAATGGAACACTGATGTTCCCACAACACTGGGAGCAATTTGCCTTTAGTTGAATTGGGTTATATCCTGCATTTAGTAAACAAAATGCATGAGCTTGTCCGGTAATTTGACTCTTTTGAAGTTCTTTCAGCCATGTTGTAAAAATAATAATCAAATTATTATAGTAGTAGAAACACGTAGACTTAAATGAAACAATTTTAGCATTACAACGAGCTTCAAAAGGTAGAATCTTATTATCAAAGTAATTCTGAAATAATTAACTAGGATCACAATACAAATCTTATGCATGATTCTCGCCAAATGTAACTGGTCTCCTAATATGTAATAAATGTGGCATTATTGACTATCTGACGCTGCACATGGTTGACATTTGCTAAAATACACTGCACTCGGTTGGCATTCGTCCTTCTCATGTTTATTTCAGATTGGGCCGCCTGTTCCTCGCCCTCTGTTGGCAGTTGCCATGCATCGTGGTTTGGTGAGCGACCTTGCTAGGTTACTTCGCTACGTCCTCCTCTCCACTTGGTTGCTCCGTCACATACAAAGCCAGGTTAGCAAGAACTTGGATCCTCCCCTCCCTCGGATCTCCATGTTCTCTTTCGACGGCCCTCCCTCTAGGGTTTCCTTTCCCGGAGGATGTCAGAGTGTGTTGTTGGGTACCCAGGTGGGCAGCTTCTTGCTAGGGGTGTCAACGGATCACATAAGAATCGAATAGTGATCTTCTCATATTCGTATTTATATTTTTAAATAAATACGAATTCGAATATGCTTAAATACGAATATAAATTCGAATATCCCCAAATACGAATCGAATACTTACTCAATTTGGTCAAATGCGAATATCCTATGGCATAAGAAAGTTTAGCAAATTGACACCAGTTTTATAGTAATATTTATGCCCTTTTTACTCTGATTTACCACATAATCACTTATCATTGGTGTCATTTTGCCACTAATCCTAACTAATTCTAGATATATTGCAAATAAATTGTTTATAAACATATTGAATTTGGCTAAAAAGAGTATGCGAAAAGCCTTATTAAGAGATATGCCAAAATGAAAAACATGAAATGCCATATTAGAGTCTATTATGATCGAAATGCATATCTAATTTGCTCAATTTGGAGATTAAATGCAAAAGATACATCAAGTATTCTGCACACCACATTTGAACCCAAATAGTATTCGTATTCGTTTAGCACTGAATTCTGCATGCCACATTCAAATTTGTATTAGGAAAAAATTGGATACTATCCAGATTCGTATCCGTTTTATAATATGAAGAACCATATGAGAAGGCCTGGGATAATGTTATGATGAACCGTTACAAATTTCGTGAAGTGATTGATTGATTTTGCAAAGATCAAATTTTGTCTGGATTGTTTTATGAATTCTTTAGGGAAACTGGTCATACCGCAGGTGTGACGGCAGTCATATCGTTGGGCGGTAGTACCACGGAGGTGCGGTGGTCATACCACAGGATGGTAGCTCTGATTTCTAGTTGGCGGTAGCTAATTTTTAGGAAGATTCAGTTGCAAGGTGCGAAGGTGCAGTAGTACCAACCTGTGGGAGCGGTAATACCATGGTGCAGTAGTATCGGCCCTATGGGAGCGTAGTACCGGCCTAAGTGAACAATTCGAGATTTTAGTAAATTGAGTCATGGTTTGAGTTGGGTTGACCTAGGTCAGTGTATTAATGTTGCATGAAGCATGTTTTGACTAACGTGGGTCAAGTTACGAAGAATTTATGCCCGAAAATGATTTCCTTCTCTTTGGATGTGCAGGGTCGCTTGGAGTCAACCACGGTCAAGAGCGAGGATCAAGGCTATGCTCATGGAGGAGCCGAGGTCTAGAACAATTGAAGATACTGGGCGAGGTGGTGAGCTCAAGCATGGCACGAGAAAGGTGGGAAATGTTAAAGACGAGTTCGAACAGTGGGGTTGCATCATGTGGCTTGGTCGGTCCAAGTGAGATGTGGTCCAATGGAACCAAAACGGGAGAGACTTGCTAGTGTGTGGGAAGCTAGTGGTGTACCTACATGTGGTAAGCATGACGATTGCTTGCAATGCAAGATGAAGATTGGGTCAAGAAAGGGTATTTTGGTAGTTTGGCCAAAATACCGAAAGCTACATTGGATCAAAACCGCAACGCTTAAGCGGTGCTTGGAAGAGTAGTTTAGATCAAGGAGAAGCTGATTTGATCAAGATGGGTCAAGGTTAAGGACTTAACAAATGCGGGCTTATGTGCTTTGAAAAGCGTGCATAAGTGAATATATTTGAGTAAAATCCGTGTGTGTGTGGGGTTATTGAGTTTTCTCCATTGTGCTAAGTAGATAGTATCTACTAAGGGTTAGATGTGGCTAGCTAGCCCATCTATTTAAAGATTTGGGATGGAGACTTGTGGTTAATCATCCAACTTATCTCTCTTGTTCTCTCATGTTTAGGGTTATGGTTTGAGAGTCGAGTACTTGATGTGCTCTCTATCCTCCAAGGTAGAGTGGCTATAGAACTTTTCTATTTAAGTAAGCAATACATCAATCTTTATGTATCTCCATAGATCTATCATGTTTTGATTGATTTGCTCTTGATTTGGTCGATTTTGATCTCTTCTCTTCCCCTTTTTTTGATTTTGTTGTGCCAAAGACATATAAGAGATAGAGATAATCTCTGGAAATCAATCTAAACACATCTAGGTATTTTGATAGCAAGTTAAAGAAGAAACTCGGTTTTGCTTGATTTTGGGCTCAACGAGTGTTTTCGTGATCCGAGATATTTTTGAGTGTTTTATTTGGTGTTCGTGCTTGCTGTGACATGTGGGAACATGTCCAAAGCCTTCTTGGCTATCCTCTGTCCACAAGCAAGTCTTGATCATCATTTTGGTTTTTGCTCTATTTTGGTGCAAATTGCCTTCAAACTGAAAAAGGTCAGAATTTTGGCAATGATTCTATTGATCGTTCAATGGAATTGGTTCCTAACATCTAGAGAAACTGTATGCCAAGTTTTATGTCATTGGATCCATGGATCAAAAGTTACATGGATTCTTGGTTTTGAAATCGTCTTTGATTTTATTGTTTCTTGATTTTCTTTGCGTGGTAGTACATGATTCTTTGTAGTGGTACTACTAATTTTGTTGATTTTTCTTGGTAGTTCAGTTTCTTGATTTATTGGATTTTGCGTAGGTTTCCTATCCTAATCTTTTTAGCTTTGTAGCTATTAGAGCAGAAGATTGGTGAATACTGGAAAAATTTTGAGGCACCATTCAACCTCTCCTCTGCTACCATCTTTGGTTCTACAAGTGGTGTTAGAGCCCAGTTAGCTCTTCTCATAGATCTTAACCAGTTTTAGGAACCTTGGCAGCAAACAAGAACTCAACCAAGCCATCCATTTTTGATGGAGTTAATTTTTCTTATTGGAAGTCTAGCATGTATGCCTATATTGAGGCTCAAGGGCATGCAATTTGGCTTAAAGTCAAAAATCCCTATGAGGTGCTGGCTAATGATGATGTGATCTCTCCTAATATGGAGGCAAACAACAAGGCACACAACTTCTTGATTCAAGGACTTAACCGATCTGAGTTTGAGCGAGTCACTAACTTGGGATCTGCTCATGAGATCTAGAAGATGCTCTCTAACTACCAAGGCTCTACTGTGAGTAAGGAAGTAAGACATAATCACTTCAAGAAAGAATACTCCAAGATCAAGCAAAAGTTCAAAGGATCTTTAGATGAGTTGTGGAGAAGATTTAACAAGATCCTACATGATCTTCATGCTGTTGGCTTGACTTTATCTGATTCTGAGAATGCACGCCAAATCATGGGTGCTCTTGATGTGAGAGTTTGGATGATGAAAATCACATCCATCAATGACAACACTGTCATGAGGTAATTTACCATAGATAAGATTTACTCAAGATTAAAGACGCATAAGATTGACTTCATCTCACGTCTTCTCAGGGCAAAGTCGATGGCGCTTGTGATGGACCCTTCTCGGAGCAGTACTTCAGGTGTTGTGGATTTTGTCACTTCTGGATTTTTCTTGTTCATCTTGCATTCCATGAGCGATGAGCAGCTAGAAAGGCTACCTAAGGAAGATTTAGCCCTCCTATCCACAATATTCACAAGAGTCCACAATAAGGTGAGGAACAAGAGAAGAGGTGGTCCGGTGACTTACTTTGAGTGTGGTGAGCCAAACTACATTCGGACCAAGTGCACCAAGCTGAAGGGTAAGGAGGAGAAAGACCTTCGGAGGCATCATCAAGCTCGAGACATGAAGGTCAAGAAACCCAACTACTATAAATTGTCAACCGGGTCCTTGCCACTCTGGAGAATGTTGACATGAGTGATGTGGACTTGGGGATGAAAGACGATGAGGATGACATCCATGGCAAGAAGGCCCAGGACTTCACCGGCATATGCTTCATGGATAAGGGCAACAATGACGTCGACTTCTTTTACTCTGATGAGCCCTACAGCGACCCTGATGAGGTCCAACGTGTGAGGAAGGAGGACATGTGGCTTGTTGTCTCCATGTGTTCTCGACACATTACCGGAGATTCTACATAGTTCTTCTCCCTCACACGTGCATTCGGTAATAAGTTGATCATGTTTGAGGATGCTTCTACCAGGACCATGATAGCCAAGAGTATAGTGCACATCAACAACAACTTCATGCTCAAGGACGTTGCTTTGGTAAGTAAGCTGAGATATAATCTACTGTCTGTCTTCCAACTTCTTGATGAGGGTTTAGAAGTGAGGTTCGATTGTGGTGAGTGTAGAGTTCTAGACTCCTCGGGTGAGTATGTCTTTGGGATCCCTAGGTTTGAGAGAATTTTTAGTGCTGATTTTAGTATCTCTTCTACCTCTAGCCTAGGTGTCTTGTGGCTTCTGACTCTCATTACTTAGTATTGTGGCATTATAGGCTTGGATGCATAGGTTTCGACCACTTAATTAGAGTCAGTAGTAAGAACCTGATTAAAGGATTGTCTAGGCTTAAGAGTGCTAGAGATCTAGTGTGCACACTTTGTAGACATGGTAAGATAGTTTCTGTTTCTCATCCACCTCTTACTTTAATCATAATGGATGGATCTGGACAGCTTCTTCACTTAGACTGTAGCATCCTGATTTTCAGAGCCTTTTTTTAAGCTTTTAAAATAAAATTCACCATTTGGATTTTTTTAGAATTAATAAAAGCTTAAATTAAATTCTTATTAATTAAAAGAATTTAATATGATTAAATTAAACATTAACATTTGGTGAAAGCATTTTATTTGGGTTCCTTGTGTCTCAAGGAATTTTCTTGGATTTTTTTGAGTTTATTTGCTATTTTCTAGAGCTCAAAAGGATTTATTTGAATCTCTAGAAAAAGAAAAAATATTAAAAACACCCTAAAAGGCCAAGTGGGCTGAAGCCCACCAGACCGGCCCGACCCGTCAGCAGCTTCCGCCTCACCACGTGGTGAGCATCCGCGCTCGTGCCTGCCCACCGGATAGCCGCCATGCGTCACCAATACGGAGTGTCTGCCTTGCCCACGCTCATCCTGACCACTTGTCCTATCCAAGCCACTGACAAGTGGAGCCCACCTATCAGAACTTCCGTCTCTACAACAGACTCCTCCTTCATCGTTTTCGGCGCAGACTCCGCTTCGCCGCCGCTCACCCGTGTTCGTCTCGAACTCGTCGCCCGTGCCCATCTCTGCCTCCTCGGCGTCCTCGCTATAAAGCCGGTCATCCCCATCGTCCTCCTCACCCCGCAACCGCCTTCGTCGAGAGCCGCTAACTCGTGCGCCGTCATTTTCGTTGAGTTCACCATCGTCCGAGCCTTCGTCTCCATCTCCGGTAGCCAGCAACGTCGTCTTCGTCGCCGCCACCGAGTGCCCTGTCGCCGGTGAGTCCCCGTCGTCGAGCTGTCCCATCCTCGCCGTCGGCCAGACCACCAGTGAGCACCTCGCAGCGTCTCCCCTCGCCCGCTGGTCAATCCCACCACCGTTCGGTCGCCTCGCCTAGCGTGCGCCATGCACCGCCTCGGTTTACGCTCTGACCGCTTCACCCCACACCCGCATGCGTTAGCGCTGACGCTAGACCACATGCGTGCTGTGCGCCTCTTCGTCTTCTCCATAGACCCAGTCCACCGCAGACTGAATTGCCGACACCACGGGACCACCTGTCAGACCGTGAGCCGTTGAGCGGAGTCAGCAAGCCTAGTTAGCTTCCACCTCAGCCCTAGGGTCCACATGTCGTGCCACGTGTGCACCACATCAGCACACAAGTTGTCCCTAGTGCCCCGTCAGCATGCCACGTCAGTGTGCCATGTGTTTGCCACGTCAGCTCCACCTGCTACGTCAGCAGCCCAGTCACACTTGCACTATTCCATGCACCGGGTTCACCGTAGACTTGCTTTTTCATGAGCCAAGTCTACAGCACAGTAGAATTTCTGGTTCTCAGCCTTTTTCTTTAGATTAGATTTTACAAGAGCTCGTTCTCCTCCGTCCGAACTCCGATTGACCCGATTCTTTTTCCTAAATTCATCTAAAATTGATCTCTATCTTTTGGTTCTGGTTTTGAAGTTTTTGGAGTTCATTTGAATTTTATTTGAATTTGTTTTGTGTTACATTTCATTTTCTCTCTCGTGAGATCATGCCTTCGAAGGAGCCAAAGCAAGATTTGAAGATCAAGAGCCATTAACTAAGCAAGGCCAAGGCATGCCGTGTCCTTTGATCATGTTGAACCTAGTTTTTAAATCTATTATGTATTATTTTGTTTTAAATTATCATGCATCGCTATTTTATTACAAACCTTTGTATTGGTAGTTAATGACCTATTTGATTAATTTCTCCTTGATAATTTGGTTGCCATGATTTTATTGTCACCCTAGGATGGGTAATTATTTAGTGAGGCAATATTAGTTATCACATGGGTTGTACATTTAAATTTCTTAGCCATGCTTATAGTCGTGTTGGGTTAATTTTGACCTAATGAGATATTGAATCGTGGTTGTAGCCACATCGATAAAATTTGTGTGTCATGACATTCGGGTGTCACGGGTGTTAGTTATACAAAAATGGTTTTCACTTGGGTGAATGATCGTGTAGTAAAGGGAGTACAATTTGCACATTAGGATGTAGATGTTTCACCTGAGTAAATCTAAGGACTTAACTTTGTGCACCATTGATTTGAGCTTTACCGTACAACCACATGTCTAGTACGGGATGGACCTAGCTGATTAATTTGGGATGTTTCAATTTCGGTTCCATCATGGGATGAGTGTGGTGTGGTCGTAGCCATGGATCTACACTGGTATAAGATGGGCCGATTAGCGAAACCTTAGTGAGGCGGAACTGGGTTGAAATTGAACATCTTAAAGGCCTTGTCATGATTTTTCCACCGCACACCAAAGGAAGTGTGTCAATTGCATGGCAATATGAGATTATCATGTCTTGTGGGTAAAGTTCTACATCCTCTGCAAAGTGTAAAACTATTCAAATAGACGTGTCCTTGGTTACAGACAATACTCGGTGATTTCACACGAGGGGTGGAGTTTTCATAAAAATCTGGATGGGTTAAGTTGGGGAGTGAATGGTTAGTTCATTGGTGGTTTATCTCATGAATCTTAGTTCACGGGTGATTCATTGGAGTGAATGGTCAGTTCACTTGTAGTTTGTCTTAATTCCTTTGATTACTTATTACTTATTTATTATCCTTTTTAAAGTTCGCTTTTCAATCTATTTATTGTATTTACTTTAAATTGTTGCTTCCTGCAAAATTAACCTTTCAGCCATCCATTGGTAAGCCTTGCATACTATATTGCATTTTTTGTTACAAACGACTTGCTGAGTACTCTATGTACTCACGACTTTGTCCATATTTGCTCAGTTGAGGAAGAAGGACTAGATCAGCAGGAGCTACTAGAAGGAGGATACTTTGACAACTTTACGGATTAGGACTTCGCTCCCCAGTCGATTGTCTGTGGGCATGTTGAAGGGCTACTATGCTTATTTCTATTTTCCACTGCTAGTTTCTTTAAGGCTTTCAGGCTATTATCTATAAGCTTGGCCATATGGTCGCAACTCTAATGATTAATAATATTTGGGTCTTTTCTTAGTAAATCATGATATGGTTGATATTTCATCTTTGTTTATACTGTGTGCAGTAGCGTGATCCTGGACTGGTGCGAAATACATAGGAGAGTCTGGATTTGCATATTCGGGTCTCTACATAGACACAGTTGGTCATTCTAGGTCTAGTTTGCATGAGGGAAGTGGCATATGCTTGTCATTGTGGATGACCACTCTAGGTATTCTTTGGTGTATTTTTTGGTTTTTAAAGGATGAAGCCTTTGGTTTCTTTAGAGAGTTGGTTCTTAGACTAACAATTGACCTTCCAAGAGCCTTGAGAGCAATTAGGAGTGACAATGGTACAGAATTCATGAAATCATCTTTTGTCACTTTCTGCACCGAGGGAGGATTAGAGTACTAGTTTTCCTCACCTAGAGTTCCGTAGCAGAATAGGGTTGTTGAGAGGAAGAATAGAACCCTTATAGATATGGACAGGACCATGCTAGATGAGCATAGCACTCCTAGGAGGTTTTGGGCTGAGGCGATATCTACTGCTTGCTATGTGTCCAATAGGGTCTTCTTGAGATTAGCCATAGGCAAGACCTCTTTTGAGCTTAGATTTGGTCATAGGTCTAGCATTTCTCATTTTAAGATTTTTGGTTGCAAGTGCTTCATTTTTAAACATGGCAACTTGGATAAATTTGAATCTTAATGTTATGATGTCATTTTTCTTAGATATTCTGCTCATTCTCATGGCTATTATGTATTTAATTTCGATACTGACAAAATCATTAAGACTTATGAAGTCACCTTTGATGAGACTAGTCCTGGTACTAGACACGATGGTGCAGGTTAATAGGTACATGGTGATCATGAGGGCATCTTCATTGATAATGACTTTGACATAGAGGATGAGATTTTAGTCCATCCTCTAGTCACTCTTGAGTTAGCTAGAGAAACCGCTTCTACTTCTCCAGCTTTAGTAGAACAACCTCTGCCCACCTTCACCGGCGCTTAGAGTGGCTTTGCTCCTACCTCTACAACCCATGATGTAGAGGCCAGGTCTGCACCAGGACTCCCTCTTCATATTCAGTGATGACACTCTCGGGAGCAGATGATTGAGGATCTTCATGAGCAAGTTACGTGCTCCAGGTTTATCTCTCTAGATTCTCATGTATATTATGCTTTTATTGCGTCTTTTGAACCCCGAGATGTCACCCTTGTTTTATCTAATTCCTCTTGGGTCAATACCATGCATGAAGAGCTTGAAAACTTTTAAAGAAACCAAGTATAGACCTTAATTGAACCCCCACCTATTCATAATGTAATTGGAATAAAATGAATTTTCAAAAATAAGCAAAGTGAGGATGGGTTGGTAGTTCATTACAAGGCTAGGCTTGTTGCTCAAGGTTATTCTTAGGTAGCGGGCTTAGACTTTGAAGAGACTTTTGCTCATGTTGCTAGATTAGAAGCTATTGTCATATTGCTAGCATTCACGGCGTCTAGGAGTCTTAAGCTTTTTTTGAATGGATGTCAAGAGTACTTTTCTTAATGGTTTTATAGAAGAAGAGGTCTATGTCAAGCAACCACCTAGCTTTGAAAATCCTAAGTTCTCAAACCACGTGTGTAAGCTCTTTAAAGCCTTGTATGGATTAATGCAAGCTCTTAGAGCTTGGTGTGATAGGCTTAAGAGCTTCTTCCTTAAGAATGATTTCAAAATATGACTTCTTACTTATTCAGATTTATATGGATGACATCATATTTGGTGGTTCTTCTTATGTTTTAGCTTCCAGATTTTCAGATTCTATGAGCAGCGAATTTGAGATGAATATGATAGGCGAGCTGACCTTCTTACTTAGTCTTCAAGTCAAGGAACTGAAAGAAGGGACCTTCGTTCATCAAATTAAGTACACAAAGGGCCTTCTTCGGTGCTTCAACATGAGAAGCAGCAAGCCATTGTCTACTCCCATTGCCACTTCTACTGTGCTGAACCCCGATGCGGATGAAGAGCTCGTAGATCAAAAGAAGTATCGCAGCATCGAGACTGAACATACAGTTTGTTGTGTGTTTGTGCGTTCGATTTTAGGCTTCTCCTCGTGCCTCTCATTGTCAAGTAGTGCGACGCATATTTAGGTACCTTTAGACAACTTTTGACTTTTGACTTCTGATTCTGCTCTCTCCATTCAGGCTTTTTCTGATGCTGATTTTATAGGGTGTAGAGCATATAGGATGAGTACTTTTGGCACTTATCATTTCTTAGGCACAGTTCTTATCTCTTGGTCACCAAGGAAGTAGTTCTCTATTGCACAGTCCACTGCCAAGGTGGAGTATGTAGCTGCTGCTAGTAGATGTTCTCAGATTCTCTAGATCTTATTTGCTCTGTGGGACTATAGGTTGGCCTTAGATAGTATTTCTCTCTTCTATAACAATACCAATGTCATAAACATTGCCAAAAACCCAGTGCAACACTCTAGGAGTAAGCACATTGATATTAGATCTCATTTCCTTATATACCATGTATAGAAGGGTAATGTTGTGCTTTACTTTGTAGAGTCTGAGTAGCAAGTTACAGATATTTTCACTATGGTTCTTGATTCTTCTTGTTTTACTTATTTGCAGGAAGAGTTGGGGGTTATTAGTCATTTTGGCCTGTTTTGAGGGGATTTGACTTTTTTGCATCCATTGTATCATATTGCATTTTAAATTCAGCAATTTGCATTTTAATAGAAATACATAGAGCTTTGACTATTATCCTTGTGTGACATAATACGTTTTTTACATCTTGCCAAGTCTTGTGCTAGTTTGCTAGACTTATCATGTCCTTCTATATGTAGCTTAGGTTTTGCCATACTAGCTTTATTAAATATGAGAAATTTGAATTAAATCATATATTGTCGGATCTTGTGATTAGTTTTGCTCTAGTGATGCTCTTATGATTCATACCATGTCAAATAGACTAAGTTGAGCCTTGAACCTAAATTAAGCTTTAGATGGAGCTATGCTAGTTTTTTTTATTGAAGCATGAGTTAGTATTAGCACTTTGTTCTTGAACTAAGTCAAGAAAGTGCAAAATGAGACAGCTCTTTTGTGCGAAAAAGCTGATCTCAGCAATTCTATCTCTTGAGACGACTTACCATTGCATTAGGCATGAACTCAAGGGGTGTTTTGGATGACCTAGACAACTCCCTTAAGGTTATAGCACTACAAGGATTTTAACCTAAAGCCACGCCTAAGAATGGTTGCAATATGGGCATTTTGGTCGCAATATGTAACAAATGCTTCGAAGTCGGTTTCGTTGTGAGTCGTGGCATTTAAATATGTTGCAATAGGTTATTGCAACTCAATTTTGATGTGTTGCGATACTTTGACTTTCATAACGAGCACAAAAGCAAATGCCACGCACGATATGGTCGCAATAGGAGATATTGCAACCAATAGCATCGTTGCATTAGTAATTGTTGCCACGACACACGTTGTGGCAATAGACTATATTGCCACCAAACATTGTGTTGCAAGAACGAGCCAATATTGCAACGCCATTGCTACGTGGGAATAGAACTAATTGCCACGGACTATGTTCCATTGCAATAAAAAGTTCGCAACGAAAATCATTTGGTGGTTATATCCGTAATTGCGACGCACAATGTTTCATTGCAATAACTTATGTTGCCACGTAAATTTTTGGTTGCAAGTAAGTGGTATTGCAACGACACATTGGTTGTGGTTACTAAGTCTTATGGCATTGCACAACCTACGTTGCAATATTGTTTATTGCGACAAACAACAATTGATGCATTTCAGTTTATTGCGACGAGGAGATTTTCGTCGTGTACGCCTATTCGTTCGATATTTGTATATTAATTTATTGTTGCAACATAGATACAATAGAATTAAAGAAAAATTCAATCATCAACACACATATATGAAATCAATCCTTCAATAAGCGGAAAATTATGTCTAAGCCGAATAAATATGTTTGCAATAACAAAAATATCCTCTCAAACTACAAGTCTTGAACTATGTTTGCAATAAAAAAGAAATTGTTCTTCATTCACTTGAAGTATTGCTTTACTTATTCATCTCATGATGTTCCATCAAGACTGCGCTTCGCACGCATATTCCATAGTACTTTCATTATTTTGGCTCACCATGCTTTCCTGCATTTTATAAGCGGGAACATAATTAGTCAATGTACTGATGAGGCAATGAAATTCGGCAATGTACGATGAGTCAATGTATAGTAGGCAATGTACAGCGGGAACATCATTCGCAATGAAATCAAGTCAATAGTAATGCTTACAACATAGCATATATGACTCACCCACCGTTTGCAATATGCGGCACATAATTTGATTGAAATGAACAAACAAAATTCACATATAGGCATTCATACCGTAGCTTTTTCTTTTGATTACGAGTTTTGCAGCGGGCCTTATCATTCTTGTGAAGAATTTGAATCTGCTGGTTGGTCATTGTTGTCTGCATTGGGAAAAGATTTCTTATTCTGATGAGTATTAGTTTGTAGCCGTAGTGCGAGTAGGTGGATCAACTTCTTTTCTTTGTGGTCATCACGCTTCTTTGGTTGAATCGCCAACAAACAAAATAACAACAACGTGCATTATACACATGTGTACAAATGCATTTCGTATGTTGACATGCTGCATTTTATTACCTCTTGTGCTTCATCTTCTATACGTGGTGGTGTGATGTCATTCATGCCCACAGCTGCGCTATTTGGAGGTGTGAGCAGGTGGTGTTTCTGGGTTAGCTTTGCTCAATATAAAAGGCAAGCAACATTAGGGAAAATCGACAAAAGACAAGCATATAATATATTTACTACATGTAGCGAGTGCAACTTGCAAACGAAGCTCTTCTCTAAGTTCCTGCATTTGTCGGATACTTTCTTCCTTATCTCTTTCCCTTGCAACAACTTCATTTGCAAGTTTTTGTTTTAAATCTTCAACCTCCTCTCGGTCTTTGTAGAAATTTGGTGAGCTACGGGCTAAATTCTCTTCTCTCTCATTCAATAGAGCCGTTCGTGTTGGATATTTCGCCATATATCCATGACCATGACATCCAGACGTTTTGGTTCCTATGGTTTCTTTGTAGTATTTCGGAAAAGTGCATTTTCTTCTTCAACCGTAAGACATTGTTTATCTTTCGATAATTCTGCCTCAAACAATTTTGACGAGCATTTTCCTAAGCGAAACATAATTAACACATTAGAAGGATTAAAATTAGAAGTGTTCCAAAATTTTATGAAGCATGAACCAATTATAAAGTCGAACAATATATATATTTAGCACTCACATATACTTCCAAAGTGTATCCGGTTTGACCATTGCCCGCCCTTGGTGTGAGTAACCATCCAAAGATCCAAATCAGCGAGCTCCTTACCGGTTGTGGGTCTCTCCGAGATGGCAACACATGTAGTATGAGGTATTGATTGTTGTAAAAATAACTAGGTCGATAAAGCTTGTCATTACTGATCATAGCTTACTTGGGAAAATGGTTTGGATCCCATGAGATGTTGTGTCTTTTGCTTCTTACGGTTTCAGTGTTCTTAGTGCTCTTCTTACGTAAATGGTTTACAAATGATGTGATTAAAACACTGATTTGATCATTTGTAAAAAGAAAAGGATATTTAACCATTTTACAAACCTGGAACCTCTCACTTCCAAATCTTGGATCAAGTAGTACCACTCAACATTGTCTAAATCTTGAGCTTATGTTTCATTCTTTCGTCGGTCTGGTAAGCCTGTATGTAGCACTAAATGCAGCACACCATCCTTTGTACCTCTCTCTTGGCAATGGCCCATATCTTTTCTTTAGGTTCTTCAACATTCGTAAGTCCCAGTTAAGTTGTTCCAATGCAAAGACAAATAGAATACAAAATTTTAGCTAGTGACAACAAGACATATGGACAAAAAGATAGTGTCATACCAGTATGTCATCTGCTATTGACATTTTGACTTTTGGATGCACACCCTTCCATCTGTACCGCTGATGTGCCATTAGAATTTCACGTTAGACTCCCATCTGCCGCTGATGTGCCATTAAATTCGCCGCCAAAGTTCATTTCGATCTTGCACATGAGAAATCGTAAAAGACGATCGTACACCGTTTGGTTGTATCAACCTATACAAGTGAGCGATCGTTCTCGAATGAGCTGAAAATTTCACGTTAGACTCCCATCTGTACGCTGATGTGCCATTAGAATCGCCGCCAAAGTTCATTTCAAATCGCGCATGAGAAATCGTAGAAGGCAAGACGTACACCGTTTGGTTGTATCAACCTATACAAGCGGCGATCGTTCTCGAATGAGCTGAAAATTTCACGTTAGACTCCCATCTGTACGCTGATGTGCCATTAGAATTCGCCGCCAAAGTTCATTTAAATCGCACATGAGAAATCGTGAGAAGGCGACGTACACCGTTTGGTTGTATCAACCTATACAAGCGAGCGATCGTTCTCGAATGAGCTGAAAATTTCACGTTAGACTCCCATCTGTACGTACTGATGTGCCATTAGAATTCGCAGCCAAAGTTCATTTTGTACTTCACATGAGAAATCGTAGAAGGCGAGACGATACACCGTTTGGCTATATTAACCTATGTGGCGAGCAATCGTTATCTGAATGAGTTCAAAATTTCATGCTGGACTCCCACCTACACCACCGACACGCCATTGCAATTCGCGCCATAGTTCATTCAGTACTACGCATGAGAAATCATGGAAGATATTAATTACATGGAGGAGCACGACTAATCCTAGAACTAAATGGAATCATGAACGTAACAAATTGACCGATGTAGGTATTATTTCCTTCATTATCACCTCACGAAGGCCAACGCCGTGGTCGAGGCGATCTAGGACTCTAGGCACGCACTGACCATTGATCAAGCTTCTTGATTGTTCTAGGTTCGGGATGTCTCGTGTGGCGGGGCTCTTAATCTTACAATCCCTACATGGACAATACTTGCTCTACTCACGACCGAGAACTTCTATGTTTGGACATGTGGAGTGTATGTAGGTAACTTGAGATTTTCTTGGTCATTGCCTCATTGGTATTAGAGGAGGAGTTTCTGACCTATGAGTGGTCGAACGGCAACGAAATGGTCGAAACCGATCGTAATTGATTGGAACCGTCGTAAAAAGTCTGGGAGGTCGTAAGGCCTTTACAACACGCTAAATCGTCGTCAAATATTATATATTGCAGATCAACAAATTTTATCTTGTTTTATATTTTATCGTAGCGTTAGCACAGGCACACTACTATTGGTATTAGAGGAGGAGTTTCTGACCTATGAGTGGTCGAACGGCAATGAAGTGGTCGGAACGATCGTAATTGATTGGAACCGGTCGTAAAAAGTCCTGGAAGGTCGTAAGGCCTTTACAACACGCCTAAATCGTCGTCAAATATTATATATTGCAGATCAACAAATTTTATCTTGTTTTGTATTTTACCGTATTCGAGAATATTAACCTACAAAACTGTACTCGAATAAGAAGCTCAGAATATTAACCTACAAAACTGTACAAAAGAATGAGAGTGGTACATTGAGAAGCTCGGGTGATGTAATGAAACAAGTGTGTATTGACCTTGACGCTTTTTCTTGAGATTGATCTGATTCCAATCCAGTCGGGTTGTGAAAAACTTCATAATCTGTCGGACCATCTACAAAGCTATTGATTATGCATCCCTTCCAACAAGGATGGTGAAGCGATCACTTCTAGAGGGCAGCAACTTATATAACACTAACAGCCCAAGAGTAAATATAGCTCAGTAGCTTCATGGAATCGCTCGACAGCGAAGAAGAGCGAGATTGCAGCAAGGAAGAAGAAAACACGTAGTGCATGATGCACGGCACCACATCCATCGACTTCCCATCATTGCTGCAGAAATCCTCTAACTCTATACGAACAGGAAGTTGTACTTGTCCACAATCTAATCGGCAATGTTACAATGATACAAGGCCTAGACCGCAAACATTTTAAACAGATAGGATCTACAATCTAGACATTAATCTAAGCTAAATCCATAGTTACAATGATCGGAATGGTTGCCGCCGCCATGCAGGACTAAAGCAAACCACTATTACAAATGGAAGCAAATGAGTGGAGCTCATTCAGAGCCTTGATCGCGCTATATCATTCACACGAAAAGGTTGAAAATCGGTGCAACATATAAGCGCCTCGTGGTCCGATAACACAATTCCATTGCTTCAGCACAATATCCTCTCAAATACAGAAAGAATATCCAGAAGCGGAACAAATAGCTAGAAACACTTAAGATATGTACTTTTCTCTCATTAATTAAAACTATTTTCACTCAGCGTAGCATGCCACGATCGATGCAACTAATCTGTTGACATTTTTATACATGGCCACCAACACCAATTGTTTTAGACGATAGTACATTTCAAATTGCAGAACATCGGGTTGGGGTCATTGATAGGTAATTTCACATTAGATAATCACAAAGAATGCAATTAACTAGCTTCCCAAATGAATGCATTAGAAGTTTCAAATCAATGGTACGGTGACAAGTGTCGAAAGGAAACATAGGTAATGTTGCTCACTGCAGTCTCAACTTTTCCAGCACGCTCTTGTGCAGCTTGATTTCCTACATAAAGTTACCAACGTAAGTGAAATCGATGAAATTATGAACCGATGCACAAGATATTGAGTAAAGCTCTATAATGCGATGGACTACCTGCTGAATCTTCTTGGGATCAATAGAGCGGATGCTCAGAATCGAGTATAACTCAACTCTGTATAGAATTTTGAGAATTTAAAATTCAGATATTATATAATTTACAAATTCAATCTGCATAAAAAACCGACAAGCAAAAGATGGAGATTGCAAAATGTGAATATTCAGACTCTATTTCCTTTGATCATTATCATAGTGATCATTATCCAAAATTGTATCATACCTTCTGTTTGAGATGAACAAATTGTATCCGATACAAGCGCAGCTAAGAAGCGTAAGAACAAGCAGCAGATATACACTGACTACTAAGCACAAGGGTGGAAGCCATTTCAATCCAAAACAAGGTGGTGCTTCCTAAATTCATATTTATACAAAGAATTCATCATCAAGATCGGTGCCTAAAGAGTTGACAGTGCTACATGTCCATCATCAACGTAGGTGTCATCGTATCATCATCTTCATCAACAAAGTCTTCATCACATGGTTCGAGCCTTTGTAGCGCATTTTCAATGACGGTGCATCTCGATCACCCCTTCCAGTCAGTCCTCCTCCAAGCTAACAAATCTTCATTACGGCTTGAAATATTCACGGCTTCCACTCCCACCTCCAAAGTGAGTCAATATCAAGCTGTCCCTCATTTTCAGTGTCTAGTGGTTGGGCATGGAAAACAAATTTCTAGGCTTCATTCTTACAACGATGCTCCACTCGATTTCTTTGCACCTTTCACATAAAAACCCGCTCGGCTTGAGTCCCGGGATGTAAGGATCATTTAGATATCAAAACGAGTTGTATCGACATCTATAATCCCATATTGATCCCTACGGTACCCTCTGCTCTTGTTCTTACTAGGAGCAGTACGTCGCACCAATCACTGCTGAAATAGTACGACTTCTTTTTGACCGGGAAATCAAGTGTCAATATCTTTTAATGACACCATACCACTCCATACTTGCAGAACTATCAACACCCTTAACCGCAACCCCGAATTTTGTGTATTCAAGGCACTCTCTCTGAAGCCGTTCTAAAAAGAAACCGTTAATGACGGACCTATTAAAAACACGAACCCGTGATCGGTCTCGAGAAAGGGCATATAGTGTATCACTAATCCCCCTTCGCATAAAGTTCGTTCATCGCAATCGATTTGAAAACAGCAAAATAAATAAAGACGATAGCTATTTTACGTAAGCATGCGATTGACAACGTTACTCACCTTACGTTCAAACCAACCAACAAATTGCTCCTCGTGACGTCTCTCAACGCCGTGTGTAGTAATCTTTTGAGTTCCTCCTTATGCAAACTACATATGATCAAAACAAAGGTACTCAATTAGAAAAACATTAATCATGAGGAACATTAAACACACACCGCTTGTAATTTCAACTTACTCAATCCATGGAACAAACCTCATCACGATTTGTTATTATGTAGTGCCGCATCCGCTTCAACTCTAAACTAGGAATAGACTCAACTTTGCAACCTTTCTTCTGTAGTCAATGGTCTGAAATACGCTAAGTCCAGACGGTGGTTCATTCACTGATCGCTTTCATGACGCTCTGGCGGTTCACCGTGTCGATGTCTTCTAGGAACGAGAACAAAATGTCATGCACTCCTCGGTGATATATCCTCTCTGCTATAGAACCTTCAGTTGTGCTTTGTTCCTCACATATCCTTTCAGCGTACGTAGATACCTCTCATTGGATACATCCATCTATAACACACAGTCCTCCAATTCTAGCCTCCTCGGCTAAATGAACTGCAAATGCATCATAATATCAAAAAATGCTGGTGGGAATAACATCTCTAGCCGACATAAAGTCTCTCCAATCGAAGAGGTCGGTTTTCAAGGTCACTTTCCACGGTTCCTTTGAACATAATGAACTGAAAAAATTACTTAGCTGAATCAATGGGATAGCAACATCTTGAGGCAATATGTCGCGTACTACTAGTGGTAATAGTTTCGTAATATAACATGATAGTCATGAGTCTTCAGTCCGAAACCTTACATCCCTTGACGTCCACGCATCTCTTTATATTTGCTGCAAAACCATCGGGCATCCTCACTCCTTGTAGGAATTTGCATAACATTTCCTTCTCATCCTTGCCTAAGCTGTACAACGCCGATGGCAAAGTATACTGCCATTCTCCACCACAGGATGTTGATCCTTCCTAATCCCAAGATTACGCAAGTCAAGCCGAGCCTTCTCACCATCCTTACATTTACCATCAATGTCCAGCAATGTCCCCAATATGCTCTCACCAATGTTCTTCTCAATGTGCATGACATCCAAATTATGCCTAATAAGCAATTTTTCCCAAGACGGTAGTTGGAAGAATACACTCTTCTTCCTCCAATTGTGCCACCTAGTTTCTTCTTCACTTATTGCTTCCTCTTCCTTGTGCCTTGCCCAAATTTTGGTTGCTCAAAACTTTCATCTTCTTTGCAGAACCTCTTCACCGAAGAAGTGGCACCTGAGCCTCCTTGTTTCTACCTTGTTGTTGAAGCTACTTTTATTCCTGCGCCATCTATGGTTCGTGGCGTAAAGCGGCGATGACCTGTAGCAATGCTTGCACAAATTTCAACCATAAGTATTCTGTATACTTATGACATGAAGGACATGCAAACTTGCCTTTAGTACTCAACGAGACGAGCATGGCATATGCGGAAATCGTTTATGGTCCATAGTAGAACCGCACGTAAGGTAAAATTTTCCTAACCTTTGCATCCCATGTGAGAACACCCTTTTCCCAAAGATCCTTTAGCTCATCGATCGGTGGCTGCAAATAGACATCGATGTTCATTCCGGAGATTTGGGCCTGGTATCGGCATTGACATCATCCAATACGATTGTTTTAAACACAACCAAGGAGGCAAGTTATAAGGGATTATGATGACAAAGCCAAGTAGTGTATGAAACATTCAACATCCCAAACGGATTGAAGCCATCGATGCAAGTCCAAGCCTTACATTGCGAGGGTTAGATGCAAATTCCTCCTCCGGGCATCCAAATGCTTCCATGCCAACGAGTCCGCAGGGTGACGCATTTTCCCATCACGCACCAATCCTTCCTTATGCCAACGCATAAGTTTTGATGTCGACTCCCTCATAAACAATCTTTGCAGCCGAGGAGTAAGTGGGAAATACCGCAAGATCTTACGTGCAAAACGCTTTTGTCGCCACAAGTGCTAGAGGACTCGGCATCTTGTAAGAGTCGGTCCCTTTCCACCTAGATCGACCACGGAGTTGGACATGTATCCAAGTCAGCATAATCCCCACGAAATAACACGATCGTTCACACATGCATGAATCTTTTGGTAGTCGAGTCCAAGATCTCGAACAACCTTACGCACTTTATCCAAGGTGTCGGTATACGAGGTGGAACAACGCGAAGCAGATCAAGGATCGATGTATTCCATTGTTACTAAAACCATGCATGCACTTCATCCGAAAGATCCCGATAATGAAAGAAACCTTTGTAGCCTCCTTGCGGCTGGATACAGTTCCTTTTGTGCCTCGGTTAATAACTTAAAGAACTTCTTTGCACTCTCATTTGGCTCTTCATCTCCACTTCCGTGAGTTCGCCATGTATAGCTCCGCGGATTAGTGCGAAATCAGTTCTTTGCTAGCGAGCGCATCACTGCTTCGCCATCATCGTATTCTCCTTCAGCAGGTTATCCTCCGAGGACATGCAACGAAATCTTGAGTATTACCTTCTCCTTGGATGAAACTTTCATCGAACCCTCTAAGTACCAAATGACTTGAACATCTTTTTGATTTCGTAGGACATGCAACGGCAACGAGCACATGGACATGGAGCATTTTCTTCTTTAGATCTGCCTCCAAAGGTATTACAATGAAGTCCTTAAATCCTTTTGCCATTCAACGGTATACTTTGCCATGCGCATCCGACTCCTGTCTTCAATCGACATGCTTTGCCTTGCCTCTTGGAAACAGACCCAAGAGGCAAGATTACTTTGGACAGAGATGATCGATGTATTGAAGCAAGATTACTACATGAGCAGTTGATAGATGATCTGAATTCAGTAAATAAACAAGGATTACCGTACATGACTCGTAGAAGGAGTGAAACCAAAGAATACATGACTAAGCAAGGAAGCTAAGGATCGGGAACATAGAGTGTCGCTTGCGGCTTCCCTGCGATATGTCAGTCGGTCAACAAGATTACTACATGAGCAGATGACAAATCGTAGTAATGGCGATCGTAATTAAACTACTAACAGCACAAATTGCAAAATCACCGAACAAATTAACACCTAATCTCAAAGAACAACTCGGTGAGCACAAGCATTCATCACAATGCATAATTCACAATAATGAGAATATTCATTGATCTCATGCATCACAGATCTCGAATGAATTCACAATTCACCATCATAGATCACTAATCACAATTTCAGATTAACAGTAAGTACTTGAATCGTAATTAAGAATCGAGAGAGGAAGGGTGAGAAATGAAATTTAACCGAGTCGAGCTGAGTAGAGGAAGCGAGAGGAGCGAGGGTGAGGCCGTCGGTTTTGGTGAAGAGGATGCGAGGCGGCGGGCTCGGTGAAGGTGTCGGCCGAGGAAGAAGGGTTGCCGCCGCGGCGACGCCGAGGGTGACTTCGGTGAAGGTGTCGGCGCACCGTGGAGTAGCAGGGCGGCGCGATGGAGCTCGTCGGTGGCGTTGGCAGCGATGTGGATCGGTGGTGGCCGAGGGCGGGAAGATGGCGGCGGTGCTACGAGGTGGCGGCGCGCCGAGGTGGGCGGTGGGCTCGGTGGATTTGGAGGGGCTGGGAGAAGTGGCGCGACGGCGCACGGAAGGATTGGCGCGCGGTGGCGAGGGGCGAGATGAAGGGAGGTAGAGAAGGGCGGTCGAGAGAGGAGAGATGTGGCCTCGGATCTCAAGGAGCAGCGGTGAGGAGGTCAGTGCGGGAGGAGATGTGGTGGTGGAGAGATGGTGGCGGCGCTAATGGAGTGCGGGGCGCATATGAGAAGGAGCGATGGTTGGCGGTGGAGTAGAGAGGAAGAAGGAGGAAGAGGCAAAGGGAGGCACGCGACTGAGTACGAGAGAGAGGTGAGAGGCGCGCGGTGTAGAATCTGCCGGTGGGGGCGGATGGCGGAGCGGGCGAGGCGGGGGTGAGGAGCGCGCCGGAAGATCCGAGAGGAGGCGGGCGGCCGGAAGATCCGGGACAGCGCGGAGGCCAGCGGAGCGGCCGGAGGCGGTGCGGGCGGGCGGGAGGCGGCGCGCGGCGGCGTCGGCTAGCCGGGCGAGGCGACAAGTGAGGAACGGCAGCGTCGGCGCCGCTGGCAGCCGCCTTCTGCGCTGGCCGGGAGTTCTAGCTCGAGCGTAGCGGTGGGGCGCGAGGGCAAGGCCTTGCGCGATTGCGCGTGATTCGTGAAGTGATGGGCGCGCGCAAGACATTAGGGGTGATGGCTGCGGGATGCTATGGGCTCTTGGGCTACAGGCTAGATGCTAATAATATTATCTGGGCTGGTTACAAATATCTAGGCTATAAATCGTATTTTTTCGCACCCGGTGGAGCCCATATTGCCATGGGCCTAATTCCGCCTACGATTGCAAAGAAAGATAGTCTTCTATACCAACGACTAACAACCGTGGCAATACAACCTAGAAGATGCAACGAACCCAAATTTCGTTGCGATATATACAACCCTATTGCAACGCAAGCAACGATTCATGCAACGAATCAAAACCGCTGCAAAACTGCCCGAGATTCGCAACCATCGGCAAAGCGTGGCAATAACGTCGACATATTGCAACGCAAATCAAACGAATCACAACGCAAATTCATTACGTGGCAATATTGTCAAGTACTTGCAACCGTTTTATAAATGGTGGCGATAGCACCTACCAATTGCAACGAAATGCATGGTAATCGCCACGCAAAAATATCCGTGGCAACATGGTCAACAATCGCAACCAATAATGAAAATGGTGGCAATAGCCCCTACCTATTGCAACCAATTCCGTGTCGTTGCAAAGTTGATCGTGGCATTAGGGTCAAAACCTTGTAGTGTAGCTTGTGATGGTCGTAGCATGGCTTGAGATCTAGTACATAGATAAGAAAACAAAAATTGTGAAAAATGGTTAAAGCTTAGGAGATGGTTGTGGATGGCTCCTAGTCTAGGACTTGATTTGCTAACATAAAACCAAAAATAAATTTTAGCAAGTACTAAATGTGCTAATTTACTTAATTCTAAGTGCTTGAACAAAATAATTCAACATTGAACTTGTAGCACTCAAAATTGACTCTTGGTTCCATTTAGTTTATTAACATGGATTGGCTTATTTTTTGGATAACTTTGGCTTATCTATGATTTTGAGCAACTTGACATGCTATAAATCCATTTAAATTTAGATTATTGCTCATTTGACTTTAGCTTCGCTATATATAGTTTGCCATAATCTAGATAGCTCCTTCACATAATGACTTGCTGTAATTCTTGTAGAGTCACTTTGAATAATTTTCTAATGCTAAAAATGAATCAAATGCAGCCACTTCATTTTATTCATGCTCTATCTTCTTCCATACATCTTGATGGTTTCATTGTCAAAGGGGGAGAAAGATCAGTAAAATGCATATCTAGAGCATAATTTGATGTTTTGTGCAAAATCCCGCTAAATTGGAGCTTTAATGTATTGTTGTGATTCTCTTCATCTTTTGATCTCTTCTCACCATTACCAAGGTCAAATAGAACAATTGTTCTTCCATATGGATCTATAGTGAGATTTCTTGACACAATTGGTGGATTTGAAGCTTTTTGTGAAAAATTGCCATTTTCAGTAGGTTCATTCCATTTCTGCATCATATAGTCATTTCAGTCTTTGTATTCCTCTTATGACCATTTTGAGCATCTCTTTGCAAAATTCTTCTTCTTTGTATAAAACGACCTCTTATTTGCATTTTTGAAGAATTGCCAATGTGTTCATCAAGGGGAGATTGATGGACCATGTCAGAAGGTCCAGGAAAATGTTGTGATGAACCATTGCAAATTTTGTAGAGTGGTTGATCGATTTTGCAAAGATAGCATTTTGTTTGGATTGTTTTCTGGATTCTTCAGGGAAACTGGTCATACCGCAGGTATGACGGTGGTCATACCGCTGGGTGGTAGTACCGCGGGGGGTGCGAAGGTGCGGTAGCACCGGCTTGTGGGAGCAGTAGTACCATGGTGCGGTAGTACCGGCCCTATGGGAGCGGTAGAACCGACCTAAGTGAACAATTCAGGATTTTGGAAAATTGAGTCATGGTTTGAGTTGGGTTGACCTAGGTCAGTGCATTAATATTGTATGAAGCATATTTCAACTAACATGGGTTAGGTTGTAAAGAACTTGTGCTCGGAAATAATTTTCTTGTCTTTAGATGTGCAGGGTCACTTGGAGTCAACCACAGTTAGCGACGAAGATTGAGGCTACACTCATGAAGGAGCCGAGCCCTAGAACGATCGAGGATACCGGGTGAGGTGGTGAACTCAAGCATGGCACAAGGAAGGTGGGACATGTTGAAAGTGAGTTTGAATGACGAGGTTGCACCATGTAGCTTGATCGGTCCAAGTGAGGCATGGTCCGGTGGAACCAAAACAGGCGAGATTTGCCGACGCGTGGCAAGCAGTGGTGCACCTACACGTGGCAAGCATGGCTTGCAATGGGAGATGATGACCAGGTTATGAAAGGATATTTTGTTAGTTTGGCCAAAATATCAGAAACTAACTTGGATCAAAACCGCAATGCTTGAGTAGTGATTGGGAGAGCGGTTTATGTCAAAGAGAAGTTGGTTTGATCAAGATGGGTCAAGGCTAAGAACTTTGCGGATGCGGGCTTACGCACTTTGAAAAACATGCATAAGTGAATATGTGTGAGTAAAACCCATGTGTGTAGGGTTATCGGGTTTCTCCCATTGTGCTAAGTGGATAGTATCTACTAAGGGTTAAAAGTGGCTAGCTAACCCATCTAATTAAGGGGTTGGGATAGAGACTTGTGGTTAACCATCCATCCTACCTCTCTTGTGTTATCTTGTTTAGGGTTAGGGTTTAAGAGTTGAGTACTTGGTATGCTCTCTATCCTCTAAGATAGAGTAGCTATAGAACTTTCCTCTTTAAGTAAGCAATACATCAATATTTGTGCATCTCCATGGATCTCTCATGTCTTGATTGATTTGCTCTTGATTTGGTTTGTTTTGATCTCTTCTCTTCTTTCTTCTTAACCTTGTTGTGCCAAGGAAGTATAAGCGATGGAGATAACCTCTGCAAATCAATCTACACACATTTAGACATTTTGATAGCAAGTTCATGAAGAAATCCAGTTTTACTTGATTTTGGCCTCAACGAGTGATTTCGTAATCCGATGGTTTTTGGAGTGTTTTCTTTGGTGTTCTTGCTTGCTGTGACAAGTGAGAATGTATCCAATGCCATCTTGGCTATCTTCTACCCACGAGCAAGTCTTGATCATCGTTTTGGTTTTTGCTCGGTTTTGGTGCAATCTTCCTTCAAACTGGAAAAGGTCAGAAATTTGGCGGCGATTTTCTTGATCATTAATTGAAATAGGTTTTTGACATCATATAGAAGGTGCATGTCAAGTTTCATGTCTTTTAGATCCACGAATCAAAAGTTACATGAATTATTGGTTTTGAAATCATGTTGATTTAACTGTTCCTCCTGATTTTACTGTAGCAACGGTAGTACCGCATTTATTGTAGTGGTACTACCGATTTTGCTAATTTTTCTTGGTAGTTCAGTTTCTTGATTTAATGAGTTTTGTGTAGTCTTCTTATCCTAATCTTCATAGTTTTGTAGCTATTGGAGCAAATGAATGGTGAATACGTGAGGGAAAATTTTGAGAAACTATTCATCCTCCTCTGCTGCCATCTTCAGTCCTACATAATGCGAATGCATTTATGCTTTTCACATTCGCTACCAATCGAATTTGGATGCCAGATAAAACGGATATTCAGATTCGATTGACACCCCTAGTTCTTGCAGGTCCGTGGGGGGGTGGGGCGTACCACACCTGTTGAGCATCGGTTGGTGAGCCAGTTGTGTGGCAGAGGCCACAAATTGGCGAGTTTGCTTCCCAAGAACACTATAAAAATCACGTTCCTTTGCTAGTGGATGCTCATGTTCGGCATCCACCGTACGAGGAAATCAACACATTTATAGTGTGGCAACCAAATAGAGTGTCATGTACCCAATTGTTGTCGAGTTAGCAAGACCTTAGATCCTCTCCTCCCTCCATCTCCTCGATCACTTTAGGTGACTTCAGTGGCGGAATCAGGATTTTGTTACGCTTCAGGCTCAGTGATGGAATGATCTAGACTATCTAGGTTGGACTGAATTTATCTGAATTGTACACTAGATATTTGTTCAGATCCTGAACTAAAGCCTATCCTACCTGGGATGTGTTCCACCCCTGGGTGGCCCTCCCTCCTCCAAGGCTTCCTCTCCTGGGAGGGCATCGACAGAGTGGCATGCGGAGATGTTTTCCACGCGTCGATTAGATGAAGATTAGAGATGTCAATCACAAATGCTTAATGCAAAGTCGGAAAGCCAAGTTTCTTGGTGGTGGTGCATTCCGGTGATCAGCAGAAGGCTTTCGACGTTAGCGCAAGTAGGCCTGGGTTTTGAAATTTGAGTTGCCTTAGGGCCTGTTTTTTTTGCTGTGGCTTATGGCTTTTGGCTGCAGCTTGTGGAGATTACAGAGTAACAAAAACTCAAATGCGGTTTTTGCCGATATAAATGAAGTCAGTAAAGTATGTACTACAATTAACTAGTAGATCATATCTTAAAAAAATACTCTGTTTAAAAGCTAGTTACTGTAGAAAAGCCGAAAAACAGTTTTTAGAAGCTGAAAAGAACAGGACCTAAGGGTGTTGTGCTTTTAGAGACGGCTGATTCCTGTACCTCCTGCTGTCATGTCATGTTGTCTGGCTTGTTTGTTCTGTGGTTCTGTGTTGCTGTTGTAATCCGTGGTTATGCCACCAAAATTTGAATGAAAAGTTTAATTCGGGACCCCCAACGCAAAGTTCCATTCAAGGAAAAAAACGTGAAATCGTGCCGCTACCCAAAAATGTACACTACAAAAATTGTCTTCCTTCGCTAGTGGACACTCATGTTACCGGCAAATCAACTCCAATTTATAGTGTGGCAAATGCCAACCAAATGGGCTGTCATGTAGCCATTTGTTGCCAAAAATGGAATTAACATTACAATTGATTATTCTAGTCTCTAAAAGAATAATCTAGGAATTCTTTTGAGTTGCAAGTTAAAAATATTTTATGGTATTGTACAATACGCTTCAAACATATTAAAGATTTAGTGTCAAGGTGAGAAGAGATAATATGTTATCTCTTATACAAGAGATGACTTGAGCCCACAAACCAACGCAAATGGTGAGAGAGTGTGACGCAAGAAGTTATGATAAAAATAGTATAAAATAGTTAAAGGAATAATTTGTTGTTGGAGATATGGTATCTAGTTCTATCTTTAGGTGAGGCGGAAAAGACAATCTTAAGAGACGGACTATTGTACATGCCCTAAAGCCAAATTGCCAAATTAGGGGCACAAGAGTGGATTAGATTCTAAGTTATTTTTTCTTGTATTGATTGTTTCGTTGCTGTTAATTCAGTTCTCTCTATCAGGTTATAATATACTCTGCTCTTCCTACCATGCATGCTTGTGACATATATTGCGATATCAAATCTAATATGAGGCGATAAAAAATGACAAGAGATATTAGAGTGTAATAGTTATACTATTCATGTAAAAGAACATATCTACAATACGAATTATTGTTTGAAAACATTCATTATTACAGTATTTATTAAAGAAAGCCTTGAACAAGAAAAATACAACCAACCAGTTTTAATTGCATCACAGGACAGATCACGCAGGGTAATTCCTATTGAAGTGGACTACATGATACCCCATTATTATTATTTTTATGATCCGTTTTTTTGACAAGGTACAAAGATTAAGAAAGTTCTAAGATTTAAAAATCACTATAGAGAATAACCACAAATGTCAATAATATATATATGATGGTTTGTGTAAATAGTTATACATGACTAGTTAGGTCCTGTTTGGAACAAAGGATTTTTACGTAAAACATTTTGATTTTCGAGGAAATAGAAAATTTTCTCATGTTTCAAACAAGTCCTTAAAAAACAGAATGAAATAAATAATGGAAGAATAAATAAACCCATTAAATATGCATGGTTTTGGGATGGGGTAAATCACCTTTGTCACGTGTGCACCCATCGAGTAAATATGGATTGCCTACATAACCACTGTTGCAGACACAAAGGTAACCATGATCCATGAGAAAGGAGCTGTCTATGCATTGGCTATGGGTGCTCGCACATGCGTAGTTTGTTTTATTGCCCTTTGCGCTAACGCATGTCGGTTGATCCATTATACTCCAAATGAGACAGGCGTAGGTTGTAGTTATATTGATTCTGTCCCGTAAGGAGCCTGGACCAGATGAGAGTGCTTGGAGTGTACCTTTGCTGTGGCGGACAAATCGGAGCTCCAAGTCAAGAAAACCTGATCCAACTTCAACAGAGCAGCATCCAGTACCGTTACAGTACTGTCTAGCCATCGTCTCTGTGATCTCTTCGTGGGGGCAATTGTTCGTACAACGCCTTATGAAATTATTGGTGTCGTGATCGAAAATGTATGTATCAAACTTACACCCAGTAATGTTTAGATAAGCGTATTGGATAGCGAAAGAACTAAGTTTCCACGAAAAGTTGTAAGCAGGAACATCAGGCACCAGAGGTATGGTATGGGAAATGGTTACGTAAAGATACTCCAACCATCCTACCATGTTACCATAGCCGCCAACGACCTCGGTCGTGCCGTCGCTCAAGAAGAGCTTTGGCGGCAGGGTGGTGTCGTTGCAGGTGAGTCTGAAGTCCGCCTGCCGAAAGCTGCCGGACCTGATGCCGAAGGGATAGTGGATGCTCAGGTTGCCGCATCTCTTCGGGCAGGCAGAGAGTGTTTTAATTTAGCAATTAATCAAATGAAATTCCTAGGCCCACATGGAAAAACTGTTTAGTCCCATATGGAGAATTGAATGGGAGTTACACCACTTTAAAAGGTGGAACGTGGTAACCCCCTTGTGGAATTGAAGAGAGCCAATACACGCGCGCGCGCTCGCTCGCTCGCCTCGCCACGCCACGCCGTGCCGCGTGCGCGTCGCGCGCGCAGCGCGTGTCGGGTGCGGCGCGTTTTCTTTATCTATTCGAAAATCGAAACGACTAGCGAACGATGCGATTACGGTGGATTATGACCGCGGTTACTTCCGAGGTAATGGCTGCAGTTACTCTGGCCTCTTCGTTTTTGCTGTTACAAAAGACTCTCTACTCCGTACGGGAAAGATAAGGAGAACAGTATTCTGGTGGTTCTGTTTTTTGTTGCTGCTCTCTGTTATCTCCAGTCCAGAACCTTGCGCGCACAAGTTTCTGGACGAGTAGGCCTCCGAAGCCGTCCGTTTGTGTACCGCGGGTAGGCGCGATCAAGTTTTGGGGAGCGATCGGCGCGACTACTCAATCTGCGACGTCTACTTCCTGGTGGTGAACTATTCGCTGGACTGCACTGCGAACATCTTCCTGCATCAAGCTTCGTCCTGTATCACGCCTCGATCGACTACATCGAATAGGCCATCATGTCGACTGATGGTAACGGCGCCTCCGGTGTCTCCGATACCGGCCCCGCCCGAGGGTATATACTGAAAAATTTTCTGATGTATTTGATTCTGTGCGCTTTGAACATGTTAATAGGTGCTTCTGTTAGCTTGTTCGTTAGCGAATATGAATACATCGTTGATAGATCACTCATGCATGTTTATGTCATGTTTTATATGCTGAATTTCTGGATTAAAACATGCCGAAAATTGACTAGATGTTCAACAATCCAAAAACTTGATAGGTCTTTTTCGGTAGTTGGCTTTGCTGCGTCGCTTAAGCCGCACCCTCCGTTTGATGGTTCCAATTATAAGAGGTGGCGTGCACGTGCAATCCTGTGGTTTACCGCCATGGAATGTTTTCATGTTGCACAAGGCAAGCCCGCCGAGCCTCATCTGCAGAGGACGAACGCAGTTCAATTTAGCGGATAACTTGTTTCGAGGTGCACTTGTCAACATATTGGCAGATAACATTGTGGATGTGTACATGCACTTGCCTACGGGCAAAGATACGTGGAATGCACTTGAGGCCAAGTTTGGAGTTTCCGATGCTGGCGGTGAGTCAGTATGTCATGGAGCAGATTCTATGACTACAAGATGGTCGATGACCGCGTAGTAGAACAAACTCATGAAATTCAGCGGCCGCAAAGAACTTGAGAACAATAAGTGCGAGTTACCAGACAAGTTTGTGGTTGGCGGTATTATCGCCAAGTTACCACCTTCTTGGTCGGATTTTGCTACCTCTCTAAAACACAAGAGGCAGGAGTTCGTGTTACCGATCTCATTGGCTCTCTTGGTGTTGAAGAGAAGCGAGGCAAAAGATACTCGTGGCAAGAAAGTTGCACGAGGAGGTTCTAGTGCCAATTTGGTGCAGAAGAAGAACCCTCGACTTCCCACAATAAAAGAAAAATAAGCCTATTATCAAGCCCAAGGCTACTCGAGTTTAAGAAGAAAGGCAAAGGAAAGGGCGGTTGCTTTGTGTGCGGTGATTCTCGCCATTGGGCTAAGGATTGTCCAGACCGCAGGATAAGCGTAAGAAGTCCGCCAACATGGTTATTAGTGATGCTGGAGGAACATCGGGTATGGTAATTATTTACCTCAGTTCTTTCTCGTTTGTCAATCACCCGAGTGGTGGGTTGACACGGTGCTAATATTCATGTGTGTGCTGATATTTCCTTGTTTTCATCTTATCGTGCCGTCGAGGTTCCTCCTTGTTGATGGGAAACGGATCGCATGCAGCTGTTCATGGTGTTGGTATGGTCGATCTGAAGTTTACTTCGGGAAAGACCGTGCAGTTGAAGAACGTGCAGCATGTCCCCTCCATAAAGAAGAATCTCGTCAGCGGATCTCTACTGTGTAGAGATGGTTTTAGGCTTGCATTCGAGTCCAATAAATGTGTCGTGTCTAAGTTTGGAACATTTGTTGGTAAAGGCTATGAGAGCGGAGGCTTGTTCCGTTTTTCTTTGATGGATTCCTATAATAAAATTGTGAACCATATGTGTAACGATGATGATGAATCTAATGTTTGGCACTCACGACTTTGTCATGTTAATTTTGGGTGTATGACGCGCTTAGCTAACATGAGTTTAATCCCGAAATTCACTTTGGTCAAAGGTTCTAAGTGCCATGCGTGTGTTCAATTGAAACAACCTCGCAAGCCTCACAAGGCAGCAAAAGAGGCGAGGAATTTGGCACCGTTAGAACTCATTCATTCCGATTTGTGCGAGATGAATGGCGTGTTGACTAAAGGTGGAAAGAAATATTTCATGACGCTTATAGATGATTGTACTAGATTTTGCTATGTGTACTTATTGAAAACAAAAGATGAAGCATTGAATTATTTTAAGATCTATAAAGCTGAGGTAGAAAACCAACTTGAGAGGAAAATCAAGCGGGTAAGGTCGATCGTGGGGAGAGTATTTTTCAAATGAATTTACTTTATTCTGCGAGGAACATGGAATTATTCATGAGAGGACGCCTCCTATTCTCCCGAATCAAACGGGTTGCGAAAGAAAGAACCGCACTCTAAGCGATTTAGTTAACGCCATGTTAGACATCGGGGCTTTCTAAGGAATGGTGGGTGAGGCTATATTGACCGCGTGTCATGTCCTCGAATAGAGTTCCTACAAAGAACAAAGAAGTAACACCATTCGAGGAATGGGAAAAGAAGAAGTTGACTCTCTCATACTTGCGACTGGGATGTTTGGCCAAAGTTAACGTGCCAATTGTCAAGAAGCGCAAACTTGGACCAAAAACCGTAGATTGTGTATTTCTTGGTTATGCTATGCACAGCGTGGGTTATAGGTTCTTAATTATAAAAACTGGAGTACCTGACGTGCGTGTTGGTACAATCATAGAGTCCAGAGATGCTACATTTTTTGAAAATGAATTTACTATGAAATGTGATGTACCTAGCTCATCTAGTCAAGAACCTATAATTTCCCTTGATTCTTTTGTGCCGATAGAACATGTTGATCAAACGCCTATGGAAAATCCTGAGGAGGATAACAATGAAGTTACTCGAAAGAGTAAGAGACAGAAGATTGCAAAATCTTTTGGTGATGATTTCATTGTATACCTCATGGATGACACTCCAAAAACCATTAAAGAGGCATATTCTTCTCCTGACGCTGACTATTGGAAGGAAGCAGTACGGAGTGAGATGGACTCTATTATGTCTAATGGAACTTGGGAGGTCGTTGACCGTCCTTATGGGTGTAAACCTGTAGGATGTAAATGGGTTTTCAAGAAAAAGCTTAGGCCTGATGGTACAATTGAAAAGTACAAGGCAAGGCTTGTGGCCAAAGGTTATACTCAGAAAGAAGGCAAGGACTTCTTTGATACTTATTCACCTGTTTCCCGATTGACCACAATTCGAGTACTACTTGCCCTGGCTGCCTCTTATGGTCTTCTCGTTCATCAAATGGACGTTAAGACAGCTTTCCTAAATGGAGAGTTGGAGGAGGAGATTTATATGGATCAGCCAGACGGGTTTGTGGTAGAAGGTCAAGAAGGAAAGGTGTGCAAGTTGTTAAAATCTTTGTATGGCCTAAAACAAGCACCTAAGCAATGGCATGAGAAGTTCGATAGAACTTTGACATTTGCTGGCTTTGTTGTGAATGAAGCCGACAGATGTGTGTACTATCGCTATGGTGGGGGAGAAGGAGTGATCTTGTGTTTGTATGTTGACGACATACTGATTTTTGGGACCAACCTCAATGTGATTGAGGAGGTCAAGGACTTTCTGTCCAAAAGCTTTGAGATGAAAGATTTGGGAGTGGCTGATGTGATTCTTAACATTAAGCTACTGAGAGGAGGTGATGGTGGGGTTACACTTGTGCAATCTCACTATGTGGAGAATGTCTTGAGTCGCTTTGGTTATAGTGACTGCAAGCCTGCTGCTACTCCTTATGATCCTAGTATGTTATTGAGGAAAAACCGAAGAATAACAAGGGATCAATTGAGATACTACCAGATCATTGGCTCATTGATGTATTTAGCTAGTGCTACGAGGCCTGACATCTCGTTTGCTGTGAGAAAGCTAAGCCGATTTGTTTCAAATCCCGGAGATGATCATTGGCGTGCTCTTGAGAGAGTGATGCGCTATCTAAAGGCAACTGTGAGCTATGGCATTCACTATGCTGGGTACCCAAAGATACTGGAGGGCTATAGTGATTCAAACTGGATCTCTGATGCTGATGAGATAAAAGCCACGAGTGGATATGTGTTCACACTTGGAGGTGGTGTTGTTTCTCGAAGTCTTGCAAGCGACCATCTTAACGAGGTCAACAATGGAAGCGTAACTCACAGCGTTAGATACCGCAATCGTTGAGGCCGAGTGGCTTCGCGAACTCTTATGGATTTGCGGTGGTTGAAAAACCAATACCGCTATCCTAATGAACCGTGATAATCGATCGTAATTATCAAGGTGAACAATTCTAAGGACAACATGAAGTCATCTAGGCATGTTAAGAGGCGGTTGAAGTCCGTCGTAAAGCTGAAAAACTCCGAGTGATAGCGCCGGACTATGTCCGACGGCTAAGAATCGCGCACCAATTTACAAAGGGTTTATCACGTAATGTGATAGATAGTGCATCGAGTGAGATTGGCTCGAGACCCACATGAGTCATACCACGGTGGTAACTCGTTTCACGTGATCGGAGATCCCGTGAAGTAGGATGGTGAAACAAACTGTTGGTTGGATCGGGAGGAGATACCTTTACAGTGGCTCATTTCTTCAGTGATGCGCTTCTCTCCTATTCTGTATGGCAGGTTGGTTTTTACCTCAATGTGATCCGAGTGGCTTATTTAAAGCAGAGATGTCGGCCTACAGGACATCTTAGAAGGAACACACCTATATGAGTTCGACTGCTAGTCACAGTCTATGAGATTTGGGTGATCTCTAGATACTCATGAATAGGCTTGGAGTATGACTTATACGCTCCAACCAGAGGGGATGCTTTAGGCAGCCTAGTACTAGTAAAGGAATTGGGTAAAGCTTGTTCGCACAAAACTGTCAATTCAAGGCATAGTCCATTGTTGGTTGTGGATAAGTGTAACTCCTTTCCTAGATGGATGTTCAACTTAATAGCTCTCCATCAAACACCGTATATCAAACAACAAATAGAATCGAGAGCATTTCTCGTGTGCCTTGAAATTTGGTGGGGATTGTTGGATTAATTGGGCTTGGTCCATTTTAATTTAGCAATTAATCAAATGAAATTCCTAGGCCCACATGGAAAAAGCTGTTTAGTCCCTTATGGAGAATTGAATGGGAGTTACACCACTTTAAAAGGTGGAACGTGGTAACCCTTGTGGAATTGAAGAGAGCCAATACACATGCGCGCGCTCGCTCGCTCGCTCGCCTCGCCACGCCAATACCCCCGTGCGGTGCGGTGCGGTGCGGTGCGCGTGCGTGTGCGTAGCGCAGGCAGCGCGTGCAGCAGCGCGCGTGCGCACGCACGCACGCACGCACGCCGCAGCGTGTCGAGTCGCGGCGCGTTTTCTTTATCTATTTGAAAATCGAAACAACTCGCAGTAACTAGCATTAACGAGTGGCTGGCAGTAACGGTGCAGTTACCAGTGGATTATGACTGCGGTTACTTCCGAGGTAATGGCTGCAGTTACTCTGGCCTCTTCGTTTTTGCTGTTACAAAAGACTCTCTACTCCGTACGGGAAAGATAGGGAGAACAGTATTCTGGTGGTTCTGTTTTTTTTGTTGCTGCTCTCTGTTATCTCCAGTCCAGAACCTTGCGTGCACAAGTTTCTGGACGAGTAGGCCTCCGAAGCCGTCCGTTTATGTACCTGCATGGGTAGGCGGGCGATCAAGTTTTTGGGGAGCGCATCGGCGCGACTACTCAATCTGCGACGTCTACTTCCTGGTGGTGAACTGTTCGCTGGACTGCACTGCGAACATCTTCCTGCATCAAGCTTCGTCCTGCATCACGCCTCGATCGACTACATCGAATAGGCCATCATGTCGACTGATGGTAACGGCGCCTCCGATGTCTCCGATACCGACCCCGCCCGAGGGTATATACTGAAAACTTTTCTGATGTATTTGATTCTGTGCGCTTTGAACATGTTAATAGGTGCTTCTGTTAGCTTGTTCGTTAGCGAATATGAATACATCGTTGATAGATCACTCATGCATGTTTATGTCATGTTTTATATGCTGAATTTCTGGATTAAAACATACCAAAAATTGATTAGATGTTCAACAGAGAGCGTGGCAGCAGACGTGATGGCCGCAGATGCTCGCATCGCTAGTAAAGCAACAAGGAGCGCAGGTACTAGTGCATCGAGGAGACCCATCTCCTCGCCTCTGGTGCTGAAACCCACAGTGTTTCTGTTCGAGGTTTACGCTGGGTAAGTTGTGCGGAAGGCAGTATAGCACATAAATAAGGAATACACGCACCAGAGCAAACACCCTTCTAGATTGAGGTCCTTCGACCAACCAGATGGCTTCAGTTGCAGGCATGTGGTCCAGATCGATCGATGTCATCTCCCATAGACCCAGAGCTATCTTCCAAGCAGGACACACAAGAGTTGACTCGGCCTGCTTCCTGATTAAAACATAAAAGTTTGTGCTCGTACTCCTGTCCAACATCAACCACTTTGATAGTTTCTAAGCTCTTGGGAAGCCTCGTTCTAGGGAAGGTTCTTGGTATTCATTACATATAATACGTTAGGACGTACATATATTCCCCCAATAGCTCCTGCACTTCATTACAACATGGTTGTTTTTCTGCAATAGGCGTAACAAACGGTTAATAAAAGAATGGCTGAGTTGGTAAAACATCGATTCTGAAAACACTTTCAAATAATATCCTGGCTGCTTTCATAACGTAGAGATATCGTTTTCTTTGCTGTCGGCATCACAAACATCTATTATTAGTGGATTATTTCTGTCCAACTGACCGACCGAAGGCTTGTGGAGCGAATATGAAAAAGGTAAATGGGTATCTGACACTATCTGTATTTGACCCCAACTCTAAGGAAAAATATGGAATGAGATACGGAATAAGTGATATCCATTCAGATATATATATATATATATATATATATATATATATATATATATATATATATATATATATATATATATATATATATATATATATATATATATATATATATATATATATATATATATATATATATATATATGTATGTATGTATGTATGTATGTATGTATGTATGTATGTCAAGTAATATGAGAAATCATATGACTTCACTTAGGAAAAGATAACATATAGGCGGATTGCCACATCTAAACGAGTGGAGAATATTGAGTGATCTTTCTTTGACATACCAAAGACTCATGGAACGAATACGAAATGGAGAAATGAGTATCACTAGAAAAAAGTCATACATTCACTCTGAAAAGATATGCTAGACCTTCAAAATTACCACGAACCTGAAGCTCGATGGACCTACTACTTATTCTTCCTGGTGGCGAAGTCATGATGATGCCACCACGAAGAATATGAAGGGTGTTTCAAAGGACTAAGCTAAATTGAGTTGTACTCTCATCAGTTTGGGAGTACTACTTAAATTACTTGTGAAATAGTTATACAAAATTTGTTTCTCCATTATTGCAAATATACGAATAAATTGTAAATTTTGTCACTTCATAAAAAATGATCAATTAGAGAATACCAAATACCAATTTCATCAATCATCACTAGACAAAATACAATTGTATTATTATACAACAACAAGAGTAGATAATCAAGATTGAAGAAGTGAAGATACTAGAGAATAGAAATAAAATACAAAAGCAAACTAGCAAAGCCCCAAATCAAGACTACTGCTTCGGTGCTTCCTTCTTGGATGCTTGCTGCCGGCTTCCCCAAATGGCCAAATCCACACTTGCAACTCCCCAGCTAGTCACCTCCTCAGCTTATCTGGTCCATCCCCTCCCTGGGCGCCGGGCGTCAAACTGTTGTGCCGCCGCCCCATCTTCCCTACAGCATCGTAGCTCACGTCATCCCGGCTTCTCTGTCCCCGATTGGCTGGCTGTTGTGCCGCTGCCCTAGGCCATTGCACCACTTCTCAGACCGTGCCTCCTCACGCTTGACGCCCTCTTAACCCCTCCGCTTCTCGTCACGCTGTGCAGTTGCTGGCCTGCTGCCAGCTACCGCTTAGGAGCTAGGGTTTCTCCTTGCCCTGAGTCTTAAGTTGCTCAGGTGCGCACTGTGAAATTCCTCTTCTTGTGTTTTGCTTCGCCTTTAATCGATTTGGCCTACCAGGTGGGGACGTGGGGTGGGCAGCTAGGGTGGATATGGGACCTTACTTGGGCCTTGTGGGCCCGACAAAGGCCCAAAACTAGCTTCTTCACTTCATCAGTTCTTCCTTAATTCCTACCCTCTATTTTGTTGGAGTGCAGTGCAGCACTCATGGATGCGCCAGTGGGAAAGAAGGGGGCGTAGGGGTGGTATCGACACCACGGCGGAGGGTAGGCTCTAGCCTAACCCCCACTCCCGCGCGCATGTTGTTGGATCACCCCTACCGTCGCCCTCCCACTCCATGGCATGCTCGATGCTAAGCCTAACAAATAGTGAAGCCGCCACATGCGAGGGGGTTGGAGGTGGCGGCCGGATTTGGGCACTGAGGAGGTAGTGAAGGCAAATGGGGATTTGGGGCCAAGAGGTGGATGAGGTTTGAAGGAGATTGGAGGAGTAGGGGCGACATAGTGGCCAGAGTTGTGGGAGAAGAGGGAAGCGGCAGTGAGGTGCGGTGGATAGATATGAGGCCACAATTGCCACCGCCAATAGGGCAAGCGAAAAGAAAGTTCATGATTTTGGAAGATTTTTGTTGTATCAATTGAATGTTTTGCAAGTTGGAAAGCTTGGATTTGAATGTGTTTTTTAGCCTCAGTTGGGAAGTTTTGAAAGTGGCATGTTTGTGTATCTTTCCAATTTGAAAGTGAAAGTTGGAATTTGAAAGTTTGTGTAGTTTTTCAATTTTTAAGTCGAAGTTTGAAGTTGAAAGTTGAAAGTTTGGGACTCAAGCTGAATCTTTTCGAATATATGAATTTAAAGATACATTTTTTGTATGGAAGTTTGATGATTTCTCACTTTTGAATTTTCTATTGAGGGAATGGATAGAGGGCCTCAGGGAGGGGGACTTAGTCAGAAGGGCATGGTAAATGATGAGCTAGCGCTAGCTCATGCACACAATAACACCTAATTTACACGTACTCGTGTGACTTTCATTTCTTGGATACTTTTCTACAACATCCCATTTTTGGGAGTTTGAAAGTGCTTGAATAAAATTAAAATTTGAATTCAAATCAAAGTTTAAACTCAAATTCAAACTGGTTTTCAAAATTTCTGGGGCCCAAATCTTCCCTTTACCGAGCCCACCTTGTTTTCCCTGACCCATAGCCTCTGGCCCAGCCCTTGCTGGCCAATGCCACGCCCTCCCCTGCCTTGTGCGTGTGCCGAACATGCACCAATTGTGCCGTGCATGCCCACGCATGTCCCTGTGCTGCAGCAGTGTGCTTCTCCCTTCCACTATGCACCATCATGCTCGCCAGTGTGCTTCTCTGTTCGGATTAGTTTAAATTCCTATTTAGCGTTAATGACCAGTGATAAGTTTAGTTAATCCCTCACTGACGTGCTGGCACCATTTCATTAAGTTAACCCTTGACCCTATGAAGGAGTGGAAAGGAGCCGAGCCAGCTAGAGCTAGGCTCGGTTGAGCTTGCCCGGTGCTACGGCTCGGTTCGGCTCGTTATGATACTAAGCTAGAAAGGAGGCTTGGCTCAGCTCGATGCGTGGCTCAAGTCGGCTCATGAGAGCTTGCGAGCCGAGCTGGCACACGACCCAGTGAGGATTGACGTCAAAGAGTCCTCACCAAACGAGGCCATCTAAGATGTCATTCTTAGCTTGATTCATCAAACGAGGAAGAAAAAATATTGTACTAGGCTACTATCTAAACAGTACGCACTAAGTTCAGAACAGATATATCTCTTACTACCAATAAATGAATTTACTACCAACTGCATTAGCTTCTCCAGTATTACCCTCCATTCCATGTCAAGGAAGACTGTAAATAAAAGGTTATCAGATACACATTGCTTCGCCTACGCTTTTGCAGAATGTGCTTGAATCCTAGATATCTTGGAGTAGCTTAAATTAAACAGAACTTTTTGTGTTTCCTTCTCAACCTAATTATCATTATGGATATAATGCACAGGGAAATACTTTAGGACCAAGTATTGAACTGAGCAATGCTAATGCAACTCAGAAAATTAAAATGAAACCAGACCGTGGTTGATGAATGAATAATCTTTCCTGTTTTCCGCTGACATCTTAGAATCCCCAATGATTGTATTGGGAATCGATGAGATGCTCCCCTCAAGAGAGACTGATATACTAACATTGGTCTGCATTGCTTCTGGAATTGATGGCCATCGCCTTCTATTTCTAATGGATGAACATTACGCCTTTCTTCGCAAGAGGTGCCCTAAGATAAGAATCTGGAAGTGACTTGGATTTGCTTAAACTACCAACATAGCAACTGTTCTGCATAAAGTAGGTATTAGCAATGCTTTGAGAAATCGACATTAAATGCTCAAGGGGTTAAAATGTTTCTTAAATTAAACTTGGCATTTTTGTGAGTTAAGTGATGACATGTGGTTGTGCTAACATTTCGCTTCTTGTAGATGTGAGAAGCACCTACCTCATATAAACTTAAAGACAAGATAGTACAGCTAGATTAGTTAAGTAGGGTGACAACAGACCCATTCAACTCAAGCAGATGTTTGCCTTTTCATGCTTGGCCTGTGGAGTAGATAATGGATGAGAATAGGGGATTAGAAATGGTAATATCTGTCATACCAAAATGGGAAGTGTGTGTTTGGTGGGAACACTACTAGTACGAGATGGAAGGAGCTTGGAAAAGGGAATTCAAGGCCCATGTTCTGAAGCAAGTAGGCAACAGGCCAGCAGCTATTACTATTAGCAGAGGTCAGGAGACTCAAGATCAGGGACAGGTTAAATCGAACCCTAAATCTTACATAAGTAGGAGGCCAAAGATTGACTGATGAACGAATGAATGTACCAGAAAGAAGATAGATCTATAATAAATCTCTCCAATCCAAACAAGACAAAGCCAGGGGAACTAAGGAAGAATGATTGACCCAAGGAGGAGTCCATAGAATTTCCTTGTCCCTAAAGGAAAATCCAGAGAGGCGGAGAATTTAGAATATGGTGAATCCGGGCAAATATAGCTACATGACGACATATAAATTTCTCCAATCTAGGCAAGACAAAGCTATAAATTGACATAGATAATAAATTATGCACAAAAAGCTTTTAAGTTGAGTATTAGCCCAAAAATCGCCCAATCTGAGGCCAAGAATGCATGCAGAGAATTCAGTCGGATGCTCGTAAATTGACGACACAATCAAGGAAATGGATGAACCAAAATATGCACATATACATACCTACCTCATAGTAGTACTAGTTATTGGTAAGGAATCGACGGAGAAAGACAACAAGAAATGCAAAGGAATCAAAATTCCAGGAACTTGGTTTCTGCCGGTGGGCGGGGAGATCTGCCGGTGGGCGAGAAGAAAGAGCGGCGACGGCGGAATCCTAAATCTTTACAAGCAAAACATAAATTTAGGCATCCAGCCCACTCATCACGGAATTTATCCGACATTTCCTCAGTCATTACTGCTTGAAAACCAACAAATGTTACTGTACTAAAAGCATACATCCTCTTCTTAGCCTCCTCATAACTACAAGAAGCTCAGAGCTCTGAAAAATGAGGAAAACTACATGTTGCAAGTTCTTGAATTTAATTGCTTATATCGGTCAAAACAAAAATCAAGTCATAAGTAGTTACGTATGAGCGATGACTTGACTAGTTAAGAGCAAGGATATCGAATATATACAATAACGGCTTTAACGAGCGATGACTTGACTAATTAAGAGCAAGGATATCAAATATATACAATAACGGCTTTAACGAGCGATGAGTTGACTAGTTAAGAGCAAGGATATCAAATATATACAATAACGGCTTTAACGAGCGATGACTTGACTAGTTAAGAGCAAGGATATCAAATATATAGACTTGGCTAGTTAAGAGCAGAACAAACAAATACATACAATAACGGATTCAAGCACTATAAGTAAGAGCAATGACTTGGCTAGCTATGAGCAGAACCACCAAATATATACAGTAATGGCTTGGGGCACCATTCGCCAATCAGAGTCCCTTGGCGTAATGATTCCAGATAGGAACAGAGATCTTTCCAAATACTTCGAATATTCAGAACATAAGCTTTATGAATAGCACAATAACTGTATAAACCATAACAGATGATTTAATACTTGAACTGGAAACTTGATTCAACAACTGACTGTACGTTTCCTAATAATCGCCCATCCTCAAAAGTCAAAACTTTCTATCTTCCCTTTCTATAACTATCATAGTTTAACACGGAAGACAATAAGACAGGAGTAATGCATACAACTCTTGAGCATACACATCTTAGTTTGAGATGGACCTTGAGGTGCTACTTTCAAGGTTGTCCTGAGGTGGAACATGTCTAGTTTAATTTTGGAGGGCCCAGGCTAAAAAAGCAGGATGATTCAATTGTGGAAAGATCTATGCTATTCAATTCAAGAAATTACAAACTGGAGTGGAGTTAGAATATTGTGACACTATAGTGCAGCTTTCTAATCCCTCAACAAGCCAACCTAGTAGAATACCACAAGCCACTTCTGATGTCCAATATTCCATTACAATAACATACTCTCCCTCAAATCACCCATCGCTAAATGCAAACGTAAACTCCATACCACAATCATATCAGAAGTAAATGACAGAATTATAACATATTAGTGCATTTCTTTAATAATTAAGATCAGAAAATTCATAACAAAAAAAATTGTCATCATTCACAACTATAACACTGGAGCTCAAGCAAAACAGAAGTTTCATCCAACCATTATCAGAAACAAGGTAGAACCATCCAAGCTCCAAAATCACTCCAGGCAATCGCAAGCACACATTAGCGTCGAACAGATTTGCAAATAAAAGCTGGGGGAATGACACCCACGCAAGCGCACACACAGGCGTGTGCACCCAAAAAAAACTTCAGGTGCACACGCCTGTGTGATGCAATAAAAACATTCTTCGCCGAGAAATGTTGGATATATGAAAAAAATTTGCATATATGAACGAAAAATATTGTAAATATAGGTAAAAATGTTCCATACATAAGAAAAAATGTTGCACAATAGTTGCAGAGCCAGCATTTTGATGATAGGGATGTGAACTTAAGACGCATCTATTATAACACAAGTTCAAATAATATAATATAGAAATTCAAATGTGACAAATTACGTGTTTTCACTATAACCAACATCACAAAATATTTTTAGATCAAAACAATAAATAAAAATTCCCAGTAGTGACTAACTAGATCGAACAATAAATAGAAATTTTCAGTGGTGACTAACTAGATTAAAACTTACAAAGTAGAACAATAAGTAGAAGTGTAGAATAAATAGAACTTACAAAGTAGAAAACAAGCAGAACAAATTAGAACTCAGTCACTCACGGGACACTACTGCACAAGGGTGGGGGCATGGCCAGTTGCCATGGTGGCATGACACACGCATGCCGCACGACAGCATGTCCCATGGCTGTTGGGCTAAGGTTGCCAGGTTTGCCGGTTCGACAGCGACGTAGTCACGCAACGTGGCAGCGGCCGGCCGACCGGGAGGGAGCAAGCATTGTGGCGGCTGCTAGCTAGGGCAGAAGCTTAAAGAGTGAAGCCAGAATATGGGGATTTGGCCGATTGAGGAATTTGCCAATTTTGGTGGCCGGTTATGGATAAGGGGATCAATTGATTCTCTCCATAGGATGACACTGTGAGCTATTGAGTTGTGTTGTGGCTTTTGTGTTGTTGGGCCTAATGGGCCATAGGTAGCAGACTACAATTGAACTCTTAAAGGAGTATATATGTTAGTATGTGGTATATGCTTTTTATATTAAGCGAGATATATATCAAGTTTTTCTGCAAAAATTTTGGAGGTGCAGTTGCACCCCCATGCATCAATGTGGCTCCACCACTGTTGCACAAAATCGACTGAAGCAAAAAAAAAAAAGCTACAATGTTTGCTACAATATTTCTGTGCCACGTGTCAGCACTCTATTGGCTCATGATACAAACCAATCCATACAACCATTACATATAAGATTGTCAGAATTTCGATTCTGTTATACGATCCAAGATTGACTAGACCGATCCGATTCTAAGATAGAATCTTAATATTCTTATGATTTTACCCAAACTTCGTAGGATCATGATCAAAATTTTCATATGATCCTATTCGATTCTGTCGATTTTATTGTTTTATTATGAATAATTACTTATATACTTCCTTTTAATTAAAAATTTTAACTTTTATCTCTTTATGTTCATTATAATTGTAATAAAATAACATATGATTTTACCTTTACTCTACAATTTATAAAGAAAAGTTCAACAGACATAATTTTAAAAATATAGTAGTGTTATAATACACTGTAGATTTTTAAAATATTTCTTTAGTAGAATTAGGTAATATTTTAAATTCTACATTAATTCTACGATTTGCGATCCTACTAAAGAACCTTCGATCCAATTTAGGATCACGATTCTGACATCCCTAGTTACATAATAAAATTTTTCGAGGGAAGGGGAAAAGAAGCTTCTGAGGTTTAACGGGGTTTACGTGAGGTGGGTGGGGAGCGGTAGTAGTAAGCTAGTAGTTGCAAGGCTAATTCACTTACAGGTGGGGTCAAGAGGTAAGTTAGGTATAGTTGTCAGTGAGAGTAAGCGTAAGGGGCTGGTATTTGGTGGCTTACAGGTGGGCCCGTGTTCAATCATGTCTCGTGGGACTCCGATTTTGTCAGTTATCGGAGCATGGGCGATGTGAGGCTAATCACGGCAAGCTTTTGATAACCCTAATATTTTTTACACATAAATTTTTACCTCAAATGAATTAGTAGGTTTTGAGTTCGTCTATCTTAGGGTGTTCGTGAATTGTTCAATTTATGAAAACCAAGAGAAACTAGAAGAAGTATTTGAATTTTTTAAATTGATAAAAAACCATTGGAAGAAAAGTCAGATGAGAAAAATTAATGCAAAATTTTCAATTGAGAAAAAAAAGATTTGAAATCAGTTAAAAAAAATTGATAAAGAAAACTGGTCTCACCTTAGATACGATGACATAGTGGTTGGACAGGGTAGCACAGTAAAAAAGGGCAATATCTACGAATCCGGAGGCAGGACGAGAGTAGGTACACCGGCGTGAACCTCACCGGTGGCTTGGCCTACTCTCTACGGAATGAGTGAGCTAGGTGTCGAGACCTGAATATGTAAATTTGGACCCTCTATGCTAATGCACTAGTCCAGAATCACACTAGTGCACACAGTGAAAACATTAATATAATATCATCTATAAACTAGTGCACACAGTGAAAACATTAATGTAATATCATCCATAGCACTGAGTTGATGATGGATCATAGCACTGAACTAGGACATCACTTTCAGGTTGTGGTGTACCATCACTTGGATCTTTGGTAAATAAATATGAGGTGTACTTGACAGTGAACTTTTCACCAAGTGGCACTTCATCTAGGTTGTTTTCCACCTTGCACCATTCCCACTTCGCCTCTTCATCAACTACGACATCACGAGTGACATGGAGTTTTGCACCAACAGGGTCAAACATCCTATAGGCTTTGCACCTAGGCTCATATCCGATGAACACCATGGGAATGCTCCCGTCATTCAGTTTCTTTTGATTTGGCTTCACATTCTTGACGTAGCCTAGACAGCTGAAAGTGTGGAAGTAATGCACATTTGGGCGTCTTCCAAACCATGCCTCATAGGGTGTCTTCCCCTTGACACTCTTTGTTGGTGACCTGTTTAGGATGTGGACAGCCAAGGTCACTGCCTCACTCCAAAATCTGTCCGGTACTTCTTTAGCCTTCAAGAGACTCCTTGCCATGGTGACTAATGTTTGATTCTGGCGTTCGACAACACCATTCTGCTGTGCTGAATAAGGAGCTGTAAGATGATGTGTGATGCCTTGGTCAGCCCAATATTCTCCGAACTCCACTGAGGTGAACTCTCCCCCTCAGTCAGTCCAAAAAACTTTCAATCTGCAGCCACTCTCCAATTCTGCATGAGCTTGGAACCTCTTGATGGTGATAGCAGCTTCGTCTTTCTTCTTGAACGATGTAACCCACATGCTGTATCGAGTCAGGTCATCAACGAGTAGGAGGAAGTACCTTCTACCCCCTGGCATGGCCGGAGAAATTGGAACACAGATATCCATGCACTAGATCCAATTGATCTTGTGCATGATAATTAGCCTCCCGAGGGAATGCTATTCGACATTGTTTCCCCACAAGGCAACTATCACAAATTTGATCCACCTGACCAATTCGTGGCAGTCCTTGTACCATCCCTCGTTGTTCCGGCATGCGTAGAGACTGGAAGTTAGGATGTCCAAAACGCGCATGCCAATGCCACGCATCCTTGGTGCACCTTGCCGCCAAGCAAATGGGCACTGCCAAATTTAGGTTGAGCATGTATAACCACCCTTTGGATCTATTGAGTTTGGCCAAAAGCTTTTTGTTTTGGTCCTAGATCCACATCACTCTGCCTTCAATGAGAATTTGGCACCCATGCTCATCGAGTTGCCCAAGACTCACTATATTGCTACGGAGCTTGGGATGAAATAGACATCGAGCAGCTGGCCATGATCGCTGTTGTGACAATTGAACATCACCACTTCTCTGCCACAGATGTCGACAACTGAGCCATCCCCGAATTTTACAGAGCCCTTTATGGTCTCGTCAAGTTCTGTGAAACTTTTCTTGGAACCAGTCATATGGTTCGTGGTGCTAGTTCCAAATACCAAGTGTTGTCGGAGTTGTCACCCTCAAGACCGAGATTGGCTTGAGCACGAATCTCATTGAGAAAGACCTTTCTTGGTTCAGCCTCTACGGACTCTGTGAGGGCGCACACCTGCGCCATCAGGAGTGTTGGCTCCTCCAGAGCCTGAGCAATCTGAGCCACCATCTCTTGGCGACTGCCAGGAACCACCGCGCGACACTCACAGGCGCCGGTGGATCTTCCAGAGGGAGGAGATGCCAATCTTGCACCCCGATGCATCTTCGCAGGACCCATATGATCACTATTCTGATACTAATTGTCAGACACCAACTGCACAAACTCTGCAGTCGGCAGTGCTCTGCGGTTTGCTCACAAAGCAGACCTCTACTCTGGATGTTTTTCTAATGATGAACAGTAGGAGAACGGCAATATTCAGACTAGCGATACAGAGTAACGATACAGAGCAGCACTCAGCGATTTTGTGCCGCGCAACTGACTACGGCCTTTTCGGTTTTCTCTTCCTTTTATTCGCTACTAATTAATGAAAATCAGTTACATGCAATTGATGGCCCATTTCTCCCTCTGTATTGCTAATGATTCGGGAGACTAATGCAGAAACTGACGCAGCTAATGCAGACCACAAGAAACTGACGCAGCTAATGCAAACCACTACTTCCTCAATGCAAAACATGCAGGAAGACAGAAACAAAACAAAACACAGGGAAAGTAAAATACAGTGTAGTGAAAATACATCAACATTGAAGAGATTGATGCGAAAAATTGTAGCATGGGCTACCTGAATGTGAGGGGATACAAGAACCTTACGCCCAAGTTCAAGGAACGTACCAGTCGGGATTACACGCGCAAAGCAATTCAAGAACAAGTGGGATGCCATGAAACGGGATTGCGCGGCGTGGAAGTAGCTCAACGCCCAGCTGTTCGACAGGATCACCTGCACCGACAAGAGGACGTACACGCCCGGTTCGTATCGGCAGGATTTGGAGCTATCGTCGGACGAGGAAGCCTAGGGCGCCGAGCCCACTGCCAAGGCCAGGAGGGCAGCACGGGTGACGGACTCCCCTCCGCACAAGAGGTCGAAGACAATCTCCATAGACGACGCACTGAATCGCCTAGTGGACGCACTGGTACGCTTGCCAGCTCTGCCTGAAAAAGGAGTTGCGATTGGTGTTCTTCACTCTGAAAACAAGGGAAGGCCGTGCGAGATGGCTTCGGCAAAGCTGGGATTTGTACATGCGGGGTGGTGGTTCCGGTAGCATGTAGTGCTTCGCGTGGATTGCGTGTGAACTATGATGTCAAGACTTACCGGTCGGTCGTAGTCGTTGTATCGGTTGTATTCGTCGCTACGCTGTTCCTGATATTATGTTCGTGCTCTTCGCTGTGATGTTCAATAAAGAGTAAAGTCCATTACCGGTCCTTAAACTTTTTATGTTGTGTCATCCTGGTCCATAGACTTTCAAAGTGTGTCATCCCGGTCCTTACACTTTCAAAGTGTGGCAATATCCTATGTAGTTGTAGCAGTGAACTTTTTATGCTGTGTCATCCCGGTCCATAGACTTTCAAAAGAAATTGCCACACTTTGAAAGTTTAAGGACCAGGATGACACACTTTAAAAGTCTATGGACCGGGATGACACAGCATAAAAAGTTTAAGGACCGGTAATGGACTTTACTCTTCAATAAAACTAGATTGTACTCCGTTCAATTGCAAATTCGACGAGGACGCCGTGGTGCGCCGCTGCCTCCATACACGGCGAGTTCCTGACCCATCGCGCACGAGGCAGATCCATGGAGCCTCCAGTGAGATCCCACGCTGTCCCTGCCACGTACGTGTTTGTTGGAAATCGAGATAGATGTGCAAGACTGCAAGCTCATTGATAAAATTATCAGGCACGTTAGCGCATTACATATTTGAACATCCATCCCCGAGGAGTCGAGGGGTCCTGTCCATCTTGTAGCATGTAGGTGGCATTACAGGATTCTTTACACAATATATATACCTTATTTTAACAAGCCAATTATATATTACTATAAATTATACAAGTGCATTATAGAATGTACAGTACTATATGTTTGTCAAGGGAGGCAATAGGAATGTAGGTGTGCAACACCCATCTATGGGATAATACAATAACAATCAACATTGAAAACTGAACACATTTAGCGTGGTAGAGTGGAAAATGAGATAGTCCCCTGGGATCCTAAAGTAGCTTCCTTGCCGAAAAAATCAACATATAAAGACTCAGGATTCGTATGGGCATTTGTCATCATTAAGGGTTCCATCTCTTGCTTATGTGCTAGAACGGCATGGCATGAGTTCAACCTTTTGGTTCGTAAAAACTGTAATGTCATCTCTACTTGCTTCATAGTAGGTCTTTCTTCACCTCGAAGTCTCAAGCACAGCTCTGCAAGAGAGGCAACATTTTTAATCTCTTCCTCAGTTGCTTCCTCAAGAACTTGAGTAGCCACTATGTCTGTAATCGGCCTCACCTTTGTTTCCCAAAGAAAATACTTGGCCAAGTTTTGCTTCAACCCTGACGTCTCACTTGTAAAAACAGGTTTCTTCCTAAGGAGCAGCTCCACAAGTACCACTCCAAAGTTGTACACATCACTCTTCCCGTTTAATTGCCCAGTTTGGTAGTACTCAGGATCTAAATACCCAAAAGTGCCTTGTACATTTGTAACAACATGGGTTTGATCAATAGGAACCAATCGTGAAGCACCAAAATCTGAAACTTTAGCAGTGTAGCTGCCATCCAAAAGTATGTTTGAGGATTTCACATCACGATGAAATATTGATACTGAAGCTGCGGAATGGAGATAACAGAGTGCTCCTGCTGCCTCTACAGCAATCTTTAAGCAGTCATCCCAAGACAATCGGAAGCCACTGCTTGCATCAGCGTGGAGGATTCCAAATAACGAACCATTGGGTATAAAGTCATACACAAGTAGTGGAACCTCAGTTTCAAGACAACATCCAAAAAGCTTTACAATATTGCGGTGATTTATCTGAGAGAGAATGACAACCTCATTGATAAAATTGTCGATTTCATCTTGCTCAATGATCTTAGGCTTTTTTATGGCCACCACGTGTTGATCAGATAAGATACCTTTGTATACCATACCATGACCTCCATGTCCAACTATACGTGAGGAATCAAAGTTATTTGTCGCCTTTTCAAGCTCTTCTAAGGAGAAAATTTTTGTATTGTCACTTGCATTCTCATTAGATGATATTAGTTGTTCTAGGAGAAGGCCTTGGTTTTTTCGGAAGTATTTTCTTCGTAGTCTCTTTTGAATGCCTCTTTTCCATCTACGAAAGAGTATCATCCCACTCAAGAAACAAAGTAAAATGCTGAAGCCACCACTAAGTCCAATGATAATACCTAAAGGGATTTTGCCATTTAATTAATGTTCTATTTTCCTTGAGCTTTGAGGATTGAAATAGAAACGAGAACATACCTAAGAGAAGACTTTGTTTTCTTGTTGAATTACACTGCATAGTTGCGGCATCATACTCTGTTTTGTGCGGGCACTCCGTGCAATAGTAGCTCCCTACAACATTGTGGCATACCCCTTTGCAAATGCCTGGTGTGTTGCACTCGTTAATATCTGGAACCACAAATCATAGTAAATGAGAAAGCAACGTACAAAAGGTGAACATCATTGCTAATATGGAACTGGTGATGATTTGTGTCAAACTTTCAAATGGTATCATAATTATTTTTTTGTCGTTATGGTATCCATTCGATCAATCTTGTCTACTTTTGATCACTGGTATACATAGCTATATCTAAATTGGCCATATTAAAATTGTACCAATATATTATAATTTTATAAGATATTTCTAAAATATTATTTTTACTACTTAAAAGGAGTTATTGGTGGTGGTTGTTCACCTGCACCTCCCAACTCCCACTTGTACCTCCTAAAATCTCTAACAAAATATGAAAAAGCAATCTATAAATAAGTCTGCCACCCTAAAAGCTCTAAAAAATAGAGCTCTACAGGGTACACGGTAGAGCTGAGGGCGTAGAGGCATGGTATGACCGAGTGTGGAGACGGAGCCGATGACGTGGGCTGGACAGGTCGATTCTAACAATGTCGACTCAACATATTGAGATAATATAATTTTTTTATCCGTAGAAAAACACTAGCATTTAGCTAGTAATTTTATAAGATTATACTTATATATAATTATTTCAAATAAAAGTTAATGATAAATGAAGTTGGAGAGTGAGCAATTCCAAAAATGTCATGCATTTATGGAGGAGGGAGTATATAACATGAGACTTTATCATACAGGCTGAATTATGAATTGAAGAAAGATAAAAACAAAGATTCCTATCTTAATCGCCGTTGCAAGGGAAAAATTAAATCTGTTAATTCAGATGTCTGGAAAGGGAGTGGAGGCACTTTTAACACCATGATGGCATCCTGTTGTCCGGAGAGGGGCTGCAGGAGGTGCAGACTCAAAGAAGGCTTCATTGGAAAGACTACATTGAGTACCATATTTACATTCGGAGTTTACGAGGTGTCGTCTGCTTTTGTTTGTATTCCCTTCTCTCTGTTAATGAAATGAGGCAGAGCTCCTACCTTTGTTTCATAAAAAGGTATCACATTTACGTATCAATGCTCAAATGTAAAATATCCTCAAAAAATTCTGAAGTGTAAAGGAAATTTATTCTGGGACGCTGCAAATGTCCGAAGCAATAAATTTTTATATAGATGTAGCTGTTGTAGATAATCCACATTCTGGAGTATTTCCCAAGGAATTATACTACTTCATGGAAATTTTCTATAAATTTCCTGCATTCAAAGAGGCCCTAAAATACAATAGATAGCTCACTCTGGGTGCAAATGAACTGGATAAAAAAATTGTAGAGAGTTGCATCCCTAAAAAATCAGAGCTAATAGGAATCCAGAAACTGCCATGTACTTTCTAAAGTCCAACAGTCATTGTACAGATTCTAATAGGAATCTAAAAAAAATTGTACAACAGTCATACCATTGTACAGATTTTAAATAATCAAATAGCAGTTAATTTTTTCTAAAGTCCTAAATAATTCTTAATGGATTTCTACCATTTACATGTGACTAATAAATTAATTAAGAATTTAAATTTGCATCAGAATGATTTAAATGGAAATACATCAATTTAATCGGTACAAATTTTAATCTACCGACAATACTAAATTTATTTTTAATAAACATAAATATTTGCTAGCGGTGTTTGTAATTTAATATGACTAGAGAACCTAATGCCTAATGGTAATGGAGGCTTATGGCTTGGTTGCACTAGTGGGCTGGTGGCTTGGGAGATGAGAGAGGCTGGATTGGGCTGGTCAATGTTAGGCTAAAATCCTAGATATCTGACTCCGTATTATCTGGAATATCCGTATTTGTATTTGTATTCGCCGAATATCAGGCCTACTGTATTCGTATTCGTTTCCGACAAAAAATCCATATTTATTTTCGATCCGAGAATTATCCAAAAAAAAATCCAATCAGACATAATCCATATTCGTTTTCATCCGGATCGGTCGAAAACTATCTGATCCGTTTTCACTCCTACATAGAAGGGCAATATCGTACTTGGGAGCTTGGAGAAGGGAGAGGGTACCTTCGCAGCCATTAGTGATGTATGGATTTCCGTGAAAACCAGTTGAGCATTTGCACCGATATCCAATGTAACCATGCGTAGAGTTAACGCCGAAGCATATGCTGTTCATACTAACACATGCATATTGAGAGCGGTCCTTCTGGGCCTCTTGACATGTTCGGTTGGCAGCAGCCCAGTGCACAGGCACTACTGATTCCCCAAAACCAGTATAGAGTTCGGGTTCTTTTGGTACGGACATGCTAAGGTGTGACTCTTCGAAATCTAATGTAAATCTGATGCCTACAAGCCCCTCAGTGAGATTTATGTATGTCAAAACGTGGTTGTCATCGAATTGGAGCATAGAAGATGACGCGCTTATGCAGTTGAGTTGAAATAGCCTCCTCGCGGAGCAGCCTTCCTCTAGGCCAAAAGGAAATGGAACCCTGATGTTCCCACAAAACTGGGAGCAATTTGCCTTTAGTTGAATTGGACTATATCCTGCATTTAGTAAACAAAATTCGTTAGCTTGTCCAGTAATTTGACTCTTTTGAAAATCTTTCAGCCATGTTGTAAAAATAATAATCCAACTATTACAGTAGTAGAAACACGTAGACTTGAATGAAACAATTTGAGCATTACAACGAGCTTCAAAAGGTAGAATCTTATTATCAAAGTTATTCTGAAATAATTAACTAGGATCACAATACAAATCTCATGCATGATTCTCGCCAAATGTAACTGATTTCCTAAGATGTAAATAAATGTGGTATTACTAGCCATATGACACTGCACTTTGTTGACATTTGCTAAAATACACTGCACTTGGTTGGCATTCGCCCTTCTCGTGTTTTTTTTCAGATCTGGCCGCTTGTTACTTGCCCTCTGTTGGCAGCTGCCACCGTGGTCTGGTGAGCGACCCCTGCTAGGTTACTTTTGCTTCGTCCTCCTCCTCTCCACTTGGTTGCTCTGTCCCATATAAAGGGTGGATTCCTTTGAGCTGTAGCTGAGGTTTATAACTTATAGTTTTTGAATTCTGGTTGTTTGCGAAAGATAGTATGAAGAGAAAAAAGTCACATAAGATTTTTGTCGATACAACTGAACTCGGTATAGTGTATACTACAATCTACCTGCAGACTTTACCTTACAAAAATGCACGTTTAAAAGCTGGTTATTATAGTAACCTAAGCCTAAGCCCTGTCGAACCCAATCAAAGCTAGATTAGCAAGAACTTAGATCCTCTCTCTCGAATCTCCTCATTCTCTTTCGGCGGCCCTCCCTCTGGGGTTTCCTTTCCCGGAGGATGTCAGAGGGCGTTGCCGGGTACCCAGGTGGGCAGGTTCTTGCTGGCCTAATCGTTGTCAACCATCGGCTGTTGAGCACGGGTTGGTGAGCACCGTACCAGCAAATCAACACAAATTTATAGTAGAAAGCAAAACGCTCCACTAACTATGTTCATTTGCTGCCCAAACACACTACAAAACTATGTTTATTGCAGCCAGATTTATTGCAGATTCTGTTAAAATTGCAGTCAGATTTATTGCAGATTCTGTAGCACGTCACATTAGGTAATAAAATAATAAACCTATATTGATCTAACAAATCTAAGTTATTGCTAGCGAAGATGCCTCTTGTTGTACTTGGTCTGAAATCCTTCTATGACATGAAGATAGGTGAAGAGCATACGGATTCTTACTTCCCTTCAGGGAAAGGATAGGTGAAGAGTCTAGCTATATAAAGCCAAACTGCCAAAGGGTGTGGCCGTAGTAACTGAACCCAAAGAATAAAGCAATAGCCAATCTCATTGAAAGTAACATAGAAGCAATTAGGGGCACAAGAGTGGATTAGAGTGCAAGTTATTTTTTCTCTTGTTTTGATTATTTCGTTGCTGTTAATAATTCAGTTCTCTCTACGACATTATAATTCCTACCATGCATGCTGTGACATATCTCGCTATATCAAATCTAATATGAGGCCATAAAAAATAACAAGGGATAGTAGAGCATAATAGTAATACTATTCATGTAAAAGAACATATCTACAATATGAGTTATTGTTTGAAAACATTCATTATTACAGTATTTATTAAAGGAAGACTTGAAAATGAAAAATACAACCAACCAGTTTTAATTGCATCACAGGACAATCACGAAACGGCAGGGTAATTCCTATTGAAGTGGACTACATGATACCCCATTATTATTATTTTATGATTCGTTTTTTGACAAGGTACAAAAATTAAGGAAGCTCTAAGATTTAAAAAACCACTATAGAGAATAACTACAATTGTCAATAATATTTATGATGGTTTGTGTAAATAGTCATACATGAATACTTGGGCCCTCTTTGGAACAAAAGATTTCCACCTAAAACATTTCAATTTTCGAGGAAATAGAAAATTCTCTATGTTCCAGACAACTTCTTAAAGAAGAGAATGAAATAAATAATGGAAGAATAAATAAACCCATTAACCAAACAACTTCTTAAAGAAGAGAATGAAATAAATAATGGAAGAATAAAAAAACCCATTAAATATGCATGGTTTCGGGATGGGGTAAATCACCTTTGTCACGTGTGCAGCCATCAAGTACATATGGATTGCCTACATAACCACTGTTGCATTCACAGCGGTAACTAGAGGTGGGACTTGGGCGGGCTTTTTGGGCCACCGGCACGGCCGCCCGGCCGCCCAAGCACGCCGGCCCGACACGTGGTGGTCGCGCCGCACGCACGAACGGTGGGCCGGGTGGGCTTCAAAATCCGCACGGTGGGCGCACGGCACGGCGGATCGGGCGTGCTCGCCGCAACGCGCACGAAGAGCACGGTTGGCGAAACTATTTAAAATTGATTTCTTAACTATAGTAAATTGTACTCATGACTCTCCTTGAGCTTTTCTATTTGACTAGTTGGGTAGACCTATGCTAGATTGTCGGGTGATGTCCACATACGCCATAGTCTAATTTGCACCAATATATGCATTCCATTGGACTAGATGACCAGGTTCAAGGTGAAATGACATGAGACAATAGAATCGAATTTTAAGTAGGTTTTTAATAAGGCGGATACAAGAGAAAGGAAGATAGTGGCCACCGCTACCATTGTCGCTATCGCTTTGTCGCGGTATAGTTACTTTGGCTGGGCTTTACCGCACGCACTAACGCGCAAGACGGTGGGCTTTGGGCCGTGCTTGGGCCTGGCCGAAGACGAGGCGGCGGCGCACGCACGGCACGACGGGATGATCGGCCGAACCGCACGCGACGGCAGTTCGGCACGGTGGGCTGGCCGCGCGGCACGCGCACGCCCAATTCCCACCTCTAGCGGTAACCCCGATCCGTGAAGAAGCCGCTTTGCATTGGCTATGGGTGCTCGCACATGCGTAGTTTGTTTTGTTGCCCTTTGCGCTATCACATGTCGTTGATCCATTATACTCCATCCGAGCTCAGCGGAGGTTGTAGTTATGTTGATTCGTCCCGAATGAGCTTGGACCAGATGAGAGCGCTTGGAGTGTACCTTCGCTGTGGCGGACAAATTGGAGCTCCAAGTCACGAACACCTAATACAACTTCAAAAGAGCAGCATCCAAAGGCCGCATATAAGATCGCTTCAGCCATCGTCTCTGTGATCTCTTCGTGGGGGCAATTGTTCGTACAACGCCTTGTGAAATTATTGGTGTGGTGATCGAAAATATACGTATCGAACTCACATCCAGTAATGTTTAGAGAAGCGATTAAGATAGCGAAAGAATTAAGTTTCCATGAAAATTTGTAAGTAGGAACATCAGGCACCAGAGGTATGGTATGGGAAATGATTACGTCAAGCCACTCCGACGATCCTACCATGTTACCCTTGCCGCCGTCAACGACCTCGGCTGCACCGTCGCTCAAGAAGAGCTTTGGCGGCTGGGCGGTGTCGTTGCAGGTGAGGCTGAAGTCCGCCTGCCGGAAGCAGCCGGACCCGAGGCCGAAGGGATAGTGGATGCTCAGGTTGCCGCATCTCTTCGGGCAGTGAGAGAGCGTGGCAGCAGACGTGAGAGCCGCAGATGCTCGCGCCGCTAGTACAGCAACTAGGAGCACAGGTACTATTGCATTGAGGAGACCCATCTCCTCCCCTCTGGTGCTGAAGCTAAGTCCAAAATTCACAGGATTCCTGTTTGAGGTCTCCGCTGGGTAAGTTGCACGGAAGGCAGTATAGCGCATAAATAAGGAAGGTTTCCTTCTTGTGACACTCCGGTCATAGTTCAACGAAAAAGCTATCCAACGCGCATTCGTTGAAATGATGTATTAATTTATTGACGTAAAGTTTGCTTGGTGCATAAATGAACGCTCGGGCGCTCAAAGTCCAACTGATGTGAGATGGTTTAATTTATTGACGTAAAGTTTGCTTGGTGCTCAACGGCCCAACTGTACGGGCGTGAATGTGTGAACCGCGGCCGAGCGCACTGTCGGTTTCGGAATGAAATGATGCAATTTTTTTATTTTATTTAAAAAAGAATGAAATGATATAGCTAAAGTTCTCAACCACCTGTGCATCTCTAGCACTGTCATCCACACTGCAAAGCCTCAGAGTAATACGCATACTTATCAATACCGTTCCACAGATCATATTAGTTTGGTTCTTGTAAGAGATCACAACAGTTTGGTTCTTGTAATAGTACATTCCAGTATCAGTTCATACGGCGTACCGTTTTGGGTTTAATATAATAATACGAGTATATATATTTATAAGTATATATTTGTTTAATTATATGCACACCAAATGTTATTTGTAATATTATTCTAAATACATAGTAGTACTATCAAATATAACATATAGTTCAATAGATAATATTATCAATTCCACCGGTACCGACTAATATTGACCAGTATTAAAGCCGGTATGGCCAGTATTGACCGGTATCGAGCCGGTATTGATTGGAATTGACCGGTATTTAGGCCGGTATGAAATGTAGGGATACTTTGTACCGGTTTAGTGGCCCGTACGGTATATACTGGTCAGACTGGAACGATATTGTTAACTTTAGTAATATGTTGCCTCGTTGGCTCCGGTGTGGATTTTTGCATAATAACTGCAAGTTCACAATAACTACTAGCTGCAGTGGAGGCAATCCAATCTATACATGACTAGTGATCTTATTCTATACAATAATAATATCACAATCATTGCCATTTGCTCACAAGTCACCATTACCATAATATATATGCTCTATAAAATGCAATCTGAACTTCACAAAAGGAATGTATATTAAGGAGGGAAATAATTCATGAAAAATCATATAAGTACTAACCTTGACTATGACCAGAGCTTATAGAAAAGATGGTGAACTTGTTTGATTTGCTGACTCTCTGAAGGCTCATCGAGTCAAAATATCATGTCAAACCTCACAAAGGAAGCAAGAGAAAAAAGATCTTTGGACAGAGTAAAAACATAATTGCTTTATTGTGAGTAATTTGTTTTCAAACTTTTAACATCTTATAAACATTATTTCTACAATGAAGCATGTGTGCATTGTTACGATTAAATAGTGTGATCTTAGCACAGTAGATCACCACAAACTCAAAAGTCCATCCTACTAAACAGGGCAAGAAGCAGGTGCACAATTGAACAATAGCTGTGGATTGTGAAAAATTAAAGAAGATACGTTGGTAAATGATAGAGTAGTGTGATGCCACAACTATGACATCAAGTAACAACCAAAATGTTAGCTAAGTTGGAAAAAAAAACTCTGTTCATAAGACTTTGTCCAAGATCTCCAGGTTAATTTTCCATGCATGCAAACTAAAAGAAAAAAGTAACATTAAGTAAAAGTGAAATCAGAAAGTGGCCACCCTTTCTTAATTCCATTTTAGCTACACCAAAGATAGCGGACAGTAGAATTTTAATTAGCTACATAGAGGATAAGTTAAGAGAATTTGCTAGACTATACCTCCACAACATCCATCATCACTTACACATCTACCAAAAAAACACATATACTCAAGCTCCACCCCTCCTTTATAATATCCTACGCAAACTATCCACCATTGTACTTTATAATTGTAACATTCTGATTTTCAGAGCCTTTTTGAAGCTTTTAAAATAAAATTCACCATTTGAATTTTTTGGAATTAATTAAAGCATAATTGGAATTTTTATAAAATAAAAAGATTTAATATGATTAAGTTAAACATTAACATTTGCCAAAAATATTTTATTTGAGTTCCCTGAGTCTCAAGGTATTTTCTGGAATTTTCTGGGATTTTCCTGGATTTATTTGATATTTTCAAGAGCTCAAAGTAATTTACTTGAATTTCTGGAAAAATAAAAATCCCAAAAATCCCTAAACCAGCCGGTGGGCCGAAACCCACCAAGCCGGCCCAGCCAACCCGCTGGCCTGCCCTGCCCTGCCCTTGCCACGCGGCACGCATCCGCGCCCGCGCCCGCCTTCTTCCGCTGGATGGTCGACACGCGTCGCCCATCCTAGCTCCTTCCCGCGCCGCGCCCGCATCCGGGCTGTCTGCTCGGTCGTGCCGCCGACCGGTGGGGCCCGCGTGTCAGGACCGTTGTCCCCGACCCGGACTCCCTCTCCGTCTCCGTTCCGAACTCTGCCGCCGCCTTCCTCTCCGCTGCCGTGTCCGCCCCGGACTCCTCACCGCCCGGGTATAAAAGGGGCCCGACCTCGGGCTCTCTCGCCCTGCGCGCGCCGCGCGCGCGCTAGCCGCCGCTGCCGCCGGTCTTGCCGAGGTCGCCGAGTCCCGTCGCTCGCTTTCGAGGCCGTCGACCGCCGCTCGCCGTCGGCTTCACCGCTGTTCACCGTCGTCGCCGCCGCCGGTGAGCTCCGCCGCCGCCGCCCACCGTCCCCTCCGCCGCCCGCTGCCGTCCGCCGCCGCCAAGACCGCCGCCGCGTCACCCGCCGCGCGCCGCGCCGCCTCGCGTCCGCGCCTCGCGCACACGTCGGCCCGACGCCGCCGCGCCGCCGCCGCTTTCCGTGCGCTGGTCCGCCATGCGCCGAGCCGTACATTGTGGGCTCCCACTGTTAGCATGCTCGTGGACCATCGCCACGCCAGCCGGGCCACGTCAGCCCTAATCCGACGTGTCGCGCCACGCGCCGCCACTGCCGCGCCACGCCGCACCGAGGCCCCGGTTGCCACGTCACCGCCACGCCACCGCCTCGTCATCCTGCCATGTCAGCATGCCACGTCAGCCACCCGCGCACACGTGTCGCCACATGTCAGCCACGTCAGCCCTAGGGCCCAGTCAGAAGTTGCGTCGTCAAGCCCAGTCAGCCTATACTATTTCATGTGCCGAGTCCACCATAGACCCATTCTCCCGTGCACCCGGTCCACAGCATAGTGCCTTTTTCCAATTTTCCCGATTTTCTATAGATTTAATTTTCTAGAGGCCCATTCTCCCTCGTCCTAGCTCCGATTGACCCGATTCTTTTTCCTAAATTCATCTAAAATTGAGCTCTACCTTTTGGTTCAGGTTTGAAAGTTTTTGGAGTTCATTTGAATTTTATTTGATTTGATTTTATCTTTTCTATTTGCTTTCTCTCTCGTTAGATCACGTGTTCGAGGGAGCGGAAGTTGGATTCGAAGATCAAGAGCCCTCAGCTGAGCAAGGCCAAGGCAAGTCGTATTCTTTGATCATGTTGAACCTAGATTTCAATCTATTATGTATTAATTTGTTTCAAGTTATCATGCATTGCTATTTATTATTAAACCTCGTATTGGTAGTTATGGTCCTAATTGGTTAATCCCTCCGTGATAATTTGTTTACCATGATTCCATCGTCACCTTAGGGTTGGAAATTATTTAGTGATACAATAATAGTTGTCACATGGGGATACGTCCAATTGCTTAGCCATGCTTATTATTAGTACGTTGGGTCTGTCATCACATGTGGTTAATTAGTCTTGACTTAATGGTATACTTGAACGTGGTGGTTAACCACAGTTATAAAATTTGTTTGCCATGGCATGGGTAGTGTCATGGGCATTGGTTATACAAACTTGGTTTTCACTTTGGCGAATGATCGTGCAGTAAAGGGGGTGCTGGTTGCACATGGGATGTGGATGTTCGCCTGGGTAATTCTTAAGGACTTAGCTTTGTGCGCCATTGATCTGAGCTTTATCGTGCAAACCACATGTCTAGTATGGGATAGACCTGGCATAATGTCAGATTCGGATCTTTCAATCCGGAATCATCGTGTTTAGTCGCACTATTCCTGGATCGAGATAGTGCACACGCCATGAATGGACATCAAATTACATATCATGCGGAAGCATAACTAAAATAATAAACTTACTCATGGGCCGATTAGGCCGAAACTCAAGAAGTTGCAACAGCGGAAGAACGAAGCACACAGGTGGGACCTTCAGGACATGCCCACAGGCAGCCAACTGGAGGTTCGCGACCTAAGTTCTTGCCTTCTCCATCTTCTTCACCATCTTGCCAGTCGTAATGCTGAGGCATAGTAATTTGATTCCCGATTCTGGATTTTGTCGCAAAAGCGAGTATGAGCACTCCGACCCCGTGCTCAGCAAGCCAATACACAGAATGTAGTATATAACATGTATGGCTAACCAAAGGATGGCTTAGGTTTATTTTATTTTTGTGAAGAGTGCTTTTGAATACAATTATATAAAAATTCCCTAAGACCTAGCAATTTGAACACAAGTGTATATTATGAATGCAATATTAATAGTGATTCAGATTCCATCCACCTTTACATGGCATCTGCACCATATAGCAATTCTTCAGCGTTATAGCCGCTTAACTTACCACTGGGACGACACCCAGGAACCACTGGAACGACATCCAGGACATATCCAAAACCAGGGCCTTCTGCTGCCCGCCACTTTTCCATTCCCACCCACAAAGTATTTTGAAATAGAACTATATCTGGTTAAGTTCCCATGTCCGCCCTTGACCGTGGGCATGGCTATTCAAATAGTTTTGACTCTGCAGAGTTTGCACACTTGCCCCACAAGAGATAAATCTGCTCGTTGCCCCACATGATTCCTTAGCCATGCGATTGAGTAGACTATCACAGGATTGTTACAATGCATAGTCCTACTGTGGTTACGCCCGCTAAGGTCTATCTTCCGTAGGATACGACCATCCCTCGGGAAGGGTCCCTCGTGAGCCATCACGGGCAAAGGCGGGGATGCGACCATCCATCCCTTTGCTCGTGTCCACACCTTCACGTAACCACCTTAGAGCCATACAAATTAGTTAACCCTGCCTACATTTTGCCAGCTTGTGGTTGTACTGTTTTACACGGGTTGACATGACAAGATTCAGTCCTTAGTGGTATCTGGGCGGTCTATCACTAACCCACTTTTAAACCATCATTAACTCACTTTTGTGCTTCCACTGCACCACACATACACACCCTCGAACCAATCCGCCCAGACATTAAAGCAAGTTGGGGATGTTGGGATTGTAAAATAATCATATCAAATATACCAGTCATTATCCCCATGACTGCCCAAACCAGTTCTCATGATTAAACATGTTGCTGATGTTTTGGAGCATTTTCAGTGCCCCATGTATGTCAATGCAGTACTAAGCGTAGCATATTATTAGGGACTTATTTTCGAAATGTTATAATTATAATTTTTGCTAGGGCGACAAGGTTCACACATTCAAATATTCAATCGAGGGTGTAATATTACTCAAGGTAAACAGTGGCATACAACTAGAATATTAAATTTAGCATGTCTTTGCATATAATTAACAGCATGCAATTTGTTAATTTAAAACAAAGTAATTTGCAGAAATGTAGGTTCAACATGATCAAAGTATTGACTCGCCTTGCGCGGTTTGCTGCGGTCTTGAGCTCACTCAAAGCTTTCTCATTTGTCGATCTTGAGGCTTGAGCCTTTTCCTTTATTCCGATCTCGGCCTCTCTTGATCCTTGATTCCTCCGGACTCCAATTTCTAATTACATGCTAAGCAACTGAATTCCAATGAAAACAAATAACTCAAAGGACCCAAATAAATCCCAACACTTTAAATACCCGATTTAATTTAAATTATATATTTAGTATGATTTGAGACTAAAAGGATGATACAGGTTAGTGTGTTGTAAGCATAGTGGTAGCTGGATTTGAGCAGAAGGGCGAGTTGTCGGAATACTTTACCGTGAGGGAAAATTTTAGAAATACGAGGGATCGAAAGGGAAGATGCACTTACAGGAATTATCTGCTTTTGGAAAAAGGAAGGTGGCCATACATGGCCGATTGGGGAAAAGCGAGGCTTGACCTTCGGCTTGATGACTTTCTTTTAACTGATTTACATTTATCAAGGAAGTTCCATGAGTCGGGTTATACCTATAGACTGGTGTAGGAGTTTAGTGTACTAATTTTATCTCTAGGGTATGCATTCCTTGCAACTCAGGTTATGGTAAGGCAAACTGGACTGATGGATGAGATATGTACTTATTCTATAAATCTTTTAGTCGAAGGTATTATAACTCTTGGATATCTTAATTAAGTTTTTAGAAGTCTCTGATATAGGCTTTTGCTTATTAATTGGATTAAGATAAATAGCAAGGGCTCAATATTTATTCTTATATGGTAATTAGTTAGAATTTAAATCTCTAGTAATCCCATTATCATATCTTATGCGTCTTCATTCATAGCTAGGCTAAATTTAAGTGGAATTATGATTTATTTGTATGAGTCCTAGCTTGTTAAACCATGCTTAGTATTATTATTTATTAATTTTAACATCATGATTTAATTTAATGGTACCATTATTATTTTATCTATGCTTTTAGTTTCTATTGGGCTTAGTTCTATTTCTAATTTATATATCTGGCAATGCTTAGTTCCATTTCTAATATATATCTGGCAATGCTGGCTATATAGGGTTATATTTTAATATTTATTGTTTTTACAAAATCTACATCTAGGGTTTATTTAAGATGGCACGATAAATATGGAGCACATATTTCAATTATTATTATTATTAAGGCATCTTCACTAAATTTGGATATTTAGCCAAAGTTGTTTCTCCTTAGCAATGCCTTAACTAATATGTAGGTTTAAATAAAAATGAGAGCACAATTATTCATACATGATAACTATTCCACATGTAAATACTAAACAATCTAGTCTTATATCCTAATTAAATTTATTAGCTTTCCTAGAGTATTTCTAAATTTTTCCTTAATTTTTACTAATTAGAGTGAGGTACAAAACTTGAAATGAATTAAAACGGAAAAAGGGGTGGTCGGTGGGATCGAACCCGGGACTAGAGGACAAGGGGTTAACGCGCAGCCGTGCTAACCAGCGGAACGATCGGTGTTTCATGACTTTTGGGAGAGGAGCCGATCAATATAGCACGCAGGGCTGAGAGCCAATGAAGAAAGTCACCGGCCGGAAACAGGGGAGCCGGGGGGCACGGCCGGCGGCGGGTGCTCCGGCGAGGAAAGGCCAGAGGGAGAGGGTTGGGTGGCAAAATGGGTTCCCGGAGTGCTGTGGAAGCCGATGGGGGAGGCGATGCGGCCCGGGATGGCGCAGGTCGGCGGGGCGGCTGCTTGGGCGGTGGCGGTGAGGTGGGAATGGAGGCGGTGGCGCCGGAGTGGGAGAAGAGACAAATGGTCATGGGCGTGAGCACTAGGGGGTAAAGGGAAATCTTACCACGGCATCGGTTGAGCGGGAGAGGAACTCAGGCGAGCCGACAACGTGAGGCGAATCGGCGCGAGGCGCACGCGCCCGCGAATCGGGCGAAGCGAGAAGCTCCGCATCCGCGGATGGTCGGCGAGCCACGGTGGTGCTCAGGTCGAGGAATTGGACGAGGCGGCTCCAATCGACGGAATGGAATCGGCCGCTTTGAGAAGAATAGGCACGCCGGCGAGCAATAGGGCACGCAAGCTCGATTCGCGGGGAAGGAGGACGAGCGGAGATGGGCGATGCGTTTGCGACTCCCAGGAGGGGCTTTTATAGCCGAAGAGAGGCGCGCGGCGAGGGCGACATCTCGCGCACCTCTGTTCACGCGGGGGAAGGGGAGAAGAACGAAATCTTCTCCGGGATTTCGTAGGAGAGAGGTGGCGGGAGATGCTTTGAACCTGGCCTTGAGGAGAGATAGGAGATTTGCCGCGCAAGGAGCGAGCGCGAGAGAGATGGCGGCGCTGCGCGTGGAGGAAGAAGGCGCCGGGAAGAAGAGGGAGAAGAGAGCGCGTGCGGGAGGCCACCGCCAGCGGGAGGGGCGCGAGGAGCGGGCCCGCATGGCAGCGGCGATGCAGGCGAGGCGAGCTGGCGGGTGCGCGCGCGAAGGCGGGCGAGCACGGCGCCGCCGCGGTCGGGCGCGCAGGAAAGGAACGGGGAGAGCGAGAGAGAAGGAGCGGCGGGGCCGGCTGCCAATGGGGGAAAGTCGTGGGGAAAGCGGGCCCACACGGTAGTGAGGAGAGAGCTGGCGCAAGGGGAAACGGTCGCGCGGGGGATGGAGGTTGGGCCGAGCCAATCGGCCGGCCTGGCTCCATTACTTTCTTTTTTTTTATTGTTGATGTATTGCATGTTTATACATAGGTATATACAGGTATATATATGCACATATACATTCATTTTATTTATTTATATATATATTGATTTGCACATTAATTTTATATATATGTATATATTTATGTATAATTTCTTATATTGCTAAACTCTTCCTTGTATAATTTGTATATGCACATATATGTGTATATATATATATATATGCATATGTGTTTGTATTTTTATTCATTCAATTTTTATTGCTATTTATATCATTATTTCCAAAATGAGACTTTATATTTTAACTCAAGTTTCTCTCTTCTTATACTGGATCATCTTTTCAGATTCGCTTTTATAATTTCAGTTTTCTATTATTTGCATATTTCCTTTTTGGCATTACTAATGTTTGCCTTTGTATTTTATGAATTCTTAAAAATTTGAAATCTCATCCAGTTTCAAGAAAACACCATAAAATCCAAATTTTCATTAAATACATTACAAAAATAATTTAAGATATTCATATTTTAAATTCAAATTTTTCAGGATGTTACACATAATAATTTGTGAAGTCTCCACTTTGGTTTTACTACCGATGTTGTTGTGGCGCAAGAGGGGGCAATTATCGACTAGGGGGTTACCCTACTCGACGGCGAAACCTTAGCGAGTGGGATCAGGTGGAGATGGATCATTATAAAAGCCTTGTTGTGATTATCTTTAACGTGAGATTATCACATCGTGTGGGTACAGTTGTGCAACCTCTGCAGAGTGTAAAACTATTCGAATAGCCGTGTCCTCGGTCATGGACAACGCTCGGTGATTTCACACGAGGGGTAGAGTTTTTATGAAATCTGGTTGGGTTGAGCTGGGAAGTGAATGGTCAGTTCACTTGTGATTATATTCAATTCCTTTGATTATTTATTTAACGTCCTTTAATAAAGTTGCTTTTCAATCTATTTATTGTATTCACTTCAAATTGTCGCTTTCTGCAAAACTAACCTTTCAGCCATCCATTGTTAAGCCTTGCATACTATATTGCATCTTTGTTACATACGACTTGCTGAGTACTCTATGTACTCACGACTTCAACCATATTTGCTCAGTTGAGGAGGAAGGACCAGATCAGCAGGAGCTGCTAGAAGGAGGTTACTTCGAGGACTTCGCGGATTAGGACTTCGCTCCCCAGTCGATTGCCTGTGGGCATGTCAAGTGGCTCAAGAGTTTATTTTGTTTCTCCACTGCTAGTGTCTTTAAGCCCTTCAGCCTAATAATTGTAAGCTTGGCCATAAGGTCGTACTCTGATAATTATCAATATAATTTGGTTTTTACTTAGAATATCGTGATGTGGATGATATTTATCTTTGTTCATACTGTGTGCACTAGCGTGATCCTGGACTAGTGCGGAATACACAGGAGAGTCCGAATTTGTATATTCGGGTCTCGACAGAGATGGTATCAGAGCCATATCGACTGTAGGACGAAGCCCTAGTGAGCCATATCAAAACTCGAAAACTTATTTTCTAAAAACAAAACCACTAAACTTGATATCTAGTAATTTCTCTACTCTCTTACCTTGTTCTTAAGGTTTCTCACTTCTCATCCAAACTTCAGCTCCAAATTATTGTTTAAAACTGACTTCTATCTCCTATTACCCTATAGATGCCGCAGAGATTCTTCAGTCAGGCAGGAGGTTGGAGGAGACTTCTACGCGTCCTATTACGAAGCCTTGGATTCAAGAGAACATCGATCTATAGCACCATCGATGAAGGAGCAAGGAAACCACGTATGGGACACGTCACATGGCTATACTTCACCACCAAGTTCGGCGGTCAAGTTATACACCACAGCTGCAAGCACATGAGCGCTTGCGGAGAGAAAGCAGCACAAGGAGCCGCACTCAAAGCTTGTTAGCTACTTGTTGTTGGCTTCCCCAAATGGCCAAATATGCACTTGTAGCTCCCCGGCCAGTCACCTCCACAGCTCCTTCGGTCCTTCCCCTCCCTGGCCACCGGGCATCAAACCGTTGTGCCGCCGCCCTAGCTTCCCAACAGGGCTGTAGCTTGCCGTCTTCCTCCCTACTCTATCCCTGGTTGGCTGGCTCCTAACGCCTCCACCCTAGGCTATTGCACCATTTCTCAAGCCACACCTCCTTGCATCTAACGACCCCTTAACCCCTCCCCTCTGGCCTGCTATCAGCTGCCTCTTAGGAGCTAGGGTTTCTCCTCGCCCTAAGTCTTCAGTTGCTCAGGTGTGCACCATGAAATTCCTCCTCTTGTGTTTTGCTTCACCTTCAATCGATTTGGCCTACCAGGTAGGGACATGGGGTGGGCAGCTAGGGTGGATATGGGACCTCACTTGGGCCTTGTGGGCTTCGACAAAGGCCCAAAACTAGCTTCTTCACTTCAACAGTTCTTCCTCAATTCCTACCCTCTGTTCAGTTGGAGCACAGTGTAGCACCCATGGATCCGCCAGTAGGAAAGGTGGGGGAGGGGTGGTACCGACACCACGATAGAAGGTAGGCTTGAGCCTAACCCGTTCATGCGCGCATGAGGTTGGATTACCCCTACCATCACCCTCCCGCTCTGTGGCATGCTCGATGCTAAACCTAACCAATAGTGAAGCCACCACACACGAGAGGGGTTGGAGATGGTAGCCGGATTTGGGCGAGAGGTGGATGAGGTTTGAAGGACATTGGAGGAGCAAGGGCGACACAGTGGCTAGAGTTGTGGGAGGAGAGGGAAGCGGCAGTGAGGCACGGTGGCTAGATCTGAAGTCACAGTCATTGCCGCCGACAGGGCAAGTGAAAGGAAAGTTCTTGATTTTGGAAGATTTTTGTTGTATCAATTGAATGTTTTGCAAGCTGGAAAGCTTGTGTTTGAATGTGTTTTTTAGCCTCAGGTGGAAGTTTTGAAAGTGGCATGCTTGTGTATCTTTTCAATTTCAAAGTGAAAGTTGAAACTTGAAAGTTTGTGTTATTTTTCAATTTGTAAGTCAAAGTTTGATGTTGAAAATTGAAAGTTTGGAACTCGAACTGAAACTTTTCGAATCTATTAAGTTAGAGGTACCTTTTTTTGTTTGGAAGTTTGACGATCTCTTGTTTTTGAATTTTCTGTTGCAAAGGGAAGGGATGGAGGGCGGCAAGGTGGGGGGCTTAGTCGGAAGGGTAAGGTAGATTACGAGCTAGTGCTAGCTCATGCACACAATAGCACCTAGTTTACACATACTTCTATGACTTTCATTTCTTGGATACTTTTATGTAACATCCCATTTTTGGGAGATTGGAAGTGCTTGAATAAAATTCAAATTTGAATTCAATCAAATTTTAAACTCAAATTCAAACTGGTTTTCAAAATTCTCATAGCCCAAATCTTCCTTGGGACAAGCCCAACCTGCTTTCCCTAGCCCATAGCCTCTGGCCTGGCCCTTACTGGCCCATGCCATGTCCTTCCTTGCCTTATGCGCGAGCCAACATGCGCTAGCTACTCTGTGCATGCTCCGCGCTAGCGAGCGTTGCACCATGCATGCCACACACATCCCTATGCTACATCAGTGTCCTGCTTCCTTTCACTATGCACCATCATGCTCACCAATGTTTTCTAGCTCGGCGCCGACCTCTCTTAGACCCTCCTCCCTCTTCCCTCTCCCTCTTCTCCCTTCTATGTGCACCACCATGCCCATGCCCTCCGCTCCCACCCCGTGTTTGTGTCGTGTGCCTGAAATCTCCGCACCTAATCTTTGTGCCCTCCTCCCCTTGCCTTAATCACTCTACACCACACGCTGGCTCTGCCTCCTTACTCTGCACCACGTCGAGCGCCAATGTCGCTGCCCTCGACTTCCACCCACCATAATGCCATCCAATGGCTACCCTCCTTTGGTTTGGCTTTAAAGCCCTTGGATGGTCTCCTCTTGGCCCCCAATTTCTCCCCCTCCGCTCCAATTGCCATCGAGAGATCCCAGCCTCTTTCTTCCTCGGATCTGAACAAATCCTTGCTGCCAACACACCGTCGCTAATTCTCCATGCCTCCATCAAATTCGACGTGCCTGGAGCACCGCAAGGAAGCACTGACGTTGTCCAGACTATCATCGACCTTCTTCATCATCTTCCGCAATCTTCCCTCATCGACCTCCACACTGTCGACCCGGTCCATGCTGTTGACTCATTCCGCCCCTCCCCGAGCTCCGCCTTCACCTCCGGTGAATCCCTCATAGCCCCTAGATGCTCCCCTAGCATTTAATTCGCTTTTGGTGTCACCGGTCACCATGGTGCCTTGCGTTCGTGCCTTGCCACCGTTTAGTTGGTAGTTGTCCACTCTGTGCGCCTAATTGAAGCCCGCTGCCTCACCTAGAGGTGCGGTCTGAGTTGAGCAACCCATTTTGACCTCCCTTCTAGTCGTCGTGGCTCCTCTCGCCGATGATGAACTTTGCCCCCCTGGTAGGAAGGAAGAAGCACTATGACGCATTAGGATTAGTTTAAATTCATGTTTAGCATTAATGACTGGTGATTAGATAAGTTAATCCCTCACTAGCGTCAGGGCCCATTTCATTAAGTTAACCCTTGACCCTATGACATGTGGGCCCCTATCCGTTTAAAATCCTGTTTAAATAGGTTAAGGGCCTGTTTGTTTCAGCTGTAGATTTTGAGTAGCTAGCTGGTCTGAGTAGCTAGCTGGAGATTCTGAGTAGCTGGCTAGTCTGAGTAGCAGCTGGTCTGAGTAGCTAGTCTGTTTGGCATCCTGGATTCTAGCGTGCAGCTGGTATCCTGATAGATGTATTGATTGAAATGCCCTTAAGTGAGTTGATGTCCTGATTATGTATTGATAGAAGAGATATCCATGCTGTAAATTTGTAGTACTTAGTTCAAACATTGAAAAACTAATATTAAAATTTTATGACAATAAATTGTACTCCAAATAAATTTGACCGATTGCAGATTTAAACTCATGTTGTTGTACTATATATGTTGCATGCAGTAGCAGTTCGTATGTGTCACCGGAAACGTACCATATCAAAAATCAAACCAGAATGACCTCTAGCAGCGGCAGGTAAAGCTAGCATCCAAAGTAAACAAGGGTGCGCATACAGCAGCAGCAAAGGCATGGTACTATAACATCATCCATCCATCATAATATCATATGCATTGATAACCGTAAGGAATAATAATCCAACCATCCCAATAATACACTGGTCATTCTAGCGGTATATTCCAACATAAAACCGGTATATATAGCAGTACACTACAGTACAGTAGGTAGAAAGAGGAAAGCTCTATATGATGAACCAGGGCGGCAGCTATCAACAAGCTAGATTCACTTCGACAGGCCGGCCTTGCTCCTTAGGTGCTCCTTGAACTCCATGATATCACCTTCCCACCGAGTCACCGCTTGCTTCTCGCACACCCAGATCTCCTGCGCCACCTGGTTGATCAGCCTGAAGTCATGGCTCACCAGCCTGAAGTCATGGTTCGTCGGCTCGGCCAGCAGCAGCATGTGCGGCTCCTCTGCCCGTCCGACAGGTTCCTCATCGGCATCACCTGCGCTTGGAATTCAAACCCAAATTTGTTCTGATGTCAAAAATTTCAGATTTTTTTCTTATCTCGAAACAAATATGTTCAAAACAGACGTGATTTAACCCTTAAACACTGATAAAGAAAGGACATGCTCTCATACACTCAAATCAATTGCTAGATAATGCATTGCAGTTATTACACGACACAACCAAGAAACTTAGATAATGCATTGCAGTAATTACATGACACAACCAAGAAACTTACACATGCACATTTGGCAAATGGTATTCCATGGCATACAAAAAAAATTAAGGATAATGGACCTCCTAAACAAAAAACTTACACATGCACATTTTGCTTCAAGAAGGTCACTGAAAAACATGTTATGCTACTAAATATATACAGAGCACTAGATCTAGTTTACTTGTAACATGGCTTACACAGGACTCACCAAGATGATTAGTAGGCTCATCAAGCAAAAGAATGGTTGGATTCATGAACATCGCTCTTGCCAAAGCAATTCTCATGCGCCAACCACCAGAAAAATCCCGAGTTTTCTTTGCCTGCATCTGCTTGTTAAAACCTAAGCCAAACAAAATCTCAGCAGCAATGATGCATCCAGGAACATGTTATATCAATTAACAATATGTAGCAAATCTGAATTGAAAGCAAGAAATCAGCATGAACAAGCATGCTATAGATCTGGAAATTTGGGTTTTGTGTCAATGGTTATGAACAACGAGAAAATTGTATTTTTGCCATCCCAAACAGTGGGCTTCGCAACTTTACCCTCCCAATCGTTGGTTTCGCAAAAATACCATCCAAAACATTTGCTTCTTGTTTTCTTTGCCATTTTCTCTATTTCTCTCTTTTTCCTTTTTCTCTCCCATAATCAACCACGTAAAAAGACAAATCTACCCTTGGACTTGTGGGAATGAGTTACAGTTGTTAAGAAATCTACTTATGACTATGAGCTCAGTGTTGATTGTTGAATAGTGAACCTATAAGCTCAACAGCTTGTAGATTCGTTTCTATGGGATTTAGTGCATGCATTCAATCATTCATAGATCTATTCATTCCAAGCAGGGGCGGAGCTCTCAGTATGGCAAAGTATGGCGCTCGCCATACCTTGAATTCCCAGCGATTTTTACCCCCAAATCACTCTGTACTATGGACACATCAAGAAAGATGAAGTTTCACTGTAATAAACTCTCACCAACAAGCAGAGGAAGAAGAACAGTGCAATTGCCTTAATGACTTAATGGTGTGCTACATTGAGCGAGAGATATTTAAAGGAATTGATCTTGAGAAGATCAAGAAATCATTTCAGAAAAAGAAAGATAGGCAAGTGCAATTGCCTACCTCGCCTAGACTCAATTGAAGTTATATGTGTATTGACTACCTCGGTTAGTCTATTGACTTCACTTGTATCTTTCTATTTATTCTAAATATTTTTACTTATATAGTAGGTGACGATCATGATATGTTATATGTGTATAAATCAATTTAGTGAGAAATTTTTGATATCTATGTTATCAATTTCGCCATACCTTATTTTTTTTTCTGTCCTCCGCCACTGATTCCAAGTACAAAACGCACGACATGAAGGGGCTGCTCCTTACTCGTAGCTATAGCCAGTAGGTAATCCAGTAATCGGCATGCACTAACTGAAAATTTTTCCCGATTCCTATATTTGAGGCATTGCTAGATGAGGAATCCTGAATTCCCAATGTTCCATAGCTTGAGAACTTTGCGGCTTAACGATCTGTGATGTTGGAGAAAATTGCGTAGATCTATAATCAGAACTCATTCCCACAAGTCTAAGGGTAGATTTGTCTTTTGCGTGGTGATTATAGGAGAGAAAAAGGAAAAGGAGAGAAATAGAGAAATGGCAAAGAAAACAAGAAGCAAATGTTTTGGATGGCATTTTTGCGAAACCAACGATTGGGAGGGTAAAGTTGCGAAGCCCATTGTTTGGGATGGCAAAAATACAATTTTCTCTATAAACAACAGTATCATGACGACAAAAATTCAGATCAACAGTATCATGAACTGCACTTGAGGAGGACACCTTTTCTCGGCCGGTCGTTGAGGACGGCGTTGACGAGGAGGCCGAGCGCCCGGGTGGGAGGTGGAGGCCGGGCGTAGAGGAGGAGGGGAAGGAGGGGGTGGCGGATGATCCGGGAGGGGAGGGGGCGACGGGAGAGAGGAAGGCGTGGGGAGGAGGCGGCGGCGGAGGATCCGGGAGGCGACGGGAGGGGACGACGGGCGGCGGGAGAGAGGAAGGGCGCGAGGAGGATGGGGCGGTGGCGTCGGATCCGGGAGGCGGCGGGGAGGGACGACGGGCGGCGGGAGAGAGGAAGGCGCGGGGGCCTGGGAGGGGAGGCGGCGGTGCGGCGGGGAGAGAGGAAGGGAGCGGGGAGGATGGGGCGGCGGCGCCGGATCTAGGGAGGGAGGGGCGACGGGGAGGGACGACGGGCGGCGGGGGAGAGAGGAAGGGCGCGGGGAGGATGGGGCGGCGGCGCCGGATCTAGGGAGGGGAGGGGCGACGGGGAGGGGACAATGGGGCGGCGGGAGAGAGGAAGGGCGCGGGGAGGATGGGGCGGCGGCCGAGGATCCGGGAGGAGGCGGCGACGGGGAGGGACGACGGGCGGCGGGGAGAGTGGAAGGGCGCGGGGGCCTGGGAGGGGGCGACGGGAGGAGGGGAGTTTTATTCAGTGGCATTTGCGGGTAAATATCTTTAACTTTTAGTGGTATTTTAGTGGCACTAGCCCAGAATCTGTGAGAAGTGGGTTTTGCAGCTTCTCGGTCCCAAGACAATTGTGGCTTCCTGCATTTTTAGATTCTCGAGTGGCCCAAAAGCTGGACTGTTTGGGAGAGCTTTTGGCTACTAGAAGTAGCTAGCTTGCCTAGAATCAAAACAAACAGGGCCTAAGTATCTAAGAGCCACTAGCAAGTGGGGCCCATTTCAATAGTGATTAGTCCTACCTATTAGCCCCTCAAGCCTCTTTCTTTAGAAATTTAATTAAAACCGAGGGTCCTACTTGTTAGCCTCTGTGATATTTTTCAGTTAAGAAATAATTGGAAAATCAATTTAATTTCGGTGGACCCTACCTGTCAGTGAGAGCTAGCTAATTTAAAGTTTAAATTTAGAGTTAAAATGAATTTAGAAACATGTTTTCTTTTGATTTTTGGATGTAATCCTAATTTAAACTTTAGAGAGCTAGCTCTCACTCATTTTAACTCTAAATTTTATAAAAACATGTTTCTAAATTCATCTAAATTCAAGATCTATCCAATGGCACATGGGGCATGAGCACGTGTGCAAAGCTAAGCTCCAGACCCTCAAGAGAGACTTTGAGAGGCTGAAGATGGAGGAAGGGGAGTCCGTTGAAGTCTTCACCGGTCAGGTGACGTCAGTCGTCACCGGCATCCAGGTGTTGGGTGACACCATTGTAGATGAGGTCACCGTTGTTCGTAGGTTTTTTCATGCTGCCCCGGCGCGCTACATGCAGCTCATGACCTCCACCGAGTAGTGCGTGGACTTGAAGACCCTTACCGTCAAAGATCTCATCGGGTGGTACATAGCCTACAACGAGCGTGTGTGAATTGGTTTCAGTGACACGAAACAAAGTGAGCATCTATTGCTCACGTGCATGTAGTGGGAGACCCTCAACAAGAAGAAAGGAGAAGGGCTAGGCAGCGGCACGAGGAAGAACCATGACCATGGTGGTGGCCTCGTCAAAGATGGTGGTGGTTGTATAGATGACCATGACGATGAGGACGAAGATGATAATGACTCATAGACTAGTGAGGGGAGGTCCAACAAGAGGATGGTGAAGTGCTACAATTGTGGCATACGAGGGCACATAGCTAGTGAGTTCTACAAGCCAAAGGAGGAGGAGGCGCATCTTGTTACGGTTACTGTTGATGATGAACTGGCACTGCTCTAAAGTCCAGTGAGGAGGTAATTAAGAATAAGACAACAAGATTAGGGTTGAATGTTGGAACTAATCTTGTTGTGTTGTTATTAGTGTGGTCGGTGTCGAGTACTCGGTGTGTTCGAGTACTGAGAAATTAAGTCTAGTACTCGGTGTGTTGGAGTACTCAGTAGTCATGTCAAGTACTCGGTGTGTTCGAGTACTATGTTGTTGTGTGTAATTGTGTATCGAGTACTCGTATGTTCAAGTACGTATGGAGTCAAAGAGCAGTCGGAGTGAGTCAAAGAGCAGTCGGAGACTCTGGAGTCGGAGTCCGGTTGTAGCAGTCATGGTCGTAAGTCGAGCTGCACAGTGATCATAGCTGAATTGGTGTTGTAAGTCGAGCTGCACAGTGATCGTAGCTGAATTGGTCATAGCTACAACAATCATAGCTACAATATTCGTGGCTACAGTGGTCGTAACTACAATAGTTGTGGCTATAGTGGTCGTAGCTGTATAGTGGTCAATGGTCGATGCTTATAAGCTATAGTATTCTGGTCGGTGCTCGAAGGCCGGTAGTACTATATGTGTGAGCGGTGCTCGAAAACCACCAGGGCATCATCAACGTGGGCCGCCTACTTGAGGCTAAAGTTGAACAAGGCAAAGAGGGCTTGGATGGCTTCATGCGGAGCAAGCCAGCAAATAGAGAAGTAGCGGTTGAGTGCTTTATCTATCGTGGCCTACTCGTCATCTTAAGACTCCAAGGCAGTGAGCGAGGGTCTCCTGAGTGCACCTTAGGAGCGGCGTGTTGCGCCTCTTCTGAGCTATGCACTCACTACGACGTCGGGTGGGAGCTGCCTCTGGTCTGTTGGGATTATTCCCAACAATCTCCCCCTCACACATTGGTTGGACACATCTACAACCATGAGGTCCAAGGAGGTGTTAGGCACCTAGGCTCTGATACCAAATGTATTGTTGGGAATAATCCCACATTGGTTGTGGAAGAGGAGAAAGCACAACTTATAAGTGTGGGGGAGCCCCCACCCATTGGACTAGTCTTTTGGGGGGAGAAGGCCCAGTACCACTTATAAGGTTGTTGCTCCGTTGCTCCATGGGCTTGGTTGTGTTCCGCCCATGTGGACCTGTGGCCCGGGGAGTAAAAACCCGGCTGGACCTAGGTATGCGGCCGGGTCCAGATCTAACAGTGGTATCAGAGCCTAGGTGCCTAACACCTCCTTGGACCTCATGGTTGTAGATGTGTCCAACCAATGTGTGAGGGGGAGATTGTTGGGAATAATCTCACATTGGTTGTGGAAGAGGAGAAAGCACAACTTATAAGTGTGGGGGAGCCCCCACCCATTGGACTAGTCTTTTGGGGGGAGAAGGCCCAGTACCACTTATAAGGTTGTTGCTCCGTGGGCTTGGTTGTGTTCCGCCCATGTGGACCTGTGGCCCGGGGAGTAAAAACCCGGCTGGACCTAGGTATGCGGCCGGGTCCAGATCTAACATGGTCTGGGCTTTGGCTGCAACAAAGGAGGTAGTGGAAGCAACGCTGGCGCAGGTGAAGAGAATATCTCACCCAGTGAGTCACTGTAGTTGCCTGAGCTCATGATCCCTTGAGGATGGCTCGCCACCCTGCCTGCATCCTTCAGTGTGGGGTGCGGGGGCCATATCCGTAGGGGCAGAGCCTCTGCGGTCATCGATAACAGCAGCAGGCCCTACACCTAGGTCACTTACATGGGGGTTAGAGGAGGCATGACATCTGGGTGTCGCTCTGTGTTCTCATCATGGCAAGAGAGGACTGTGTTCATGTCACGGCCGGAGAGGACCGAAGGATATTAGTTGAGAAGATCGATTGGTAGTGCTGGCTAGAGAGGCATCCTTCGCAAGGTGTAGAACTTCAGGAACCATCTTTAGACGGAGAGTGAGCGCTTACTTGCAGGACAGCGCTGTGGAGTTGTTGGTTGGAGCTTCCCTGTTGATGGGGGTGTATCACTACATACAGGGAGTCCAGGGACACCGACGATTGTCTGGCCACAGCCTGAGGGGGCGTGTGGTGACCCGCCACAGCCTGAGGGGGCATGTAACATCCCAAAAATATGAGTTTGAAAATGTGAAGCTTTTTGAATTATATTTGTGATATATTTTATTTGCATTTGGAGTTTATGATGTTTTCTGAGAGATTTGGTGAAGGTTCCAAAAGTTAAAAGGATCGATAAGAAACAAACATATTTGATTAATAGAAAATCAAGATTTAAAATGCGAATCTGAAAAGATGATCCAGTATAAGTAGAGAGAAACCTGAGTTAAAAATATAAAATTTCATTTTGAATATAATGGCAAGAATAGCAGGAAGCAAACAAATTAAAACGCCAACATATGTGGATATATACATGTACATAATAGAAATATAGCACCTACAAAACTAGTGCTAAAAATATAAGTATAAAAGCTAGGTGAGCAAGAAAGGGAATAAGTAAAACTTGAATTATATGTATATATATACACAATTATACCCAAGTGTATACTTCTAAAATAAAAACAAAAAAAGAGAAGGGGTCGACCAGCCGGCTGGTTGTGGCGCAACCCCGTTCTCCCCATCTCCACGCACCCTCCGCCCGACCGCCCACCTCTCGTTTCTCGCCCGAGCGACGCCTGTTCCCCTTTCTTCCTCCTCGATTCCTCGCTCGCCATTCCCACCGGCCGCAGCCGCCTCTTGCTCACCGACGCAGCTCCGCCCCGCTCGCCCGTCCTCGCAGCCGGCCCGCGCGCGCCGCGTCCGACCCGTGGTCGCCGCTGCCTCGCGGCGCCACCCGCCCTGCTGCCGCCCCTCTTTTCCCCGCTGCTCCGTCCCGCCCCATCATGCGCGTAGGCCATCCCCTCCGCTCGCTCTCGGCCTCGCGTGGCGCCATGCACCGAACCCCGCCGCCACGCCTCGGTTCTGCTTTGCCCCTCACGCGCACGCGCTCTCCCATAAGACCCCGAGGCGCTCTTCCTTCTTTTCCCTTGCCCCCTTCTCCTTCCTCTAGCCGATTTCACCCAAGCGCGCCCGAAGTCGCCGCCTCCTCGCCGCCCGGCCGCTCCGGCAAAAATCTCCCCGCTCCGCCCAAGTCCCGGTGTCCCTCCGCCCCCGTGTACCTTCTCTCCAAAGTAATTAGGCTCCGGTGCGCCGGAGCTCGCGCATTGCCCTTTTTCATCACCGTCGGCCATCGCCGCCTCCACCGGCGCCGTTGCTCCCTTGAAGCTTCTCCGGCCGATTCCGCACCCGTGGAGCACCTCATCGCCGTCGCGAACCTCTTCCAGCAGTCGCCTGAGCCTCTCCCCCACTACAAGCCGTCGGCGACGTGAGCCCCATCCGCGCCGCCGGCCGGCGCCGCCGCCCACTCCGAGGCTCTCGGACCCGCCGACCTTCCACCAAAGATCCTCAAGACGCGAGAAATCCGTTTCGCCATCACCCGCTCCTCTCCAGCCCCTCTCACCGGCGACGCCGCTGCTCGATCATTGCTCCAAGCCGCTCGGCTTATTTGTATTCCCCGCTCAAGACAACAGTAATAACGCTTGCTCGGTTGGTTGGTCGCTTGAGCTCTCATCACCAAACCAGTTCGGCCCCAAACGCATAGATTTAGGTTTTAACATTTTGCTAGTGGGCGCAGAAAAGGAGAAATTAGTGAAAATCAGAAAATAACTAATAAATGATGCAAAAATATGTTAGGATATAAAACAAGACTATTTAATATTTAAATTTGTTTAGTTATCATATGGACAATTAATATGGTTTGGATAACTGCCTAAAGGACTAATTATTAATTTGAGGCAATAATAAAGAGAAGTGACTTTGATTAAAAGCCCTAAACTTAATAAAGATTGCTCTTAATTAAAACGTAAACATATATGGCCCAATGTTTGTCATGCCCCCATAAAAAAATATATCATTGATATATTTATTAAATAGCACTGAGGAAATATTACCTTGTACAATAATCCCTGCCAAGATAAATAAATCTAAAGCTTAGAGACTTTCCAAGTATATATATATATATATATATATATCAAAATACCTGGTTAGAGAGATGCGGATGGCATGCATGGTAGGCTTGAGTTATAAAAGGATAAAATACCAATAGCAGTAGTACTTCAGAAAGCACTCAGATTAAAAGGTCATACTAATATACAGATGCTAAAATATAGTAGCCCTAGATCATCAGACATTGAAATAATCTCACCAATACACCACTCAAAGAAGCATGTAATATTATGACCAATAGTCGCAGATGAGTAGCAAATAAGAATATACTAAAAATTTCTATTAAACATCAATGAGATAATTAAATATGCACGTACGGCAATGAATCATTAAATCAACCATTAGGTGCATACCTCAAGTAATTGCCAAATAGAACCCCGTAAAATACCATAACCTAAGTTATTAGGATATGAATGGGCTTACTTAATGTCCAATCAGGGATTAATAATTATATGCTAGTGAACAGTATGCCTTGAATATTTATTTTAAATCCTAACTATTAATTAAAGACTTGGTAGGGAAGTTGTTAGGTGTATACTCTCTTGGAATGACAACTTAGCAAATGAAATTTGATTAATCAATGAAGCCTAAAACCTTGCATATTAGTAAATGTTATAAAATTAATCTCTGTAAAGTTTAAACCATAAACCCTTGTCTTTATACCCTAGCAGTTAGGAGAATCTTTTTTTTTACTATTAAATAATGTGAACATTAATAAACAAACCTTTAGGCCATGATATTCAAATTGAAATAGAGGCTACCTTGTATGCAATGACTTATGGTTAAGCTTTAAATAATTATTGATTCATGCTAACACCAAATTAAATGAAATACATATTTAAATTGGAAAGTCAGGATTCATAATACAGACCTCCACCATTAGTACATCGCCGATAAATAAACACCAGGAGCTAGATTTAGTTAATAGTGACAATTGGTATTTAGATTAACATTCCACATAAAATGATACATATCAACCTTTGCTCGATAGCTAAGTGTAAACTAAAATTAGAAATACAACTAAGCATAAAATTAGCTAAGGTATAAGCAAGATAAAAATAGTGCTATCAATCAAATCTTATTCCTAACACTAGCTTTGGTACATAATAAAATTTAGCAAATGGCATACAGAGCAAGCTGGGAACCGTACCAAAGGATCCTAACTCGAATTAAACTTGAGCTAGCGATAAATGAAGATACATAAAATATGATAATGGGATTATTTGAGGTTTAAATTTTAATCAATTACCATATATGAATAAATATTGAGCCTTTGCTATTTATCTTAATCTAATTAGTAAGTAAAAGCCTATATCGAGATTATTCTAAAACTTAATAAATATATCCAAGTTAAAGTTAAGGAGTAAAGTGGGTTGTATTGATTCGTCGGAAGTTATGATTTAAAAGACTTAAGTTCTAATATAAGAAATTCCTAGACCTAGCTTTTTGGACAAGTGTTATGATACTTTTCACTAAAAGATTTATAGAATAAGTACAGATCTCATCCATCACCCAAGATGCCTTTACCATAACCTAAGTTGCAAGGAATACATACCCACTGCACTCATACATCGATACATAGGTCTACCTAACTCATGGAACTTCCTTGATAAATACGAAAATAATAAAAGAAGTTAGTAATAAAAAGATCAAACCTCGCATTTCTCCAATCGGCTATATTTGGCCATTTCTTTTCCAAAGCAAATAATTCTGTAGATACTTCTCACTTTTGATCTCTTATTATCCTAAAATTTTCCCTCACGGTAAAGCTATTCAGATAACTTGTTCTCTCACTCAAATCCAACTATCATCTGTGTTTGCAGACACTAAACCGAATCACCCTTCTATTCTCAAATCGTAATAAATGTATAAATTAAATTAAAATCGCCATTTGAATTATTCGGATTTATTTGTATCTTTTGAGTTATTTGCTTTTATTTGGATTCAATCGTTTGTCGCGTAATTAGAAATTGGGAGTCGTGAAGATCCAGTGAATCAAGCGAGATCAAGCTCGAAGTGAAGATAAAGGCCGGAAGCTCAAGAGAAAGCATTGTGTGAGCTCAAGATCGCGGTAAACCGCGCCAGGCGAGTCAATACTTTGATCATGTTGAACCTACGTTTTCTGCAAATTACTTTTGTTTAAATTATCAAATTGCACGCTGTTATGTTATATGCAAATACATGATAATTTAAGATTCTAGTTATATCCCATTGTGTACTTGGTTAATATTACCCCTCCTTTGGAATATTTGAACATGTGAACATTGTCGCCCTAGCACAAATTATAATAGTAACCTTTCGGAAATAAGTCCGTAATTATATGCCATGCGTAGTATTGTTTAGATATTCATGGCGCGAGCGCCAAGCATCACTTTTAATCTCGAGAAAATTGGTTGGGCAATCATGGTGGTAATGACTGATGTATGTTGATTATGGTTATTTTATATTCCCAAAACCTCAACATGCTTAATATCCGGGCGGATGGTTCGGGGTATGGTGCTGGTGGTGCAGAGTGTGGTTTGTGGTAGAACCGCCCAGATACCACTAAGGACTGAATCTTGTCATGCCAACCCGTGTAAAACATTACAACCACAAGTCTGTAAAATACAACTTGGCTAAGTAGACTTATCGAAATCCCGGACTCATCTCACTGGTAGTGGATTGATGGGGTTATGCTATGGCAAGGGGGCGAAGGGACACCAGTGGGGTGAAGTTTTCCCGCTTTCCTAACGTTATGGAAGTAGGAGCCCGAGCTGCGTTAGAGTCCGGGAAAACATCCGCAAGACAGATGGGACCCATCGCAAATGGGCGGTCACCCATAATGTGAGATGGGAGAAAGGACTAGATACTTTGAAAGTCACCGTGATGAACCGCTCGACCACACGCCTAAGGAATCGTGTGGGGCAACGAGTTGATCATCTCTTGTGGTGGAAGTGTACAAACTCAGAGAGTCAAAACTATTCGAATAGCCGTGCCCACGGTCAAGGGCGAACATGGGAACTTAACCGATATAGTTCTGCTTTAAAAACATTGGAAATCGAATGGAAACTTGAAGGGCGAAGGACCACTGGTTTGGAATTGTCCGGTGTCGCCCCCTGGTAAGTTAAGCGGCTATAACGCTGAAGAAATTGCTATATGGTGCAGATGCCATGTAACGGTGGATGGAATCTGAATCGATATTAATAATGCATTTCCTCGTACATTATGATTTGGTTCAAATTGCTAGGTCTTAGAGATTTTTAAGTAATTGTATTCAAAAGCACTCTACGCAAAAATAAAATAACCCGAGCCTTCCTTTGATAAGCCATGCATACTATTTAATTGCATTCTGTGTATTGGCTCGCGGAGCACGGGGTCGGAGTGCTCATGCTCGCTTTTGCGACAAAATTCAGAATCAGGAATCAAATCACCTCACCTCAGCAACAAGATTGGACAAGCTGGCCGAGAAGATGACGATGTCAAGGGCTAGGTCGCGAACCTCCAGTTGGCTGCCTGTGGGCATGTCCTGAAGGTCCCACCTGTGTGCTTCGTTCTTCTTCACGCTGCAATTTATCGATTTCGCCTAATCGCCCATGTGTAAGTTTACTATTATATTTACGCTTCCGCATGATATGTACTTTGATATTCAGATCGTAATCGTGAGCACTATCTATCGATCCAGTGGAATAGTGCGGTGGAATCACAGAGAATCCGGATGTTAATATCCGGCTCTTACGGGGCACCGTGACCACCGGGATGGGGTGCACTCGGGGGGGGGGGGGCCGTTGCATTTTTGGCCGAAAGGGTACCAGCAGTGACACCCCACTCCGTTGTTATGCTGAGCCCAAGCTTAGATTAGCAAGGCCACACTGCAGTGCCCGGGGGGCGATCGCCAGGTTTGTGAGACCGTCACGATGACTGGGAAGGAGTAGCTGACTGGTCGCTTGTTAAGCTATAACGAGGTAATCTTTGGCTTTGCAGAGCCACTCGAGGTAGTGACTTCTCATCTCTTCCACGGATTAGCGAAGTTTGGTGTCGAGGAGGTCAGCTAAGTCACTTCATAGAGCCACTGCATGGGAGGCGAAGATTGCTTGAAGGTTCCGTGGAGTCATTGCACTTGCGGACTCGAGGGTTCGGATGACCGGTGGAGTGGGTGGCGAGGGATCTGAAGATGATGGGGCTTGCCAGGATGTCATGTTGATGGCGACGGTTTCCACCAGTGTTGTGGCACGGCCAATGTGACCTGTCCTGGGGCCTCTCTTGAGCTTGTGTCTTCCCATGATGGCCGTCTGCATAAGAGGCAATCCTGCAGCGTCCCCGATGGTAGGACTTTCGTTGGTGGTTTCGGTCATCGTCGTCACTGTCATGTCATCTGTTGTGGTAGCTGACTTCACCGCAATAGCCTTCGTGGGCCAGACTTCCAAACTTGCTTCGACGGGGGTTATTTGTTTCTCCCCTGGGAGTTCGGCTTGTCTCGTTACTCTGGTGTTGGCTATGTTGGTCTTCAGCAAGCTTAGTGGTGCCGTCCACAACACCCAGGTGCCAAGACAGCCTGTGCTTGGTCGGGTCGAAGGAACAAAGGTCGCTAAAGCGATGTCACTTTAGAGCAAGTCTTATAATCTGACCTTTAACTGGTCAGTATGAATACTTATGACTTACTTTTCAGCCTACTCACATAGTAGTTACAGCCGGTGAAGGTCTGTATGACCTACCCTTCCTCTCAAAAGTTTCTTGGTTCTTGTGCTTCAGGTGGTCAGAAGCCACCACCTCTCTTCTCTCTCCTCCACCTCAAAGATACACCACCACTACACCCTTAGAGCATCTGCAATGGTTATAGCTAGTAACTAACTATAAGACTTTCACATCATCTATATAGTACACACTAAAGTTAGCATTCTAAAGAACTATCTATAAGGATAGCTATTTGATGCTTACATGCACACACAGAATTTATGGAGGCTGTCTCGTTTGGCGCTATAGACTATCTCTAGAGCTGTAGAGAGCTGCGTTCTCTTTCTTCATTTAATATCTTCCACATAGGACAGTTGATGACATGGACTCTCTTGTAGAGAGCTGCTATAGACCCATTGCAGATGTTCTAATACTTGCTCTTAGGGGTCACCATTCGGTCCAGTGAGCACTTGCTCCCAATGCTCGGCTGGCCACCTCTTCGGACTAGGCATGCAAGGGGAGGCCTTCCGGCACAGCCTAACGTGGAACCTGAGGGCCACCCTGAAGGCATGGTAGAGCGGGCTCCTGGAATGGGCAAGGAACTCCAATCGTGGAAGGTGAACTTCTGTAGGTCAGTTACCTCGTCGCGGTGGTGCTTGTGCACGAAGTTGATGAGGAAGTTCTCAGGGTGATGGTGGTGCACAGAGAAGTCGAAGAACCAAAGGTTGAACCTCCACCTGATTCCTTCAGTGACGATGCGGAGGTTTGCTTCGGGCCTAGTCTTGCCAAGCCAGGTGATTGCCGAATAGTCTTCGCACTTTCATTACTCCCTTTACAGCTCCCTGGAGGATGAGATGGTGCACGCATCTTCTTCTGGGTGGATCACCGAGGGTTGTGGGTGGCCATGGCTTCGGTAGCTGGTGGATGCTCTTGGCTAGAGGAGAAGCGCCGCTATCGAGGTTAAACTGTAGCAGGAGAGATGACACATCTATAGTCCCACGCCTTGTGCCCAAACCGAAGGCAACGGAAGCACTTGTAGGGCTCATGGTAGGAATGAGCTAAGTGGTCATGGCCAAGGCAATTGAAACATCTTCCTTGGTGAGGTTGAGGCAGAGCCGGTAGCTATAGCATGTTGTTCGTGAGGGGACAAAGTTGGGATGTGATGAGCTTGAGTGAGTGGTGAGGGGCTTCTTCTAACCTTTATGCCACCAATATCGCAATTTAACGAGCTACCATCGATGCCGAGAGGCTGGGTTGTTGAGCATTGAAGGCCAGAGGGGGGAGCTCACCTCAGGAAGGGTGGCGCTGGCGGGAGGAAAGGGGGAGACCGAGGCTTCGCTCTGGCTATGCCTTCAAATTGCTCCGCTGGGGTAAGTGTAGGGCGGGGGGCAACGACCACTGACTTGAGGTGACATCTGGAGTGAATGTTCGGTGGAGCCCTATCCCGGAGAGGATTTTGCAGGATACGGGGGGACTTGCCTTCAATGAAGCAGGTTCGTGGAGCAGACTTAGGGGCATGTGGGGGCAGGGTTTCAATGCGGGCAGGTGAGAGAGTGGTCGGCCACTCTTCTTGGGGGCGGAGAACCTGCAGGATGCCGAACTCCGGCAAAGCTTCAATGATAGGCTAAGTAGATCTGCGAGATGTCGGCCGGCTCAGGGGTGGGGTTGGCGCCAGGGGAGAAGGAAGGAGAGAGGGAGCTGGACGCGGGTATGGGGAGGAGGCGCAGGCCATATCTGGGGGAACTGAAGGTGGAGAAGCCGGATCTAGTTGGAGATTGGGGGGCGCTGGACACCGCGGCCGGGGTGGCCGGCGGCAGACTGGGGACGACGCTAAGGCGGTCGCCAGAGGGGAAGAAGTTCCGCCTTGCCTTCTCGTTAGAATCAGAAGTCTTATCTAACTAACTTGATACTTTGCTTGCATAGAAAGTGGCACAAATCCAAGCCGTTCTCTCATTCAATCACTCACGCGAATAGTAAGCATGTCTGCACTTTGCACATTTCCTACAATTCTAGAAAAGAATGGAATAGCTGCAAGTATGTTCCGGATGTCTCTGGACTCTTGACTACTCAAGCCGGTCAATCCGAGTGTGCTTCTCTTTCCGAACATATGAAGTAAACCAACGGAGGAAAAAATCTGCACACGTTTGTGTGTGTTATTTCAGAAATTCGTAAATCATCGGAGGAAAAAGTCTCCACACGTTTTGTGTAAGTGTGTAATTTTAGAAAAAAAAATTCTAACCCACAATAGGGGTCATCGACCGAGTAATGGCGGAGTCTATGTCAAAGTTTCATACGACGGTTCAGCCAAATCACCGTCACAGTACAGAGAAAGCATCTGTGAGCTAGCTGTACCAATTGATAACTTTCTTTTTGGTCGCAACTAAACCGCGACGCGCGATAACTAGTCCTTAAGTTCTTTTTTTCCGTTTCAAAAGCCAAAAGTTATTTATAACTCATTGGCTTTTATCACAGATTTTTTCTTTTTTTTCCTTTTTTTTCGAATTGTCTGCGGAGATATTACAGTTTTTTTTATTTTTCTTCATTTTTTTAATTAAATGCCTTATAAAAGTTAAAGGTGGCTACAGTATTTATTTTAATCAAATGCTAAAAGTGAAAAGTCATCTGAAAAAAGCCAAATTAAATGGAGCCATGATTTATCACTTTTCTTGCTATACAAAACTATATATGAAATTGTTACACATGCTGCCCATTAATGTGCAGGATTACTTTTGGCTAAAATCGATAGTTGAGATGATTTAATATCTCATTCACTTGCTGCAGACATTATTTAGCAGTCCTTTTGCTACTCTCTTTAACTTTTGTTGTTATCGGACGAGGAACTTTCAAGGTAGTTGAAGTCATTTGAAGCTTCCGATTCGATGTTCAGATTCCCGACAATTTGGTGACCAGTTTCTATCTGTAAGTCTTGCGAGTGCCGTGCAGCCCATGATCACCCAGCTTTCGTTCAATAACTGCAACAAAATGCAGTTCAAGCCATGTTATTGATCGACTAATCTTGTGCTTGTATAAGTGTTAAGTGTCGATGTATCTACTTTTGAATGTAGTACACCGTTGTAATAGCAAATAGACAGGGACAGTCGTTTGTTTCTTTTTCTTTCAGCAACCTAGGATTACTTTGCATAAGTTAGAATTCTTGGAAGCATTGCATAAGTGGAAATTTTGTCCTTTTAGTTTTGTACCTTTCTGAATGTAAGAAAAGAAATGACAGCACGGCAACGCCAAACTAGTCCTAAAGAAAGGATAGAATGGGTTAGGCAAAACGAATTTTTTGCTACAGTTCGATGACTGAAGCCCATTGCAAATAATGTATTTTTCATTTGGATGTGATATTGAACAACATCTGTTGATGGTGTTGTTAGACTGTAAAGTAGTGATATATAATAGTTAGGAATATTTTAGATAGTTCGTTGTATGTCATATGGCAAAGATGTTAGTGTTTGAGGTCTTAATTTGTAAATAAATATAGTAGAGTTTGAGTATCAATTTTGTTGTCACAGTTTAGAATTCTTGGATGAAAAAAATGTAATGCATACAAATCCTGTTGTACAGTGCGAATACACCAGAAGGTATAAGAGTGATGAAATTTTCCGACTAAAGATAAGTTGAAAAACAAAGAACATGTAATATATTAGAGTCCTTGAACTGATGTGCATACGATGTGGATAGATGGCATAATGCTTCTGGTAATTGATTAAGTAAACATCGATACTACTACGGTATACTGTGACGGAAGCATCCAACCAATGCCAGAATATATGTATGTGCATAAAGAAACAATATAACCGGCAGCAGGATGCTACGTAATGCCTTGAACTACTGCATGGATCACGGCCAATTATCATTCTTTGCGAGGTCGGCGTTGTACTCCTCGCGACCCTCGCGCTCTCTACGCCTGCATGCCTTGAGATGAGCCTACATCTCCCACCGGATATGATCGCTGCGCTTTTCATCATGGTAGAGCTCCTTCATTCTCTCACACTGGGTCTTGGCATCCCACTCCTCGTAGTCAAGACGCCACTAGTCGTGCAGGTAGATCTCTCGGTCGATCCAACTGTGGTAGGCATATAGCAAATTCGAAGACTAGGATAGATGGAAGAGGATGTTAGTGTGCACTTGTGGAGAGAAATATTATGGGAATGGGTTGTAGCAGGTCCTTATCGGCTGCCAGTAGCGACTCATGTCCCAATGGCACTTGGGATACTCCCATGCGTAGTTTGCACAACCTAGTAGCACGTGTCGAGGTTGAGCCACTGCTTGGACTTGAAAAACTTGTATCTGTCCTTGCACTAATCGAGGGGCGGCATCTCCCCCTCGGGTGGTTCTTGTGGCAAGTGCTTTGTTGGAATATTGAGGTAGGGGATGTTTCTATGGGGGTATCGTTGCGGGAAGGTGTCATTCTGACACACTCCCTTTTTGTCATGTGCTGCAGTAGCCGTTGTGAGCCTACGGATCTGAACCCACTGGTTCTCCATTTGAGCATGGTATTGTTATAGTCGTGATGCAGGAGTGCCTCATTGGGGTAGTACTTAAGTAGTGATGCAGATCGACAGAAGCGGTTGGAGCGTAATTCGGTTGAAGCAAATTTGGCGTCCACAATGCAGCGGGGCCGGTAAGGAACTGTACTACAACCTTGCATTACGTTGCTGCGCAAAGCAGAATTGTTAGATCACGTCGTAGGGCAAAGCTACCTCATTGGATCACGTCGTGCTTTACAGATGCGTACTTACACTGTCTCTCTTCAGCCAATAAGTACTTACACATGATGTATTCATGATATTTCAAACTAACATTCCAAAGTTTTCCAACATCTTCTAGTGCTTTACATACAAGCTCCATAAAATACTGGTTTGTACTTGGATATAATGACTACTCTATTGGTTATTCTAGATAGTACGTTATTGAGCACTTGGTTATTCTAGTAATCTGGATAGTATGTACTTCTGGAGTAATATGACTAATCTATTGGGTCATTCGATCACGTTCGACGCAAAGCTAGCAACTTGGGTCACGTCACAGCAAAAAGCTACTTGGTTAAGTCATATCTTGTGCGAAGCTGCTTGTTGGGTCACGTCGTGCACAAAATTGACTCGGTTAGTCTTATCCTTAGATGCATCCAATTTTGATAAGGTGAGATGTGCACCAAGATCTTTAGAATTGATGGGCACAAGATATGTATACAAACATAGGAAAACAATGTACACCAGATATGTTTATCTAGGCAATTGGATGGGACAAGATAAGCATATCATAGCATTGTACAAAGCAGCACGAGAATGTGTTTAGCTCTGACGAATGATTCACCAAATCCAGCAGTCATTGGGGTTGAATATCATGCAAGCTCCCATAATTATCTATGAAGATAATGCAGTTTGTGTTGCACAAATGCAGACAGGCTATGTGAAGAGTTATCTTATAAAGCATATCAACCTCAAGTTATTCTATACTCATGAATTGCAAAAAAAATGGAAGAAATTAAGGTATTGCATACTAAGTCATGTGAAAATCTTGCATATTTATTTACTAAGTCACTCCCAACATCTAGTTTTGAAAAATGCGTACAAGAAATTGGAATGATGAGACTTAGAGAGGTGCAGAATTCAGAGTAGATTTTTCTCAAGCTCGTTATTAAAACTTGATCATGAAGATCGTGTACCCAAAAAATAAATCATGTAGATTAAATGAAATTAGGTGAATTGTACTCTTTTTCCATTCATGAGTTTTCCTAAAAGTGTCTCGGCTAAGGTTTTAATGAGACAATTCGTGCATCACAGCATAGCATGTATCATGCACTCTTTCTCTAAACCTTTCCCACTGGGTTTTTATGGAGTTTTGATTAGGCATGACGTGCCAGGTGGGTGCCCAAGGGGGAGTGTTAGGAAACCTGGGCCTGGGCCTGAAGTCTTAGCCCATGGTGGGCACCAGTGGCGGACGCAGGAATTTTAGAATGGGTGTTTGAAATTGTACAAAAAATTTTCAGTACAAAACATAAAGATCTACAGTAGCAATAGTTAACATACAATTATTCGTATTAGGGATAATATATCAAATAATATAAAGAAATTACAAAACAATTGCAAAAGTTCACAAATTAACTCGGCGATGCTTCATGCCTTTTGTTGTTTTGAGTTTGAAGCAAAAGATTCCTCAATTGATGCTTTAGGTTTAATGAATAAATTGTATTTCTCTTGAGCTTCATTGTGAGCACTAGTAATTGCTCCAACATGTTTGTCAAACCTATTTTTATGGTTCCAATTTCTAAATCCCCTATTCACAAACCTATCTCCACCAGCACAATCAGTTTTATCCTTGAACAGATAACAAATGAAGCAGAGAGCGGCATCTCGTTCCACACTATACTCAAGCCAATTATATTGGTCAACCCAACTAGCTAAGAAGTGACGCATACATCCAATATTTCTTTTTGGAAAATCATGCGGCCGCAGGTGGAGTAGAGACGCCGGAGGGCAGAGGTGCGGTCGTGCGGTCCGGTCCGCGGTCGACCGATCGTGCGGCGCAGAGCCGACAAAGCGGATGGCTGAAGGCACAGTCGTCGGTCGTGCAGCGCGGAGTCGGAGGTGACGCAGTCTGCGGTGGCGGTGGAGCGGAGGGCCGGAGGGTGGAGGCACGGTCGCCGACTCCCCGATCGTGCGGTGCGGCGACACGAAGCCGGACTGTCGGAGCCCAGATGCACCCTCCAGACGGTGTCGCGGACTCGCGGTGCCGGTGGAGTGCCGGAGCGAAAGGCCGGAGCGGAGAGCCGAAGCCTAGATGGCGGTTTCGTAGCGCCGCCGCGGCGTCAAAGGCCGGAGGCACGGACCGCGCAGTCAACGCGGGGGTCACGGGCTGCTGCTCGCCTACTCGAGCAGCTCGGCTAGGGTTAGGGATTTGGCAGGATGGGGATCAGATGGACTGGGCCATCGTGGAGACGGGGACGCTGTTTCTAGCGCGTGCATTAATGGGCTGGGCCGCAGGCCGCGGTGCGTTTCCGGTTGGGCCGACCAGCTGGTTGAATAGTGATGGACTGGAAGCTCAAAATAGTTGTTTTAGCCCAATTAAATATATGTATATATATTATACCTTATATACTAGGTTTTTTGTCAAAAAATTTGGATGTTCAGCTGAACACCCATGATCTATATTAGATCCACCTCTGGTGGGCACCTCACAAGTAGGCTATATATAGGGGGTCCATTGGTTATTTTGTACACACATGAAAGAGAAAGTAATAAAGAAAGAACAGAAGTTCTTTCTCTATCTCTGTGTTTTCAATTTACTATTTGCATTACTCTGTGATTGATTCATCTCTTTGCATAGGAGAGAAATCGATGAGACTGAACAAATCAACGAAGTTTCCTAAACATTAGCGATGCTACGGAGTTGAGAGTGTTGAGGAACCGTCGCTGGTGACCAGTCCGAGTGATTCCTCTGCTTAGAAGAAGAATGAATCAATCACAAAAGACAGAATAATAGATTGAACACAGAGAGGTAGAGAGAACTCCTGGTCTTTCTTTATTTCTTTCAATTGTATCAGGTGTACATAATGAGTTGGTACGGCTCTCTATTTATAGTCTACGGTGGGGTGCGCATAATGGGCTAGGACTCCTGGCCTGGGCCCAGGTTTCTCAACACTCCCCCTTGGGCACACACCCAACACGTTCATGCCTCACTAAAACTCCATAAAAACCCAGTGAGAAAAATTTGGAGAAAGAGCACATGATACATGTTATGCTGCGATGCACGAATTGCCTCATTAAAAACCTTGGTCGAGAAACTTCATGGAAAACTCGTGAAGGGAAAAAGAGTATAATTCACCCAATTTCATTTGGTCTTCAGGATTTTATTTTTTTGGGTACTTAATCTTCATGATCAAGATTTATTAGCGGGCTTGAGAGAATTCTCCCCCTGAATTCTGCACTTCTCTAAGTCTCATCATTCAGTTAGATGCGGGGAGTGACTTAGTGAACAAATCTACGAGATTTTCACATGACTTAGTATGCAGTACTTTAATCTCGTCCATCTTTTGCAATTCATGTGCATAGAAGAACTTGGGGTCGATATGCTTTGTGAGATGACTCTTCACATAGCCCATTTGCACTTGTGCGACGCAAGCTGCATTATCTTCATAGATAATCATGGGGGTTTGCACAATGTTCATTCCACATGACTACGGATGTGGTGAACCATTCGACGGAGCCAAGCGTACTCTCGTGCGGCTTCATACAATGCTATAATTTCTGAGTGGTTCGTCGAAGTAGCTATAAGGCTTTGCTTAGACGATTTCTATGAAATTGCAGGTCCACCACACAGGAATACATAGTCTGTTTGTGACTTTGCGGTATGCGGGCCCGACAGGTGCCCAGCATCTGCATAGCCAATCAAGTTCGGATCTTGATTCTTTCTATAGAACAATCCAAGGTCCTTGCTTCCTTGGAGGTATCGGAAGATGTCCTTTATGCCCTGCCAATGCCTTTTGGTGGGCTCTGCACTGTACCTTGCTAACAGGTTCACAGCAAATGCAATGTCTGGTCTAGTGCAGTTTGCTAAGTACATGAGCGCTCCCACTGCACTCAAGTATGGGAATTCCGGTCCCAGGACTTCCTCCCCCTCTTCCTTAGGTCGGAAAGGATCTTTTTCTTGCTGTAAAGATCTCCCGATCATCGGCACTTTCGATGGGAATGCCTTCTCAAAGCCAAACCTTTCAAGCACCTTCTGGGTGTAGGTCGACTAATGTACCAAGATTCCTTTAGGGACGTGCTCAAGCTGCAGGCCTAAGCAGAACTTGGTCTTGCCCAAATCATTCATTTCAAATTCTGACTCCAAGTAGGAGCTTGCTTCTTTTATGTCTTCGGTTGTCCCGATAATGTTCAGATCATCTACATACACAGAGATTATACAGAATCCATTCTGGGATTGCCATATAAATACACAAGGACAGTCTTCATTGTTCGTGTAGCCTTTCTAGCAGAGAAAGTTGCTTAAGCGATTATATCGCATTCTTCCAGATTGCTTCAGTCCATACAGTGACTTTCTGAGTTTTACACTGTACAGATTTCTGTTTGCTCTGTCTTGGTTTGGGAGAGGGATTCCTTCAGGGACTCTCATATAAATCTCTGAATCCAAGTTATCGTAAAGGTATGCAGTCACAACATCCATCAATTTCATTTCTAAGTTCAAGTTCACTGCCATTGAGATCAAATATCTAAAGGTAATTTCACTCATCACTGGAGAGTAGGTTTCTTCATAATCAACTCCAGGACGTTGAGTGAAACCTTGTGCTACTAGCCTTGCTTTGTATCTCACTACTTTGTTTCTTTCATTTATCTTTCGAACAAATACCCACTTGTGCCCAACGGGGTGCACATGGGGAGGCGTGCGGCATACGGGCCCAAACACCTCTCTTTTGTTCAGAGATAGCAATTCAGTTGCTATTGCCTTCTTCCAATCTTCCCAATCTGATCTTTTCTTACATTCAGCGAGCGATGCAGGCTCAGGATCAAGATCGATAATTGTGGCAATTTTCTTTGCAAAGTAGATATCAATATTGGTTGTTGTCCTATTCAGGGACTCTCCTGTATGCACATAATTTATAGCTATTTCTTCATGAGTTGCTTCTTCTGGAGCTTCACCTTGCGCATCGCTTCTTTCAATTGTGGTGGCAAGTTCCTTTAGTTTTTCGGCTCCGATGTGTGCGCACACATCCATGCCGATGGGGATATTCAGATCTGGTATGCCCTTTTCTAAAGGTGTCATACTTATGCCAGGTCTCAATTAGCTCCCCTTCTCATTCTGGGGGACTTCAGTGATCGGCTATGGTAAGTCCTTCTTATCCTTTTTCGCCGGGCGTCCCCGGTTACTTTGGACTCGAGGAGCCGGAGTTCTCGTCCTTTTATTCTGAGGCCTCTGGACGGGATTAGGGATACCTTCAATTTTCTTTAGTATTTCAACCCTCTTCGGTGCATTGCGTGCAGGCACATGCGACTTAGTCACGCTCTTCAAATCACTAAAGTGATCGGGCAGTTGCTTTGCTAATGCTTGCAAGTCGACGATCTTCTGGACCTCTTTTTCAGTTTCACTAGTGCGCGGGTCATGTGCATGAATTCCCGTGGCTTCCCACGTAATTTCCCGACATTTATCATCAAGGGGTTGATTTCCTCCCCCTAATGATGGGAAATTATCCTCATCAAAAATGCAATCATGGTGGTAGTATGCAAATCTCCGACATGGGTTCCAAATACCGATTATGGATGCGTCTCATAACCAACGTATATCCCGTCTTGCATGGTGGGCCCATTGCGATGCTGCTGCGGAGGTGGTATAGGTACATAAACCTTGCATCCAAACCTCCTCAGATGAGAGATTTTCGGTGGTGACTCTTGCGCTAGTTGCATAGGTGAATGAATGTTGTAGGCCGAAGGTCTAAGGTTGATGAGATTCGCTGCATGAAGGACTGTGTGTCCCCAACATGTAGCTGGCAAATTACTTTTATGCAAGAGGGGTCGGGCAATAAATTTAATTCTCTTAATTAAAGCCTCTGCCAAACCATTCTGGGTATGGACATGCGGTACTGAGTGCTCAACTGCAATTCCCATCGCCATGCAATAATCATCAAATGTGTTTGAAGTAAATTCTTCGGCATTGTCCATTCTGATGGACTTGATGTGATGATCAGGGAACACATTTCTGATGCGAATGATCTGAGAGATCAATTTTACAAAGGTGTGGTTTCTTGTGGACAACAAACCCACATATGACCACTTCGATGAAGCATCAATGAGCACCATGAAATACCTATATGGCCCTAAGATGGGCTGAATGGGACCGCAAATGTCTCCCTGGATGCGTTCCAGGAATGCAGGGGCTTCTTCCTTCACTTTCAGAGTGGAGGGTCTAGTAATTAGTTTCCCGGTGGCACATGCAGGGCACACAAAATCTTCATGATTCGGGAAATTCTTCACATTAATATTATGCCCATGCGAATTATTGATTATGTTTCTCATCATCCTAAGACCTGAGTGGCCTAATCTATTATGCTAGAGACAAAAGAGTTCAGAGCTTCTAAATACTGTCTTCAGGACAGTGTACGCTGCAGGCGCCTTAATGTTGGTATAATATAGCCCAGTTTCTAGTGAAGGAAGTTTTTCTAGTAACCTTTTGCCATTCTCTTCGCGCTTCGTGATGAACAGGTATTCCTTACCGTACTCTTCGTTAGTCTCAACGTGGAAACCATTGACGCGAATATCCTTAAAACTTAGGAGAGTTCTAGTCGATTCTGGGTACAATAAGGCTTCTTCAATGATCAAAGTTGTGCCCATTGGAAGTATAATTGTGGCTCTTCCAGAACCGATTATACATGCATCGCTTCCGGCGATTGTCGTAAGGCTGCCAGTGCTCTTACGGATCGACTGGAAATACTTAGTCTCTCTTAAGATGGTATTTGTTGTGCCGCTATCGGCAAGGCATACTTCCTCCATAGGACGCCACACGTGTTCTAATATAACGTATTTAATTAACATGTATTAGAAGGCATTCAACATATAAATAAAATACGCCAATATCAGAACATATCATGCCATCATAAACTGAATAAATGAATGTATTATTCCAAAATCATCCAACCATTATGAGAAAATAAATCCTAAAGCACCATCCATGCAAGTTCTAAACTTGTCCATTTAACACAAAATAAATGACAATCAATGTCTAATGCATTCTGTGCATTAGACAGAATCAACTAGAAAATCATCGACTTCTTCGGCTATTTTCTCAGGAGTGATGTTCTCTTCAAGAGAGATCATGGCTGTGGTTGCCTCTAAGTCATAAGGGGGTGCTGCTGCTGGGATGGGTTCAACATCCATCAACTCGAGCAAGCTGCTCAGTGCCGCTCCTCGATCGAACTGCAAAGTGGGCTTCAGGCTGCCCTTTGCCATCCTTCTTCTTCTAAGCTTGGTGGGCATCAATGACATTCTGCGGTTCTTTGCATATCCGCGACCAATGCCCCCACTTGCCACACTGGTAGCATAGGTCTTGTCACTCTTCTTAGCCTTTTTATCACTTGGAGCATCTGACTTGCCTTTTTGGGAAATAGACTTAGCCTTCTTCCCCCTTCTCTTCATCAAGGGCTTTCGCACCTTGTAGCTCCCAGCGTTGGCCTCACAGTCAACGGAGCTGCCTGGTGGCTGAGTGACATAATTCTTGCGGAGAAGTTCATCCTGAGCCTCCGCCACCTGCATCATATCAATCAATTCGGCATACTCCTTGTAGCCGTCTTGACGATAGTTGCGGGCGGGTGAAAGGTGGACAAGGTCTTCTCGATCTTCTGCTCATCTGTAATCTGCTTGCCACAGAGTTGAAGATTAGTACAAATCCTGTGCAAGACAAAATTGTACTCCCCGACCGTCTTAAAGTCGGCAAACCTCAGTCTGATCCACTCCTGCTCTGCTTGAGGAAGAATGGTGTACTTGAGCCTCTCAAACCGCTTCTTGAGTGCGGTCCAGAGTGCTAGCGCGCTTTTCTCCGCCATATACTCATTCTTGAGAGTTGGGCAGAGGTGATGCCTGAGAAAATGAAGTGCCTGATCATTCTCCTCAGGTGTGGGTTGGGCGTCTTTCTGTCCGCTTAACCCAATAGCTGCGCGGAGCTTCCGGCCCCAAGCACAATCTCGACATCGGATGCCCTTGTTAGATAATTTTGGCCATGCTGGGCCAGCTCCTCGAACTCACGGTTCGTGATGCCAGTCATCTACATGTGTATGAACGAAATAAAATAAGTTTACTTCAGGTAAACATGCATGGAATAATTTACTGCGGGTAAATAAATGGTACAATAGGTTCTCATAATGTTTCATAATGTTCTGTGCATTTTCTATAATTTTACTGCAAATTCAGTGATTAAAAGCAATTTAAACAATTACAATTAACCAAAATAAGTAAATAAATATAGAAAATAATAATGGCAGAAATAAATAATTTTCAAATGCTAAAAGTAATTCAAAATTCAGATTCCCGAGGCCCTTTTATGCTAAAATATCAATTTTCAGCGAATTCTGCAATTCCAGAGAGTTTATACGCAAATTTTCAGTTCAGAGAAAAATTCGCGCTTTCTGATTTACCGAGGGGTTTTCTGCAAAATTTTGGACCCAAATCAAATAATTAAGGGCCGATCGGTAATTTCCGCGATTTCCGGGATCTTTTCCGCAAAATGGTCAGCGCCCTCCCACCGGCTGGGCCTTTTTCGTTTCCTTTTTTTCTTTTTCCCATTCGGCCCACCTTGTCCGGGCCACCCTTCGGCCCATTTCTCTTTCCCGACCTAATGGCCCACTCATTCATCCGGCCCAATAGCCCACCCATCCAACTTCAAAGTGGCAGGGGTAGGGTTTCCCCTACCCCAGTTCACACTGCGGCGACGGCTCGGTTGACTGAGTCGGACGCGGGCGACGGCGGCTGTTGGCGACGCGGCAGCTCGGTCGGCGCGGTGGCGCGATGGCTCGGCCGCGCAAGGCCCAAGAGGCGGCGGCGCACGGCTCGAGCGGTGGCCGGCGCGCGCGCGGTCGCGGTGAGAGGAAGCGGTTCGCGGCCGGCGGCAAGCGCACGCCGTCGGGCGATGAGCTAGCGAGGCCGGCGCATGCAGCGAGGCTGCAGTGGGCGGCACCGGGCGTGGTCGGCCGGCGCGAAGCCGACGGCGGCGGCGTGTGGGCCGTCCGGCCGGTCGAACGCGGCGACGAGCGACGCATCCCGGCGGCGGGGCCGCACCGGTTGTGCCAGCGCGAGGATGCGGCGAGCGGCGGCGCGCGGCTGCGAGCCGCCAGCCGCGCGCGGAGTGAATCGGTTTGGGCGATGGAGACGGGCTCGTGCGGCTGCTGGCGGCCGAGTCGCGAAGTCGAGGCGTGGCGCTTCGGGCCGGCGGGTGGGCGGCCGACTCGGGCCGGGTCGGATGGCTCGGTTTCAGGTCGGCGGCGCCATGCGGCGATCGGCGGCGGTTGCGAGCCGACGGTGAGCCATCAGTCATCACCTCTTTTTTTCTTTTGTGCAATGGCCAAATAGAGAAGGCGACAATTTCTTTTCTCGCGCAATGATCATGCAGAATCAAACAAATCCATGCAGAATTTTCGTTTCTAATCAACGATGCAATCAACATCTACCCCTTTTCACAATCTACCGATCGGCATTATGCCGGCGACTTCAGGCCTGCTCACGGTATATTAGGATGGATTTGCACCGTAGAGATTCAATCTAGAACGCGAAAGAAAATACAGATTCAAAGCGATCTAGAAAATTCAATCTGTGCTTCAATGATTACCTTCGTTCATCGGAGCGAAGTCGTATTGATAACGTGTTAAGGAACCGTCGCTGGTGACCAATCTGAGCGATTCCTCTGCTTAGAACAAGAACGAATCAATCACAGAAGACAGAATAATAGATTGAATACAGAGAGGTAGAGAGAACTCCTGGTCTTTCTTTATTGCTTTCAATTGCATCAGGTGTACATAATGAGTTGGTATGGCTCTCTATTTATAGTCTACGGTGGGGTGCCCATAAGGGCATATACAATGCAAGATGCTTATATATGAATGCTTAAAGAGAGAGAATATAGCTACATCATCAAGCACCCATGCAAAAGTTTTTTCCTCCAATGCAAGCATCTCTTCCATGGGTGCTTAAATGCTATATTGTCTATTAATAGATACAGTTATACACATAAGCACCTACTAAGCACCGATGCTTATTTAAGCATCAATGTTTCAAAATAAGCACCTTATCTATCCTATGTGGCAAGAAAAATCAGTTTTTCATTGCTAAGCATCTCTCTAAGCGCCTGCATTGTACATGCTCTAATGGGCCAGGACTCCTTGCCTGGCAGTGGCGGAGCTACAGGGTGGTCCGTGTGGGCCGTGGACCACCCTGCGTCCGCCAAAGCCCAGCCCCAGAGACAGCATCTTGAGTCCGCACGGTCTGCCGCAATGGACGAGTTCGCGTGAGAGTTGAGACCGAAATACCGAATCACCGAGAGTTCGCGTCGCGTGGCCGCTCGCTCAGACTGCGCCCGACACCGACGCCCGTTCGTATTCCATTTTTTCTCCGTGCGGCGTGCGCCCGACGGCCCGAGTGGGGGTGGAGCCGTGGAGAGGAGATCCATCCGGGTTGATTTCTTCTGTTGGTAAGCTGGCCCTAACTTGCTTGGATTCATCTCCTTCGATCTAGCTTGTTCAGGTCTTCGCTGCGAGCAATCAAAGTCCAAATCTTTCTGGGTCTGCTCCATCCGGTTAGTGCAAATGCGCCCTTTTTTTATTGGAATGCTCGCTCCGGCTGCGATTCGTTTGACGGTGCTCCACTGTGTAATCCGTCCATCCATTTGGTTCGGTTCTTGTTCGTCAGGGTGCGCAAGATCTCTGTGGTCTGACACCATGGAACGCAGGGTGAATCCGCCGCCCGCCCTTGCTAGAAATGGGAGGATGAGTGTTGATCTATTCAGGGCGAGGGAGCGCCATTTTATATAGTTGCTTGCACTGTTATTATGTACTAGATATTTATGTAGGATTTTACTGTGATTATTAGAGGGTTGCCTAACCGTCTGGCAAGCTGTTGCAACCTAGCCTGAAAGACCGAATCATTTAGCAAGGAGTAATATGGAACGAGTGGGACAACGGGTGTTAGTCAATCTGTCCGACAATATGTGATCTTTTTTCTCACTCTCTTTGCCATTTACTTGTATACCTCCAGGGGAAAAAATAGTGCCTCAGCCAAAAAGGAGCCATTTTTTGCTCTAGTTATGTGATTTCTTGTATTCGGTTTTCAGGATCAGTACTAGTAACCTTGAGCCTTACAGTCATGGTTGGGTGTCATTCTCAATAAACTCGCTGCGACTAATAGTGAAATGTAGCCCTTTTTTTGGTTACCTTGTTACTGAGTCTTGGGAGTTGGATCCACTAGTACAATGATTTGTGTTTTCCCGTTTTCGTTGTCAAAAGATTCTAAAATGAGAGTTGATTGTGGATTAGTGATCGATTGTTTTGTCTGTTAGTATGGTAATGTTGTATGCAGTTTATTCCCTTTATGGTTTAATATTTTTTGATTTGACAAAACCAACCACCTTTTGTACCTCTCTGGTGTTACAATGTTGCACTACTGAAAATAATGTCGTGTGTTAGTATCTGCTTGATTTATGTGAACATGTCCCTGTTATTCTATTTTTTCACCCTTTTAGTGGTGCTTCATACATATATTACAGAACTGCAAACATATACCTATTTTTCCATATACATGGCTGTGATAATCAATTTATTGTTCATTTGGTAATTCAAATCTGAATATGTTTGCACATCCCAAGTGCTTGATGATATGTAAGTGTGAAATGTGAAGCATTGAAGTTCACTAGAGAGCAAATTTGAACTTCATTAATCATATCATATCTAATTTTAGATAATGGACCACCATAGCTATAAATCCTAGCTACGCCACTGTTGCCTGGCCCAGGTTTCTCAACAGAGAGCTACAATTCCAAGCACGGAAGTTATCTGCCTTCTTTGGCGGAGTCGCTAGCGTTGATCCTAACTTCCTAACATACTCCTTGTTTAACGCAGTATTTTTTGAAGTTATAGATTGCAATTAAACTTAACGAATGGCGAGACTTCTACTATATGTACTGCGTACTAGTATCCTGTGTTACGACCTCTTTTATAAGCTGGAATGGAGCATCAGTTTATTGCGTGTTTAATGCGTACTGTTTCATCTTAAGCCAAGTTTAATTCTATTGAAGTCTTCCTTGCTCAAAGTCCCTCCCGGAGAATGGATAATCCAACGATTGGAGGATGGGACGACAATTTAAATTCTGAAACTGGTTTGGACCGCTGTCTGAATTTCGTAGTAGTTAACTCATTTTTCACCACAATTAATTGACCAAAATTTGTAATGAACCACTACTAGTTAAGCTAAACTTGTAGTTAGTGTTGGAGTTGAATCACTGGACTCCTAGTTCTCTCTTGCTCTCTTGCGTTCCACACAAATACACATATGCATGTGTGATAAACACACATACACATGGGAGTAGATGTGCACTCACTCCAAACCAACTCAAAATATTTCATTCATAGCAACAACTACTTATACACAAGACGGACCTACTAATTAATCAACTCACTCTCGCACGGCCAACAACTTGACCGATTATTTTGCTAAACAACCTGAGCGAGCAACTAACTCAACAAACAAACTACATGCAGCTACATGCATGCAACGACTCTAAATGCAAACAACTCCATGCATACAGCGTGTTCCATGCAATCCGGCCGCTTCTCACTGCACCTCCGCATGCACTCCAGCTCAAGTGACTCCATTTCACACGTACTGCCGTGAGCTTCATCTGGCGCCACCCACTGCTATCATGCAAATGAACTTAAAACTCTATCAAGATTAATATCTAACAATAAACGTTTGAAATGTCATTTGGTAGAACGTTTACATTTCATACCGTCGGACACTGGACATTCCTGGTACATTTTCGACGTGGCGGAGGGGGCCACCACGCCTTGTCCACCGCCGGCTCCTGAACCGTCATTGTTGCCGGAGACAAAGGTTGGGACGCTGCATCTTGAGCAGCCGTCGGAGCTTGAGAAAATGCTTCGTCACCGCACCCGAATAGCCGACGCACCACGCGCTGGAGCTTGTGCCTCGATGCGCCGTGTCGTCGGAGATTGAGAAAATGGTTCGTCGCTGCACCGGAATAGCCGACGCACCCCGCGCGTGCTGGAACTTACGACTCGATGCGCTGTGCCGCCACCGCCGACTCACCACGTGGCATGTCCCAGCAAGTACACTACTACAAAAAGGATCATCATAAACGGTACAAAATTATCATCACATACAGTTCTAAACCGTTTGAATTTATGAATCAGCGATAATTGAAGATTATCACAGATGGTTTATGAGCCGTCTATGATAAATATAACACAGACGGTTTATAACTAGAACTATCTGTGAAAAACACTATCACAGATAGCTCAAACCAAAAACCGTTTGTAATACTCACACATCACAGACGGTTGGTAGCTAGAATCGTCTGTGATAGACGAGTATCATAGGCGGTTGGTATATAGAACCGTCTGTGATATTTTCCCGTCACAAAAAGTTCGATGTGCGAGTATTACAGACAATTTTGGTTCAGCCGTCTATTATAGTCCTTTATAGATAAGTTATACCATAAAATTGTCTGTGATAGTTCATTCTATACCTAAAATTTTTTCTGTTTTTTTACTAGCTTCAAAAAATGTTAGCTATGCTTTTTGAAAACAAGTAAATACAGTAGCAAACACAACAACATATTCCATTTCTATTAAGATTAGAATCCACAATTACAGCATAACAAGATAACAAGCAGGTTACTCATCTAACACAGTAAAAATATGGCAAGAATACATCTCATAATCCTACAAACCCAACTCTTTAATATGCAAGAACATAAAAGAAACAGGTATCCTAGTAGACAGTAGAAGCTCAACCGCGTCAACAAGGCCTCTATGCTTAGGCCCTCTCACCCCTAATGTAGCGTGCGAGTTGGATGTCCTTGACCTCGCCGTCGCCGTCGCCGACTTGAGTGCCATCTTGGTAGCTAGCTGCTTCTGTGGCGCCTTGCTGCTCGTAGACTTGCATGCCATCTACTTCGAAGGGCCATCAGGGTCGAGGTCGAGGAGGAAGATGGTGAGGAGGTTGGAGATATTTTGACATGATAGAGGATGGGTTTGGGTGAGTATGTTTAGGGGAGGGAGAGAAGGAGTGGGAAAATTTTTGGTGGAATGGGCGCGGGGACGAAGAGGTGAAGCTACAATCCGTGGGGTGAGGGTTGGTGGGTTTCTATTGGCTGGGATTAGGTTAGGGAGGATCGATGGGCCCAGCAATCAGGGATACATAATTATTACAGATGGTTTGAACCACAAACCATCTGTGATACATAATTATCGAAGACAATATATGTATATACCGGTGCAATATAAACAGTTAGTCTCAAAAGATAAAATAGCAAAGTTCTATATGGCTTATATATACTTGTTTGAAAGGTTTCAATGAGATCTACAACTTTGCAGTTGAGGTGAACCCCAAATTCTGAAGGGAAGACCGAAAATTTTGCAAAAAAAGAAACCAAAATGCGATGCAAATTTGAGGCTAAAGATGGCTGATTTTAGGGAAATTAGAGGGTGACTGATGCAAGTGGATCATTTTTTTGGATTGAGATAGTTGTTAGCTTTCCAATGAGTACAAAAATATCGAAAACGGACATCGTATGCAAAAGTTATACCCGTTTTACTAAAGATGTCTTGGAATAGAATCCTACTTGGACTCAGACAGGATATTATGAAATTTTAGGGGATTGCGAGGTGGAAAACATATCATAGACGATTTTTAATACAAACCGTCTGTGATAACTGATAACTTCATTATCACAGATGGTTTAAACAAAAAACCATATATAGTATTTGGCAATATCACAGACGGTGCTCACCATGAAATGTCTATAATATTATATCTTCATAGATAATTTTTAGCACTAGCAGCAATACAGACAGTCTCTAAACCTAAACCATTTGTGATTGCATTTAACACTGACATTTTGGTGAACCATCTGTGATGAGGCATTTAATATAAGCTTTTTTGTAGTAGTTACAAGATAGAACAATAAATGAATTCACATCATTTTAATAATTTAAATTCATTTACTATTAACTCAAATTTCACATCTCATTTTCATCAATACTCATCCACATATCTCAATATCTCATCTTAATTTCTCTTAATGCGATGCAATGCTTATGTCTCATCTATAGCTTATACTTGTATAGTGAACAACACACCTGTTGATGTCACCGTCTACCTCCATCCCATGGAGGTGCCTACCGAAGTAAATCTTTTTCTCCATCCCATGAAGGTGTCTACCTCTGAAGGTCTTACACAAGAGCACGCCGGAATAGTCAAATAGCTTTACTCATAGCTATTGACTTTCTCACTGTTCTGGCTCGTAATGCATATGTCATATCATGAATGCCGTTTTGTATCATTTTACAACATGTCACAATTATCTGTAACCTCAGTTTCTCAAAACCTCATAATGTCACCCACAATTAAAAACCCTACAAATTTAAACCATGAACTACTCTTAAACAACTGCTAAGCTTCAAGGATAACATCACAAATATCTTGAATGTAAATTTCAGCAACATGGTAAAAAATAAATTGAGCTTGAAGTATACCAAATAATCATCAAGATGAATTAATTGATAAATTAAACCAAGCAACTATCAAGTAGCAATATTATGAACAATAAGGAACTAAGAAAACCATTAAGCATCTAATTATTTTGAATATACTAAATTATTTATGACCAAAAGTGATATATTGCTAGGTGATGTTCGACGATCACCTAAAAAAATTATAAAGCAATGGTAAGTCCACGACTCAGTAAGTACAAAGTAGAATAATAAACAAGGTAAGTATCATTTTAACATATCATGTTAATTCACCATTATCTCATCATCTCATGCTCATTATTAAAAATTTTCTACACATGTCTTCTTTTTCATGAATGCAATACATAAGACTCAACTCCTCTTTTGTATATACCAGCATAGCTGAGTGTTCACCTGTCGATGACATACCCTTGCTCTATCTTTTTTCATACAGGGTTGTCTTGTCCTTTTTCATACAAGGTCACACCTCCACTCCTGTGGAGTGCCTACAAAAGTTGGTGTTTGCAACTCAGACTCTCACACTGTTTTTTTCATACAGGGTCTCACCTCAACTCCCATGGAATGCCTACCTAGTATGTCTTTGCAACATTGATGCTCATATATAATGCAATGATTATCTCTTTCCAATAGTTAATCAATTGACATAATTATCATTGTAACCATAAACTTATTATGCAATTTAAGAATAAGTATCATTATGGCAAATAATTGATTAAACAGACAACAAGCTCAAATACTTGAATATCATTCTATCATGCACTTGCCTTTTTCTTAATTGCGACGGCCAAAAATTTTGAAGGTAACAACACACCCGAAGCTACTCTTCCTACAGTAAATATTCAACCTCAAAACCAGCCATTACAATACAAGAAACCTCTTAATCGATAACTCTCCTACACGCTTTTCAAATCCATAACTTTTTTCTCTTTATCGGATAGTCCCTCTTGATGTCCCAGTATTAAAAATATTATAACTCTCAATTCACACATTGTAAAATAGCAAACCATACCATTTTTAGAATTTACACAAAATTCTCTACAGTTTCTTGGATAACCAAAGTTTTGCATTAAATCATCTAAATCCCTGTTCTTAACCCAGAAGACAAATTTGTTATCTTCTCGACAGTAGACTTAATAATTTTATATCTTTTCATATACATGCACAAATATATTAAACTATGATATTTGTTTAGAATCTATAAGAAATTTCCAACTTTCTAGTTATTTCTAAAATTTAATTTTGGCAATAAGTTAGTCAAATAAATATTTTTCCACAACTGCATCTAATAGCAACCCGGTACTGGGCAGCAGCCTCCCAAAATTCATATATTCTAAAAATTGTATTCTTGGACTATCTAGAAACTTTAAGATATTTTTTTGAATAGCAATAGTAGGAAAGGATCTCCTGAAAGAGTGTATTAAAGATTTTTAGAAGAAGATACATGCAGCATTTATAAAAAGGAGGAAAAAAATCAATCAAGACTATTAAACCAATTCTCAATGAATGGTTGACAAGTTTTCTTTGCTCTATGGATAACCATGGAAAATTCATGCTTGAAAAATGTTTCTCCAACCTGAGAAATCCGAGTTAATGTGTTGGATCATATTATTCCTTGTTTTCTAGATTTCCCAAGCAAACAAAACTATAATGTCCATAAAAAAAAAGGTTGGATAATATTTTGCTTGAGGTCCACAATGGACTCATGAACTGAGAAGCCCTAAGTTCTTGAAGGGCATATATAATCCCATCATGGTTGTACAAAAGGACAGCTCCAAAATAGATGGTAAATAGTCTCCTCATTCTTCCGATCACATAAGAAGCAATTATAATCATTTAGGCTGAATTTTTTCCTTCGTAATAAACTTCTTGTGTTTAGTTTGCCTTTGAGTAGTAACCAGAAAAATATCTTATGTCTAAGTTGACAAGTACTTTTCCAAAGCCATCTGTAGTATTGCGGTAGTAGAATGTGACCTAGAAAGAGCCTATAGGCCTTTACTGATGAATACCGTCCATTATTCCAAATGTAAGTCTAAACATCACTTTTCTTTAAGATATTACCTACAAGGTTTATGTCGACCAAATTCTTACATTAGTTAATTTACCATTTTTAATTTATTAATTACTACACGCTCCAAAACATGACAAAACCTACCGGATGGAATAATTGTAAAATCCATATCTCGTTATCTACTCATCCGATCGATAAGAATAAAAATTCCACTAGAACCTATCAAGAATCTCTATAACACTCTAATAGTTAAAATCCTCAAATTATCCCTTTATAATACTCATAAAATAGTACATCAATACAATAGATCAACCAGATCTACTTCTCGATCCCCCGATGAACAATGTGCTACTGTCCTCTCTAATCTCGATTTTTGATCTATAATTAAAATAAACCATACAGAGAAATGTTTCCCACAGGGCAAAAACCAATCTCACGATTTCTTTCACCCTTTTCGCTTCTCTTTCCTTGTGATCTTCCTAGACTTATCTCTGGCCCATGGTGCCCGCTGATGACCACAGAGCAAGATTCAGGTGTCACTCGGTTGAGTTGAAATAAGCTGGCCTATAGCTAAAATTGCACTATAGCTGACTAAAATTACGCTGTAGTTGATGGTGGCTTATTTGGCATAACTAAATTTAAAAAAAATTAAAAATGAGAAAAAACAGGTTAGCCTATCATGGATAATGTAAACGAATAAGGAAAAAGGACCAATAGAAAAGCTCAAAAAAAATCAAAAAGATGAAATTTATAAATAGTAAAAAAATAAGATAGAAACCATAAACTTAAACTAAAATGAGCGGAGACTCAGCCGCTGAAAATCACGCCAAGGGAAAAGATAGCTTGAAGCCAAGGTGCCATGAATGCTTGATAGCGACATGCACCGATGCTTCAAAGCTGACACACGTTTTCAACGAGACAATGTGCATGTTCTTTTTGGCTAAGGCTTGTGACTTTTAGCTGTGGTTTTTGGGTTGTTTGTGCGAGAGATTACAGGGTAACAGAAACTCATGTGCAATTTTTGCCGATATAAATGAAGTCGATACAGTATATACTACAATTAACTAGTAGACTCTATCTTGAAAAAACACTGTTTAAAAGCTAGTTACTATAGAAAAGTCAAAAACAGAAGCCAAAAGTTGAAAAAGAATAGGGTCAATGACGCGCCTCGGCAATGCCTCGCTAGTAGAGATGGCAATGGGCACAAACCCGCTGGGTTTTGCTATCCCAAACCCGTGCCCATGAAAGTTGGACGTGCCCGCTAAAAAACCCATACCCGTGACGGGTGCAGATTTTTGCCCAGATCCATGCCCACTGGTTACGGTACCCACGGTCGCCCGTGGGTTCGTGAATGCGAGCTGCAACAATGGTTAATGGAGAGGAGGAAGAAGTTCACCGCCATCTTCGTTGGAGCTGGAGGGCCGCGCCATGGCCAAGGGCCTCCTGCTGCGATGCGCGTTGGTTGCGGCGTGGGGGCGGCGGGTTGAACTGGAAGGCGAGGCGAGGCATGCGGGAGGACAAGCGCGCGCGCGAGTGGCGGAGCAGGAGCGGAGCCGCGGACGGGAGGGCGAGCGTGGAGATCGCCGGAGAACGAGCGCGGAGCGCGGAGATGCGCGCGCGCGGCCGTTGAATTGGGGTGGGGACTGGGGAGGAGTGAGTAGTGACCGTGACCGAGTGCTAGCTAGGGTTAGCCGTATGGGTAATGGGGCATTGCCGCATTGGATTTTGGGGCTTGGGGCTAAATGGCTAATGGGCTGGACTGGTTTGCCTGGGAGCCTGGGTTTATAACTCCTATGGATCGGGTTTATATTACCCATGGGTTTATGGGTTTGGGTACTACAAGAACGAACCCGAACTCGGCAGACCCAATGGGTTGGGCTTTTTGCCCATTAAGAGACCCATGGGTTAGGAAATTGACTCAGACCCATGCCCTAATAGAGTAAAAACCCATCGGGTATCGGGTACCTATTGCCATCTCTACTCGCTAGCCTCGGGGAAGGCGGTTTTCCCCGTGTAGCGTAGGTGGCATCTGGCGCAAGCCCCGACGCCTGAAGTCCACGCCAACGCCGCGCGAGAGTTGGCCCGACCACCGCATGGCTCCCTTGCTGGTCATGCTACCACTGGTTATTAGCTTTTCTAAAAACATAAAAATTCTATTATATCGTCACAAATGATAAAAAAATAAAAAAATATAAAAAATCAAAATAAATTAAAATAAAAAAATCAATATATTTTAAATGATTTATAACTTAAATAAATCAAAAATTAAAATAAACGAAAAACTAAACTAAAGTCATTCGGAACGGGCCCTCACGCGTTCGAGAAGGGGTTCTCAAATCTTCCCGTACTTCGGTGAGTAGCACTGAGGACCATCGGGTAGTCTCAAGTGTCAAGGCATGTTAACAACTAGCCTGATAGGCGTGGCGCCATGCCTCGCCAGCCACCGTATGCACCGAAGTAAAAGACACGATAATTCGTGAGGAGTTTTTTTAAAAAAATAGAGGGCACATGTGTATTTTCAAAAAAGCCGAAGGTCTTTTTCGTAAAAAATCGAGGACCTGTACGTAACTAAACGAGGACCCGTACGTAATTTAGAAAACCGCGGGGCGCTATCCTGCAAAGTATACAAAATTTCGGTGAAGCAGAGGGGTGTTTTAAAAAAAAGTGTTTTAAAAAACCGGCAGAGACCTTTTCACGAGAATCAAGGACTTTTACGTAATTTTGGGAAAATACAGGGGTTTTTTCGTAAAAAACAGTCTCCCGACCGTACACAAATTCGGCGCCACGCGCCGGCCGGAGCGAGCGCACGGGGTGACGTGGGCGCTCTCTCCGGCCGGGAACTCCCCCGGTCGTAATAGCGGGAGATGTAGTACTTGATCTTAGATCGGCTAATCACCTTCACGATCAGGAATTCAAGGTGCCAAGGTCGCGTACACGTAGAGGCTTTGCCCAGGACAAGGTCTCAATCCTTGAGTGCGTTTGGTACGTGCTTTCTCACCTTCTCTTCGATCTAATATTCTCCTCAATTTAATTAATAATAAATACAAAATCAGTAATCTAACGTTCTAACGTTTGATTGGTTTGAAGAAAACTACACAAGTCTTAAACTCCTAATAATTTCAAATATTTCATAACTCCAAAAAAATATCTACAACTATGAATTACAAGATTTAAAATTTCAAAGCTTGAGGGTACATTTACAAATTTTAAATTACAAATTAAAATTTTGAATTAAAATGCCGAATTTTTTAAAATTCTTGTACTTTAGACTGCGTTCGGATGTGTTTTTGGACCGGCTGAGAACTGATCCTCGCTCATTTCGGCTTGAGCTTCTGGCTTAGTTTTCACTATTCATAAATTTGTCTTTTTCTAAACTTTTGGCTTTTTTGAGCTTTTTTGCTGGTTTTTTCTGTATTCGTTTGCGTTGTCTTTGATGAACTAATATATTTTTTCTTTTTTTAAATTTTTTAAATTTAATTACGCTAAATAAATCACCATTAGCTATAGTATAAGTTTAACTAGTTATAATATAATTTCAATCACAAGCCACTATTTTTTAGCTCAACCGAGCGAGGCATCAGGCCAGAACGCCGCTTCCCACCTTTTGTCGCTCGGCCTTATCTCTTGGTGACGCTTCTTGCGTCAGTCTCGTGACGTGCGGGCGTGGCGTGCAATATTCTGTTCGCACTTGCAATATTCGCGCATTTACCTTGCAATTCTGGTCGTGTCTGAACCGAATGTGCATGCTCGATTACCCAAGCACGGCCGCGTATGCCAGTGGCGGACCCAGGAAAATATTATAGCTAGGGCGAAGTCACACTGGCGGACTCAGGAAAAAAACTAAGGTTGGCTAAAGTCGGAAGCGTGAAATAAACAGTAATACCCAAAAATAAAACAATTAATGATCAAACTATGTTGCAAACACACTAATAAAAGTATGTGATACGAAATAGAAACAACAACTACAATTCGCATGTTAACATATGCGGATAACAGAAGGACAATGAAAAATACCTCACTAATGAAGCTTAATCCACATTTGTAGATGAGTTGTAAAAGAAATAATCTGTCAATTGTGAAAAATAGATAAATCAGTAGTGTCATAATTCGATAATAGAATATAAAAGATGCAATAAAAAAGAAGACAAAAAATATACCAGTAAATAACTAAGTACGTCTAGGAGAACGAGGCATTTTCATTCTTCGAGTTTTCATGTCCGTTCCACTTTCCTTAGTACTTCTGCTTGAAAATTTGCTAAAATAGCTTTTCAAATCCTTTCTATCCATTTTGAATTTGAACAAGCCTCAGGTCATTGTTTCTGGAGAGGTAAAAATATAAGTACCCTTATTTTGACAAGCTAGTTTACATATTCTACAATCTACATAAATTTTTACAAGCTATTAAAACTAATACTCAAATACACAAACTGAAATCTAGAATAAATAGAATTTATTGTACATTTATAAAATAGAAACTATAGAAATACATATGCTTAAATAATTAAATCACCTCCTCAGCTTAAATAGAAATGCTGAAATGCAGAGCCAAGCGCCCAACCCCAAGCCGAGTGCCTTCTCAAATCCCCCGGCCGGCCGCTGCTTCCTCAAATCCCCCGAGCCACGCCCGCTCGGCGCTCTCAAATCTCCCGGCAGGCGGCGGCGGCCTCGGCCAGCGCTACGCGCCTCCCGCCTCACGCGATCGCGCCTCCCGCCCCGGCCCCGCCTCCCGGCCCGGCCTCCCGCCTCCCGCGCTCCCGAGTCCCCGGCCACCGCCTCCGGCTCCGGCCTCCCCTAGCCGCTGGCTGGCGCGCCGCGCCGCGTCGCCCGAGACTCGGCGGTCGACGACTCCTCGCCTCCTCCGCCTGGCCGCCGCCGCGACGTCCTCTACAACTCCGCCTGGGCGCCGCCGCCGCCTCTGCCGCTCGCCCGCTCGCCGCTCGGAATCTAGGGTTAGTGCCTCTTGGTGTTGGCCCGTCACCCGTGTGTCTAGCTATACCTCTTCTGTTGCTTTGTTGGGCTTGGGCCGTGTGTGGTATTTGGGACTAATGGATATGACTTGGGCCTTGTCTTCCGGCAAGAAGTGCACGACCGGGACGGGTGTGTGCTTCGCCGCCGCGTGGGGTCCGCCGCGAGGAGCTCGGGCGGCGCCCGCCTCGCCGAAGGGCAGGTCCGCCCGCGTATGCCAAGTTCTGCGCCCTCGCTGCGCGTTGTTCTTCGCGCATTTGCTTCTTCCACACTTGATGCCGGCGTGACACTGCCATCTCACAAAAGATTGTGTTGAAGAGATGGATGCGAAAAATTGCAGCCTGGGCTGCCTGAATATGAGGGGACACAAGAACCTTATGCGCAAGCAGGGTTTTGTAAATCAGTTTTAAAATTTTACCGGGACCGATAAGGCGATAACACCGATATAATTGATAATCAGAAAATTTTGGAGGATTTTGGCCAAAATTTCAAATTACAATTTGAATTTAAAAGAAATTAGCTGAAAATCGGTCGAAAATAAAAATAAATTTTGGCAAAATTTTTTATATATTTGACAAAATTCATGTGAAATAATTTTTTTGAGCCGATTTAAAATTTTACCAGAGAGAACCAATATGACCAATAAAACGGATAAACGGTCGATTATCAGAACCATGTGCGCAAGTTCAAGGGACGTACCAATCGGGATTGCACGTACAAGCAATTTAAGAATAAGTAGGATCTATGAAACGGGATTACACGGTGTGGAAGCAGCTGAAACTGCAACGGTGTGGAAGCAGCTGAAACTGCACTGCACCGGCCTTGGCTTCGATCCCCAGTCAGGCACCGTGACTGCCGACGACTCGTGGTGGGCGCAGCACGGCCAGTGTACGCAGAACTAGTGGTGGGAGCAGCACGTCCAGGTAACAATGTCGCCTACATTTTCATTACATACCGCTGCCGATGTGTTACCAGTGCAAGCTCACGAAGACCTGCACGACCAACTGTTCGGCGGGATCACCTGCATGCACCGACTAGAGGACGTACACGCCCGGTTCGTATCGGCAGGATTTGGAGCTATCGTCGGACGAGGAAGCCTATGGCGCCGAGCTCACTGCCAAGGCCAGGAGGGCTGCGAAGGGCAAGGCACGGGTGACGGACTCACCTCCGCGCAAGAGGTCGAAGACAATCTCCATAGACGACGCACTGAATCGCCTAGTGGACGCACTGGTACGCTTGCCAGCTCTGCCTGAAAAAGGAGTTGCGATTGGTGTTCTTCACTCTGAAAACAAGGGAAGGCCGTGCGATATGGCTTCGGCAAAGCTGGGATTTGTACATGCGGGGTGGTGGTTCCGGTAGCATGTAGTGCTTTGCGTGGATTGCGTGTGAACTGTGATGTCAGACTTACCGGTCGGTCGTAGTCGTTGTATCGGTTGTATTCGTCGCTATGCTGTTCATGATATTATGATGTTCAATAAAACTAGATTGTACTCCGTTCAATTGCAAATCTGTTGCGTTAACCATGAAATTCGACGAGGTCGCCGTGGTGCGCCGCTGCCTCCGTACACGGCGAGTTCCACGGAGCCTCCGATGAGATCCCACATTGTCGTGTCCCTTTCATCACCATCGTTGAGCCGCTTGTGCCACCATGCTTCATTCGTGTGTCACCACTCGCCAAGAGGATCGCAAGTGACCATCCATCAGGATTTGTCCTCGCCACGTACGTGTTTGTTGGAAATCGAGATAGATGTGCAAGTCTGCAAGCTCATTGATAAAATTATCAGGCACGTTAACGCATTACATATTTGAACATCTCATCCCCGAGGAGTCGAGGGGTCCTGTCCATCCTGTATTACAGGATTCTTTACACAATATATATGCTTATTTTAATAAGCCAATTATATATTACTATAAATTATACAAGTTCATTACAGAATGTACAGTACTATATGTTTGTCAAGGGAGGCAATAGGAATGTAGGTGTGCAGCACCCATCCATGGGACAATACAATAACAATCAACATTGAAAACTGAACACATTTAGCGTGGTAGAGTGGAAGATGAGACAGTCCCTTGGGATCCTAAAGTAGCTTCCTTGCCGAAAAATTCAACATATAAAGACTCAGGATTAGTTTTGGCATTTGTCGTCATTAAGGGTTCTATCTCTTGCTTATTTGCCAGAACGGCATGGCATGAGTTCAACCTTTTGGTTCGTAAAAACTGTAATGTCATCTCTACTTGCTTCATAGTAGGTCTTTCTTCACCTCGAAGTCTCAAGCACAGCTCTGCAAGAGAGGCAACATTTTTAATCTCTTCCTCAGTTGCTTCCTCAAGAACTTGAGCAGCCACTATGTTTGTAATTGGCCTCACCTTTGTTTCCCAAAGAAAATACATGGCCAAGTTTTGCTTCAACCCTGACGTCTCACTTGTAAAAACAGGTTTCTTCCTAAGGAGCAGCTCCACAAGTACCACTCCAAAGCTGTACACATCACTCTTCCCGTTTAATTGCCCAGTTTGGTAGTACTCAGGATCTAAATACCCAAAAGTGCCTTGTACATTTGTAACAACATGGGTTTGATCAATAGGAACCAATCGTGAAGCACCAAAATCTGAAACTTTCGCAGTGTAGCTGCCATCCAAAAGTATGTTTGAGGATTTCACATCACGATGAAATATTGATATTGAAGCTGCGGAATGGAGATAACAGAGTGCTCCTGCAGCCTCTACAGCAATTTTTAAGCAGTCATCCCAAGACAACCGGAAGCCACTGCGTGCATCAGCGTGGAGGATTCCAAATAACGAACCATTGGGAATAAAGTCTTACACAAGTAGTGGAACCTCAGTTTCAAGACAACATCCAAAAAGCTTTACAATATTGCGGTGATTTATCTGAGAGAGAATGACAACCTCATTGATAAAATTGTCGATTTCATCTTGCTCAATGATCTTAGGCTTTTTTATAGCCACCACGTGTTGATCAGATAAGATACCTTTGTATACCATACCATGACCTCCATGTCCAACTATACGTGAGGAATCAAAGTTATTTGTTGCCTTTTCAAGCTCTTCTAAGGAGAAAATTTTTGTATTGTCACTTGCATTCTCATTAGATGATATTAGTTGTTCTAGGAGAAGGCCTTGGTTTTTTCGGAAGTATTTTCTTCGTAATCGCTTTTGAATGCCTCTTTTCCATCTACGAAAGAGTATCATCCCACTCAAGAAACAAAGTAGAATGCTGAAGCCACCACTAAGCCCAATGATAATACCTGAAGGGATTTTGCCATTTAATTAATGCTCCATTTTCATTGAGCTTTGAGGATTCAAATAGAAACGAGAACATACCTAAGAGCAGACTTTGTTTTCTTGTTGAATTACACTGCATAGTTGCGGCATCATACTCTGTTTTATCGGGGCACTCGGTGCAATGGTAGCTCCCTACAACATTGTGACATACCCCTTTGCAAATGCCTGGTGTGTTGCACTCGTTAATATCTGGAACCACAAATCATAGTAAATTGAGTAAGCAATGTACAAAAGGTGAACATCATTGCTAATATGGAAGTGATGATGATTTGTGTCAAACATTCAAATGGTATCATAATTGTTTTTTCTTTGTCAGTATGGTATCCATTCGATCAATCTTGTATAATTTTGATCACTGGTATACATAGCTATTTCTAAATTGGCCATATTAAAATTGTACCAATATATTATAATTTTATAAGATATTTCTAAAATATTATCTTTACTACTTAAAAGGAGTTGTTGTTGGTGGTGGTTCATCTGCACCTCCCAACTCCCTCTTGTACATCCTAAAAATCTCTAACAAAAACAAGAAAAAAATCTACCAAAAAAAATCTGCCGCATTAAATGTTCTCTAAGAAAAAAAAAGAGCTTTGCAAGGTGCGCGAGAGAGTTGAGGGCGCGGAGTCATGATGCAGCCGAGTGCAGAGATGGAACATGGAACCAACCACATGGGCTAGGCAGGTCGATCCCAACAATGTTGACTCAACATGCTGAGATAATATGATTTTTTTTATCCGTAGCAAATCATAGGCATTTAGCTAGTAATTTTATAAGAGATTTTTTATATATAATTATTCCAAATAAAAGTCAATGATAAATGAAATTGGAGAGTGAGCAATTCCTAAAATGTCATGCATTTATGAAGGAGGGAGTATAACATGAGAATCTATCATACAGGCTGAATTATGAATTGAAGAAAAATAAAAACAAAGATTCCCATCTTAATCGCGGGTGTAAGGGAAGAATCAACTCTGTTAATTCAGATGTCTGGAAAGGGAGTGGAGGCACTTTAGGACCATGGTGGCATCCTGTTGCCCAGATAGGGGCTGTAGGTGGTGCAGACTCAAAGAAGCCTTCATTGGAAAGACTACATTGAGTATCACATTTACATTCGGTGTTTATTAGGTGTCCTCTGCTTTTGTTTGTATTCCGTTCTCTCGGTTAATGAAATGAGGCAGAGCTCCTACCTTTGTCTCATAAAAAAAGTATCACACTTACATATCAATTCTCAAATGGAAAATATCCTCAAAAAATTCTAAAATGTAAAGGAAATTTATTCTGGGACATTGCAAATGTCTGAAGCAATAAATTTCTATGTAGATGTAGCTGTTGTAGATAATCCACATTCTGGAGTATTTCCAAAGGAATTATACTACTTCGTGGAAAATTTCTATAAATTTCCTGCATTCAAAGAGGCCCTAAAATATAGTAGATAGCTCACTCTGGGTGCAAGTGAACTGGATAAAAAATTGTAGAGAGTTGCATCCCTAAAAAATCAGAGCTAATAGGAATCCAGAAACTGCCATGCATGTATTTTTCTTTTTGCAAAAACTATATTGCTTGATCAATCGTTTTTTAAGATATCGCTACTCTAAAGTGTAGACATATAAAAGAGAAAGATATAGATGTGTTTGGATCTCGCAAAGGGGAGTGCCGTGAGCTCTGCCCTTTTATCACTTTGCCAGACGGTATGCAGTAACGTGTCATACGGAACAAAATAAATACAGACGGTTCAAAAACGTCATCACAGACGGTTTTCTGAACTGTCTGAATTTATGGATCAGTGATAATCGAAGGTTATCACATTCTGTGGTGTAAATATCACAGACGGTTTGTAACTAAAAGCCGTCTGTAATAGGTGATAATCATAGATGGTTTGTAAGTAAAATCAATATCACAGACGGTCTTTCACCAAAAACCGTCTGTGATAGCTGATAATCATAGACGGTTTTTAAAAACCGCCTGTGATATCTAGCATAGACGGTTTTTAGTTAAAAATCGTCTGTGTTATTCTTTTCTACCCCTAAATATATTTATGTTTATTGGCTAGCCTCAGGAAATGCTAGCCATGTCCTCTGAAATAAGCAGATCAACATGTACATGTATACATCCAATTCACATCTCAATTCATTTCACAAACATAAAACATCCATTTCGCAAATCAATTAATTGAAATGAAAACAAGCAAATATAGTATGAAACATAGTACACATTTTATTTTTATTAAGATTAGAGCCTACCATTACAATATCCCAAAACAACAAACAGGTTGCCCATCTAGCTAACACAACAAGAACAGAGAAAATGAAAGATCCTCTATTGCTAGGCCTTCTCTCCTCTGATGCAGCGGACGAGCTGGATGTCTTTGACGCCCACCATCGTCGGCGTTGATTGAGCACTGCCTTGTGCATCGTCTGCATCATGGGGTTATTATGGTATGGGTCAAGGAGGAGGAGGAGAATAACAAAGAGGAGGAGAATAGCAAGGAGAAGGAGAACAGCAAAGGGGAGAATAGCAAGGAGGAGCAGAACAGCAAAGAGAACAAAAAGGAGGTTGGGTTCTGGTGATTATTTATAGGGGAGGGAGTGCAAAATTTTTTGGCGCGGGGACGGAGAGGCGGAGCTACGATCCGTGGGGTGAGGGTTGGTGGATTTCTATTGGCTAGGATTGGGTTGAGGAGGATCGATTGGCCTAGTGGTCAGATTATCACAGACGGTTATACATATAGAACCGTCTATGATGAATGAATATCACAGACGGTTCTACATATAGAACCGTATGTGAATTAGAGCATAAATTTTATATACCAATGCAATATAAACAACTAATCTCAAAAGATAAAATAGCAAAGTTCTATATGGCTTATATATACTCATTTGAAAGGTTTCGATGAGATCTACAACTTTTTCAGTTGAAGAAAAATCCAAATTCCGAAGGGAAGACCAAGAAAAAGGGCAAAAACAAAAATACAAAACTTGCGACGCAGGTTTAGGTCTAAAGATGGCCGATTTTCAGAGTCTTTGAAGGTGAAGGGCGCAAGAGGGTTGTGTTTTTAGATCGGGCTCGTCGTTAGCTTTCCAACGAGTACAAGAACGTCGAAAACGGACACCGTATGCAAAAGTTATGCCCGTTTTACTGAAGGTGTCTCAAAACTGAATCTTAATTGGACTCAGGCGGGAAATTATGAAATTTTGGGAAATTGCAAGGCGGGAAACATATCACAGATGGTTTTTAATATGAACCGTCTGTGATAATCAGCTTATCACAGGCAGTTTTTAATAAAAATCGTCTGTGATAATTCCAGTTTTTAAATAAAAACCATCTATGATACTAGAATATCACAGACGGTTCATCATAAGAACCGTCTGTGATACTCGTTTTCTCCGACGCCATCAACACAGACGGTGTCCAAATTAAAATCATCTGTGCTAGTGTCTGTCACAGACGGTTTTGTCAAACTGTCTGTGATTTGGTGTCTAGCATTAGGCTTTCTGTAGTAGGTACACATAAGGAGAGATCCTTAATAAACTCAATCAGAGAATAAACAAGATATAATAGAAGAATTATCTACCTATCTACTCGTTTAACGTAAACAAATCTCAAACATTTCAATTTTGTCATCTTAATAGGGCACCACACTTAATAAACAAGGCTTGACTGAGGCCATGTATCAATGAACTTATTGTAGATAAGATTAATTGATTTTAAAAACTCTCAGGTGACAACACAGTGCAGTTTGAGTTGTGCTTTGACTAGTGAATTTGTTTTTAACAGTGCTCTCAATAACAATTTGTTGGGAAACATTGCAAAGTAAGTTAAAAAAAGAAAGCTTGGAAATTGTTGGTAAAAAATAGAAAGTTTATACATTGTTGTTACAATAACTACCAGTGTGCCCCCGCACACTTGCGCAGATAGTCTTGTTCTTGATATATTGCTTCAGTCGGATGAACATGGTTTACACTTAATGGCGTAATCCTAATGACCATGCATGGCTACGTATTCTTGGGGTGGGGGGGAGTAATTGCATGCCAACTGAACGCCTCACTCTCGTACCATAGCAGTAGCCCAACTGATAAACCAGAGAGAAAAGAGAACGGGAGAGATCGGTGCAGAGACCTTGAATTGGGAGGCCTTTCTTCTTTCCTTGCTTCATTTGGACGCAACAATAAAAGAAGAAACAAAAGAGTTGTAATCCGATTATCGACTTATGTTTCTTACATATATACATAAGATTTAGGCCACCTCATAAACGATCATCACAGTTATAATTATCGTGGGCCTCCTCATGGCCACACAAGATTTTTTTTATACAGACATCGTTGTTTCCGCGCATGTGCGCTTGGATCCACACGCCACACGCATTCGAGCCTTGTTGGATCTGGGAGCACGTCATCGTAAGCTGTTCACGCGCGAGTGAGCACGAGAGGGTTTATCCAATCATCTTTACTTTTTGTTCCTCCGACCTAAGAACATTTGATTGGTTGCTATGCAAACGCCCGTAATTCATCATCTATTTAATTAATGCAAGCTTTTACTCAAATCAGAAGGAAAAAAGTAGAGGGAATCATTATCTTGAATTTGCTCTCGAAATTATGTTGATTTGCTCTTAAATTTATCTTGAAATTGCTTATCAAATTTATACTAAATTTCCTTTTGAATTTTATATTTGGTTTGCTCTCAGAATTATCCTAAGTTTTGCTTTCGAAAATATTTTGAATTTACTCTTGGAATTAGGTTGATTTGCTCTATAAATGTTACAAAATTTCTTGATCCTTTGGCTCTCGGATCACGCTCGTGCGTTCATCTTATCTTCGGTTCTTGATCCTTATGCTGCTTCTTCGGAGACTTGTGTTTCTCCTTGCGTGCGAGTGACCCGCCTGGTCACCTCATCTGCTCCTGTGCGAAAGACACCACGAAGCAGGAGTAGCGCCTCTGTTGGCTTTTCCCCACCTCTTCACGTGACGCAAACTGAGATAGCAAAACACAACACGCAGCTGCACTCCCTCCTCTTTATTCTTTACTACTTCTCATTTACTTCCTGCTCACATTGAGCACAACCTCTCATCTACTCGTTACAAAGCTAGCATGGCTTTATAAAGCCTATGCACACCCCGACTCAGTATTCCATACAGACATGCATACGGCAAGTCTACACACCAATACGACTCGGAAACCAACTCCCAAACGGACTAGACTTCTACGTATATAGCAAGCATGTATACACGTGTATAACTCAAATATGACTAAAAAAACAAGATTAAACTCTAACAATCACCTCCTTAATCTTGATTTTCCTTTTTGATCATGTTGACCTTCTCTCTTGCTGCTGCTTCTTTCTTGCATACCTGCTTGGGTTGGAGCACCTGCTCCTGCTTCCTTCATGAGCACCTCCTCTCACTGTCGTGTGCCATTGCTTTCGACCATAGTCCTCCACGCTGTGCTTCCTCCCGCCACCTTAGGACCCATCTCCGACTTCCTTCTACTGCACGTGCAAGAGCTCCTCCTGAGCCCCAGCTCACTACGACCATGCCTGCTGCATGTGGTCTGTGCCGATCACCTGAACCATCGCTCGAATTCTCTCCGCATGCATGCATTCGTTCAGAGTTGGCTGCATGCCTATGCGCACCTCCTGCGCTGCTCGCTACGACCACTGCATGCTCGCTGCAAGCTCTTCCAGGGTCACTCCTCGTTACGACCATGCCTTCTGCCTCATCTTGCTTCCTTGCCGACTCAGTCTCCTTTCTCGTTACAACTTCTTGTGCGCCAGGCTTGCCTCTTGCTGCCTTTACACCTCGTCCATCTGTGCCTCTCTCCACCCAAATCTGTTTATAAGTTTTCAAATGAATCTTGTACAACCAATTTGGAGACCTCTTCGCCTTCATCAACAAATCTCTATTATTGTCATACACTCGCAAGAACTCATCCTCCAGCACCACCTTGCACCCTCTCTCCGTCATCTACTCGAGACTTAGTATGTTGTTGCATAGACTTGGTATATAATAGATTCCTGTCAACAACTTCTTATCCCTGTTCCTACATTGCAGCATCATCGTCCATTTGCCCTTTATCTCCACCGTGTAGCCATCGCCAAACTTGACCTTGCCCCAAACCTTCTCGTCGAGCTTATGGAACATGGAGCGATCTCCCGTCATGTTGTTGCTTGCTCCATTATCCAAGTACCATTGATCCTTGTGATCATGGCTTCCTTCCTTCGTGCGTAGTTTTAGAACTACGTTCTCCTCATTCAGTTCCACCATGACTGACTCCCTTTCAACATATGAGGAGAGAAGTATTAGCTCTCCATCATCTTCTTCTTCGTCTTTGGCAAAGTTCACTTCCCCGCCCTTCTTCTTGCTCTTGCAATCCAAAGCAAAGTGCCCCAAACTCGTTATAGTTGAAGCACTTTTTATTGTTGCGGTATCTTATCACGTAGTGCCCATATTTGCCACATTCAAAACACTTGACATGTGACAAATCATAGGATCTCTCACCACTGCTTTGTCCAGCCCTGTCTCCACGGCACCCCTGCCGCCTTGACCACTCTAGCCACCACGAATGCACCACCTCCCGCGGTTGTATGATGAGCCACGACCGTCTCTCGGATCTCCCCTTACTAGTAACGCCTGCTCATTGTGAGATCCCTACTCCTTGAGCGATTGAAACCCCTTCAGTAACTCCTCGGACGCCTTGAGAGAGATCCAGTGATCTCCTCTTTCTTCTTCTTGTCTAGATCGGGGGAGTACATAAGTGTTGTGACAACAGGTATGTACTTTTCCGAAAGCACGCGGAGGTACTTCTTTACCACCACAGATTCCTCCATCTTGTCGCCAAGAGACTTAATCTGATTATACAATGAAATCAGCTTGCCGACGAACTCGTACACCGACTAGGTCTCTTCCATCTTCAAATTCTTGAACTCGTTCCGCAAATTCTGGAGCTGCACCTCCTTGACACGATCAACTCCTTCGTGCATCGTCTGAAGTGCCTCCCACGCTTCCCGTGCCGTCTCCTTGCCGATGAGCTGATGGAACATCGCGTCTAGCACCGCCTGGTAGATGAGGGCCAAAGCCGCCTGATCTACCTTGTCATCCACCTCCTTATCCTTCCCCTTTGGATCGACTACGTCCCAAACTCCCTGGGCGCGCATGTTCGCTTTCATCTTCATTGCCCACACTGGGTAGTTGTCGATCGTTAGGAGAGGGCACTGGAGGTAGATTAGCCCACCCTGAACCTTCGCCTTATCACCTATGCTCTGATACCAGTTGTTACAAATTTTCTTGATACTTTGGCTATCGGATCATGCTCGTGCTTTCATCAACTCTTCGGTTCCTGATCCTTATGCTGCTTTTTCGAAGACGTGTTTCTCCTTGCGTGCGAGTGACCCACCTGGTCACCTCGTCTGCTCCTGTGCGAAAGACACCACGAAGCAGGAGTAGCACCTATGTTGGCTTTTCCCCACCTCTTCACATGACGCAAACTGAGATAGCAAAACACAACACGCAGTTGCACTCCCTCCTCTTTATTCTTTACTGCTTCTCGTTTACTTCCTGCTCACACTGAGCACAACCTCTCATCTACTCGTTACAAATCTTGCATGGCTTTATAAAGCTTGTGCACACCTCGACTCAGTATTCCATACGGACATGAATACGGCAAGTCTACACACCAATACGATTCAGAAACCAACTCGCAAACGTACTAGACTTCTATGTATACGGCAAGCATGTGTACACGTGTACAACTCAAATATGTCTTGAAAACAAGATTAAACTCTAACAATAGATTATTCTGATTTACTCTCAAACTTATACCGATTTGCTCTGAATATTATCCTGAGATTGCTCGCTTCTTGAAGTGTCTAGCCAACGAGAAATCAGCTACCATGCGTATGGAATTGACATGACAAGGAGATTGGATGGAAAGAGTAGATGTGGATATTATTTGATATTTCCTACTATAAATCACACATCTCACTACTATTTTATCGGTTAGTTCTTTTATGAGGTGTGCGTACGGAACGATCAACCGACGCATGGCCGGTCTATAGTAACATCCTTTTTTATATATAGATTAACGGGATTCCTAGAAATTTGTCTTTTTTCTAATTTAAGGATTAATGTGGAAATTTTGAACCCTTTAGACCAAGGAGATACCTTTAATCTCATTGGTGGTTTGTAGATGCATAGATGCCCATCTCATCTTAAAATAAGGCAAGGTTTATGGAGCCTCTCACTTTTGTTTAGGAACAGATCATCTGACTTGACCCGAAATGCTTGAAAATTTATGCTACTTGGTTTTTTGATTTCATAGAAGGGCATTGTTATCATACTGGGGAGTTGGAGAAGGGGAGAGTGTACCTTTGCAGCCATTAGTGATATATGGATTTCCCTGAAAACCAGTTGAGCATTTGCACCGATATCCAATATAGCCTTGCATAGAGTTGACGCCTAAGCATGTGCTGTTCACGCTGACACATGCATATTGAGAGAGGTTCTTCTGGGCCTCTTGACATGTTAGGTTGGCAGCAGCCCAGTGCATAGGCACTACTGATTCCCCCAAACTAGCATAGAGTTCGGGTTCTTCTGGTACATACATTCTAAGTGGCCGCCCGTTGGAGTATGATGTAAATCTGATGCCTACAAGCCCCTCGATGAGATTTATATATGTCACGACGTGGTCGTCATCGAATTGGAGCATAGAAGATGTCGCGTTTGTGCAGTTGAGTTGAAATAGCTTCCTCGCGGAGCAGCCTTCCTCTAGGCCGAAAGGAAATGGAACACTGATGTTCCCACAATACTGGGAGCAATTTGTGTTTAGTTGAATTGGACTATATCCTGCATTTGGTAAACAAAATTCGTGAGCTTGTCCAGTAATTTGACTCTTTTGAAGTTCTTTCAGGCATGTTGTAAAAATAATAATCCAATTATTATAGTAGTAGAAACACGTAGACTTGAATGAAACAATTTAAGCATTACAACGAGCTTCAAAAGGTAGAATCTTATTATCAAAGTTATTCTGAAATAATTAACTAGGATCACAATACAAATCTTAAGCATGGTTCTCGCCAAATGTAACTGATCTACGATGTAAATAAATGTAGTATTATTGGCCATATGACACTGCACTTGGATCCTCTCCTCAGGTGCGGATCTACATGTATTTACCGGGTTCAAGCAACACCAATGCTCTTCAGCTCAGCTCATATAACCCTTTAGTATTATAAGCATGTAACCCCCTATTATAAGTTACAAGTTAGTGTTGTGAGTTCATAATGAACCCGATGATCTTTTTTCTTGAATCCCGCCCCTGCCTCTCCTCCCTCGATCCCTTTAGGTATGGCCCTCCCTCCTCCAAGGCTTTCTCTCCTAGGAGGGCATCGACAGAGTGGCATGCGGGGACGTTTTCCATGCGTCGATTAGATGAAGATTAGAGATGTCAATCACAAATGCTTAATGCAAAGTCGGAAAGCCAAGTTTCTTGGTGGTGGTGCATTCCGGTGATGAGCAGCAGGCTTTCGACGTTGCCTAAGGGTTTTGAAATTCCGGTGATCAGCAGCAGATTCTGTAGCACGTCACACTAGGTAATAACATAATAAAACTATATTGATCTACAAAACTAAGTTATTGCTAGCGAAGATGCCTCTTGTTGTACTTGGTCTGAAATCCTTCTATGACATGAAGATGTGAGCCAACGATTCCTATACTAATCCTACTGGCATACGGATTCTTACTTCCCTTCAGGGAAAGGATAGGTGAAGAGCTAGCTATACAAAGCCAAACTGCCAAAGGGTGTGGCCGTAGGAACTGAACCCAAAGAATAAAGCAATAGCCAATCTCATTGAAAGTAACATAGGAACAATTAGGGGCACAAGAGTGGATTAGAGTCCAAGTTATTTTTTGTCTCGTTTTGATTGTTTCGTTGCTGTTAATAATTCAGTTCTCTCTTCGAGGTTATACTATACTCTGTTCTTCCTACCATACATGCTTGTGACATATCCCGCTATATCAAATCTAATATGAGGCCATAAAAATAACAAGGGATAGTAGAGTATAATAGTAATACTATTCATGTAAAAGAACATATCTACAATACGAGTTATTGTTTGAAAACATTCATTATTACAATATTTATTGAAGGAAGACTTGAACATGAAAAATACAACCAACCAGTTTTAATTGCATTAGAGGACAGATGACGAAACGGCAGGGTAATTCTAATTGAAGTGGACAACATGATACCCCATTATTATTATTTTTATGATCCGTTTTTTGACAAGGTACAAAAATTAAGAAAGCTCTAAGATTTAAAAAATCATTATAGAGAATAACTAAAATGTCAATAATATTTATGATGATTTGTGTAAATAGTCATAGATGAATACTTGGGCCCTCTTTGGAACAAAAGATTTCCACCTAAAACATTTCAATTTTCGAGCAAATAGAAAATTCTCTATGTTTCAAACAACTTCTTAAAGAAGAGAATGAAATAAATAATGGAAGAATAAATAAACCCATTAAATATGCATGGTTTCGGGATGGGGTAAATCACCTTTGTCACGTGTGCAGCCATCAAGTACATATGGATTGCCTACATAACCACTGTTGCATTCACAGAGGTAGCCCTGATCCCATAAGCTGTCTATGCATTGGCTATGGGTGCTCGCACATGCGTAGTTTGTTTTATTGGCCGTTGCGCTAACGCATGTCGGTTGATCCATTATACTCCAAATGAGACTGGCGTAGGTTGTAGTTATATTGATTCTGTCCCGTAAGGAGCTTGGACCAGATGAGAGCGCTTGGAGCGTACCTTCGCTGTGGCGGACAAATCGGAGCTCCAAGTCACGAACAACATATCCAACTTCAACAGAGCAGCATCCAGTACCATTACAGTACTGTCTAGCCATCGTCTCTGTGATCTCTTCGTGGGGGCAATTGTTCATACAACGCCTTGTGAAATTATTGGTGTGGTGATCGAAAATATATGTATCGAACTCACACCCAATAATGTTTAGAGAAACGTTAAAGATAGCGAAAGAACTAAGTTTCCACGAAAAGTTGTAAGTAGAAAGATCAGGCACCATAGGTATGGTATGGGAAATGGTTACGTCAAAAAACTCCGACGATCCTACCATGTTACCCTTGCCGCCGTCAACGACCTCGGTTGTGCCGTCGCTCAAGAAGAGCTTTGGCGGCTGGGCGGTGTCGTTGCAGGTGAGGCTGAAGTCCGCCTGCCGGAAGCAGCTGGATCCGATGCCGAAGGGATAGTGGATGCTCAGGTTGCCGCATCTCTTCGGGCAGTGAGAGAGCGTGGCAGCAGACGTGAGAGCCGCAGATGCTCGCGTCGCTAGTAAAGCAACTAGGAGCACAGGTACTATTGCATCGAGGAGACCCATCTCCTCCTCTCTGGTGCTGAAGCTAAGTCCGAAACTCATAGGATTTCTGTTTAAGGTCTCCGCTGGGTAAGTTGTTGCACGTCAGGCAGTATAGCGCATAAATAAGGAAGGTTTCCTTCTTGTGACACTCCGGTCATAGTTCAACGAAAAAGCTACCCAGCGCGCATTCGTTGAAACGCTCGGACGCTCAAAGTCCAACTGATGTGAGATGGTTTAATTCATTGACGTAAAGTTTGCTTGGTGCTCAACGGCCAACTGTACGGGCGTGAATGTGTGAACCGCGGCCGAGCGCACTGTTGGTTTCGGAATGAAATGATGTATTTATTTTTTTATTTTATTTAAAAAAGAATGAAATGATGTAGCTAAAGTTCTCAACCACCTGTGCATCTCTAGCACTGTCATCCACACTGCAAAGCCTCAAAGAGTAATATGCATACTTATCAATACCGTTCCGGAGATCATATCAGTTTGATTCTTGTAAGAGATCATAATAGTTTGGTTCTTGTAATAGTACATTCCAGTACCGGTGTACCATTTTGGGTTTAATATAATAATATGAGTATATATATATATATATATTTATAAGTATATATTTGTTTAATTATATGCACACCAAATATTATTTGTAATATTATTCCAAATACATAGTAGTACTATCAAATATAACATATAGTTCAATAGATAATATTATCAATTCCACCGGTACCGACTAATATTGACCAGTATTAAAGCCGGTATGGCTGGTATCGAGCCGGTATTGATTGGAATTGACCAGTATTTAGGACGGTATGAAATATAGGGATACTTTGTACCGGTTTAGTGGCCCGTACGGTATATACTAGTCAGAATGGAATGATATTGTTAACTTTAGTAATATGTTGCCTCGTTGGCTCCGGTGTGGATTGTTGCATAATAACCGCAAGCTCACAATAACTACTACCTGCAGTGGAGGCAATCCAATCTATACATGACTAGTGATCTTATTCTATACAATAATAATATCACAATCCTTGCCATTTGCTCACAAGTCACCATTACCTTAAGATATATGCTCTATACAATGCAATCTGAACTCCACAAAAGGAATGGATATCAAGGAGGGAAATAATTCATAAAAAAATCATACAAGTACTAACCTTGACTATGACCAGAGCTTATAGAAAAGGTGGTGAACTTGTTTGATTTGCTGACTCTCTGAAGGCTCATCGAGTCAAAATATCATGTCAAACCGCACAAAGGAAGCAAGAGAAAAAGATCTTTGGACAGAGTAAAAACATAATTGCTTTATTGTGAGTAATTTGTTTTCAAACTTTTAACATCTTATAAACATTATTTCTACAATGAAGCATGTGTGCATTGTTACGATTAAATAGTGTGACCTTAGCACAGTAGCTCACCACAAACTCAAAAGTCCATCCTACTAAACAGGGCAAGAAGTAGGTGCACAATTGAACACAATAGCTGTGGATTGTGAAAAATCAAAGAATATACATTGGTAAATGATAGAGTAGTGCGATGCCACAACTATGACATCAATTAACAACCAAAATGTTAGCTAACTTGGAAAAAAAACTCTATTCATAAGACTTTGTCCAAGACCTCCAGGTTAATTTGCATGCATGCAAACTAAAAGAAAAAAGTAACATTAAGTAAAAGTGGTATCAGAAAGTGGCCACCCTTTCTTAATTCCATTTTAGCTACACCAAAGATAGCGGACAGTAGAATTTTAATTGGCTACATAGAGGATAAGTTAAGAGAATTTGCTAGACTATACCTCCACAACATCCATCATCACTTACACATCTACCAAAAATACACATATACTCAAGCTCCACCCCTCCTTTATAATATCCAACACAAACTATCCACCTTTGTACTTTATAATATCCTACACAAACTATCCTCCTTATTCTTCCTGGTGGCGAAGTTAGGATGATGCCAACATGAAGAATATGAAGGGTAGGTTTAAAGGACTAAGATAAATTGAATTGTGCTCTCATCAGTTGGGGAGTACTACTTAAATTACTTATGAAACTATTAAATTATACAAAATTTGTTTCTCCATTATAGCAAATCTACAAACAAATTGTGCTTCCTTCTTGGCTACTTGTTGTCGGCTTCCCCAAATGGCCAAATCTGCACTTGTAGCTCCCCGGCCAGTCACCTCCTCAGCTCCTTCGGTCCTTCCCCTCCCTGGCCACCGGGCATCAAACCGTTGTGCCGCCGCCCTAGCTTCCCAACAGGGTTGTAGCTTGCCATCTTCCCCGCTACTCTATCCCTGGTTGGTTGGCCCGTAACACCTCCACCCTAGGCTATTGCACCATTTCTCAGGCCACACCTCCTTGCATCTGACGGCCCCTTAACCCCTCCCCTCCTCGTCATGCTGTGCAGTTGCTGGCCTGTTATCAGCTGCCTCTTAGGAGCTAGGGTTTCTTCTCGCCCTAAGTCTTCGGTTGTTTAGGTGTGCACCATGAAATTCCTCCTCTTGTGTTTTGCTTCGCCTTCAATCGATTTGGCCTACCAGGTGGGGACATGGGGTGGGCAGCTAGGGTGGATATGGGACCTCACTTGGCCCTTGTGGGCTTTGATAAAGGCCCAAAACTAGCTTCTTCACTTCAACAGTTCTTCCTCAATTCCTACCCTCTGTTCAGTTGGAGCACAATCTCAATTCCTACCCTCTGTTCAGTTGGAGCACAATGTAGCACCCATGGATCCGCCAGCAGGAAAGGAGGGGGGAGGGGTGGTATTGACACCACGACAGAAGGTAGGCTTGAGCCTAACCCGTTCATGCGCACATGAGGTTGGATCACCCTTGCCATCGCCCTCCCGCTTTGTAGCATGCTCGATGCTAAACCTAACAAATAGCGAAGCCACCACACACGAGAGGGGTTGGAGATGGTAGCCGGATTTGGGCGAGAGGTGGATGAGGTTTGAAGGACATTGGAGGAGCAAGGGCAGCACAGCGGCCAAAGTTGTGGGAGGAGAGGGAAGCAGCAATGAGGCACGATGGCTAGAACTAAGGTCACAGTCGTTGTCGCCGACAGGGCAAGTGAAAGGAAAGTTCTTGATTTTGGAAGATTTTTGTTGTATCAATTGAATGTTTTGCAAGCTGGAAAGCTTGGGTTTGAATGTGTTTTTTAGCCTCAGATGGAAGTTTTGAAAGTGGCATGTTTGTGTATCTTTTCAATTTGAAAGTGAAAGTTGGAACTTGAAAGTTTGTGTTATTTTTCAATTTGTAAGTCAAAGTTTGAAGTTGAAAATTGAAAGTTTGGAACTCGAACTGAAACTTTTCGAATCTATGAAGTTAGAGGTACCTTTTTTTGTTTCGAAGTTTGATGATCTCTCGTTTTTGAATTTTCTGTTGCAGAGGGAAGGGATGGAGGGCGGCAAGGAGGGGGCTTAGTCAGAAGGGTAAGGTAGATTACGAGCTAGCGCTAGCTCATGCACACAATAGCACCTAGTTTATACATATTTTTGTGACTTTCATTTCTTGGATACTTTTATGTAACATCCCATTTTTGGGAGATTGGAAGTGCTTGAATAAAATTCAAATTTGAATTAATCAAAGTTTAAACTCAAATTCAAACTGGTTTTCAAAATTCTCGGAGCCCAAATCTTCCTTGGGACAAGCCCAACCTGCTTTCCCTAGCCCATAGCCTCTGGCCCGGCCCTTACTGGCCCATGCCACGTCCTTCCCTGCCCTATGCGCGAGCCGACACGCGCTAGCTACTCTGTGCATGCTCCGCGCTAGTGAGCATTGCACCATGCACGCCCACACACATCCCTATGCTACATCAGTGCCCTACTTCCTTTCACTATGCACCATCATGCTCACCAATGTTTTCTAGCTCGGCATCGACCTCTCTTGGACCCTCTCCCTCTTCTCCCTTCTATGTGCACCACCATGCCCATGCCCTTCGCTCCCACCCCGTGTCTGTGTCGCGTGCCTAAAATCTCTGCACCTGATCTTTGTGCCCTCCTCCCCTCGCCTTAATCACTCTCTGCACCACACGCTGGCTCCGCCTCCTTACTTTGCACCACGTCGAGTGCCAATGTCGCCACCCTCAACTTCCACCCGCCATAATGCCATCCAATGGCTACCCTCCTCTGGTTTGGCTTTAAAGCCCTTGGATGGTCTCCTCTTGGCCCCCAATTTCTCCCCCTCCGCTCCAATTGCCATCGAGAGATTCCTGCCTCTTTCTTCCTTGGATCCAGACAAATCCTTGCTGCCAACACTGTCACCAATTCCCCGTGCCTCCATCAACTTCGACGTGCCTGGAGCACTGCAAGGAAGCACTAACGTTGTCCAGACTATCATCAACCCTCTTCATCATCTTTGGCAATCTACCCTCATCGACCTCCACACTACCGACCCAGTCCATGCCGCCAACTCATTCCGCCCCTCCCTGAGCTCCGCCTTCACCTCCGGTGAATCCCTCACAGCCCCTAGATGCTCCCCTAGTGTTTAATTCACTTTTGGTGTCACCGGTCCCCTTGGTGCCATGCGCTCATGCTTTGTTGCCGCTTAGCTGGTAGTCAGCCACTCTGTGCGCCTAATTGAAGCCCGCTGCCTCACCTAGAGGTGCGGTCTAAGTTGAGCAACCCATTTTGACCCCCCTTCCGGTCGCCGTGGCTCCTCTCGCTGATGATGAACTTTGCCCTCCCCCTCCCCCCCCCCCAGGAAGAAAGAACCACTATGGCTCATTCAGATTAGTTTAAATTCATGTTTAGCATTAATGACTGGTGATTAGATAAGTTAATCCCTCACTGGCATCAGGGCCCATTTCATTAAGTTAACCCTTGACCCCATGACAAGTGGGCCCCTATCCGTTTAAAATCCTGTTTAAACAGGTTAAGTATCTAAGAGCCACTAGCAAGTGGGCCCCATTTCAATAGTGATTAGTCCTAAATATTAGCCCCTCAAGCCTTTTTCCTTAGAAATTTAATTCAAAATTTAATTAAAATCGGGGGTCCTACCTGTCAGCCTCTGTGATATTTTTCAGTTAAGAAATAATTGGGAAATCAATTTAATTTTGGTGGACCCCACCTGTCATCGAGACCCTTAAGAGAGACTTTGAGGGACTGAAGATGGAGGAAGGGGAGTCTGTTGAAGTCTTCACCGGTTGGGTGACGTCAGTCATCACCGGCATCCGGGTGTTGGGTGACACCATGGTAGATGAGATCGCCGTTGTTCGCAGGTTTCTTCATGCTACCCCGGCGCGCTACATGCAGCTCATGACCTCCATCGAGTAGTGCGTGGACTTGAAGACCCTTACCGTCAAAGATCTCATTGGGTGGTACATAGCCTACGACGAGTGTGTGTGAATTGGTTTTAGTGACATGAAACAAAGTGAGCATCTGTTGCTCATGTGCACGTAGTGGGAGACCCTCAACAAGAAGAAAGGAGAAGGGTTAGGCAGCAGCACGAGGAAGAACCGTGACCGTGGTGGTGGCCTGGTCAAAGATGGTGGTGGTCGTAGAGATGACTATGACAATGAGGATGAACATGATAACGACTCACAAACTAGTGAGCAGAGGTCCAATAAGAAGAAGGTGAAGTGCTACAATTGTGGCATACGAGGGCACATTGCTAGTGAGTTCCACAAGCCAAAGGAGGAGGAGATGCATCTTGTTACGGCTACTGTTGATGATGAACCGGCACTGCCCTGAAGTCTAGTGAGGAGGTACTTAAGAATAAAACAACAAGATTAGGGGTTGAATGTTGGAGCTAATCTTGTTGTGTTGTTATTAGTGTGGTCGGTGTCGAGTACTCAGTGTGTTCGAGTACTGAGAAGTTGTGTCTAGTGCTCAGTGTGTTGGAGTACTCAGTAGTCATGTCAAGTACTCGGTGTGTTCGAGTACTATGTTGTTGTGTGTAATTGTGTGTCGAGTACTCGTGTGTTCAAGTACGTATGGAGTCAAAGAGCAGTCGGAGACTTTGGAGTCAGAGTCCAGTTGTAGTAGCCATGGTCGTAAGTCGAGCTGCACAGTGATCGTAGCTGAATTGGTCATAGCAGTCATGGTCATAAGTCAAGTTGCAAAGTGATCGTAGCTGAATTGGTCATAGCTACATTAGTCGTAGCTACAATAGTCGTGGCTACAGTGGTCATAGCTACAGTAGTTGTGGCTATAGTGGTCGCGGTTGTATAGTGGTCAATGGTTGGTACTTATAAGCTATAGTATCTTGGTTGGTGCTCGAAGACCGGTAGTACTGTATGTGTGAGCGGTGCTCGAAAACCACCAGGGCATCATCAATGTTGGCCGCATGCTTGAGGTTAAAGTTGAACAAGGCAAAGAGGGCTTGCATGGCTTCATGCGGAAGCAGGCTAGCGAATAGAGACAAGTAGCGGTTGAGTGCTTCATCTGTCGTGGCCTACTCATCATGTTAAGACTCCAAGGCAGTGAGCGAGGGTCTCCTGGGTGCACCTTAGGAGCGGCGTGTTGCGCCTCTTCTGAGCTATGCACTCACTACGACGTCAGGTGGGAGCTGCGTCTGGTCCAGGCAAGGGCATGTTATTTTTTGCTGCGGCTTATGGCTTTTGGCTGAAATTTTTGAATTTTGGCTGTTTACGGTACAGATTACGGAGAGATCGATACTCACTTGCGATTTTGGCTGGTACAGATGTTGGGCTTTTAACGTGTACTACGTTTAACTTGTAGACCCCGTCTTGAGAAAATACTTCGTTTAAAAGTTAGGTACTGTAGCGGCTGCTAAAAGCCAGGCGGCTTGTGCCGTGCCAAACACCCCCTTTGGCTGCAACAGAGGAGGCAGTGGAAGCAACGCTGGCGCAGGTGAAGAGAATATCTCACCCAGTGGGTCACTGTAGTTGCCTGAGCTCATGATCCCTTGAGGAAGGGGTATGCCTGCTGAGGATGGCTCACCGCCCTGCCTGCATCCTTTAGTGCGGGGTGCGGGGCCATATCCGTGAGGGTAGAGCCTCTGTGGTCATCGATAACAGCAGCAGGCCCCACACCAATGTCACTTAGATGGGGCCAGAGGAGGCATGACATCTAGGTGTCGCTCTGTGTTCTCATCATGGCAAGAGAGGACTGTGTTCTTGTCACAGCTGGAGAGGGCCAAAGGATATAGTAGTTGAGAAGATCAATTGGTAGTGCTGGCCAGAGAGGCATCCTTCGCAAGGTGTAGAACTTCAGGAACCATCTTTGGAGGGAGAGTGAGTGCTTACTTGCAAGACAGCGCTGTGGACTTGTTGGTTGGAGCTTCCCTGTTGATGGGGGTGTATCACTGCATACAGGGAGTCCAGGGACACCGACGATTGTCTGGCAAATAGTGTCGCAGCCTAAGGGGGCGTGTGGTGACCTACCACAGCCTGAGGGGGCACCTAGTGACCTGCTGGGGATGGGGTGGACTCGGGGGGGGGGGCGTTGCAATTTTTGGCCGAAAGGGTACCAGCAGTGACACCCCACTCGGTTGTTACGCTGAGCCCAAGCTCAAATTAGCAAGGCCACACTACAATACCCGGGGGCGATCGCCAGATTAGTGAGACCGTCACGATGACTGGGAAGGAGTAGCTGACTGGCCGCTAGTTAAGCTATAACGAGGTAATCTTCGGCTTTGCAGAGCCACTCAAGGCAGTCACTTCTCATCTCTTCCACGGATTGGCGAAGCTTGGTGTCAAGGAGGTCAGCTAAGTCACTTCGTACAGCCACCGCATGGGAGGCGAAGATTGCATGAAGGTTCTGTGGAGTCATTGTGCTTGCGGGCTCGAGGGTTCGGATGACCATTGGAGCGGGTGGTGAGGGATCTGAAGATGATGGGGCCTATTAGGATGTCATGTTGATGGCGACGGTTTCCACTGGTGCTGTGGCACGGCCAATGCGACCTGTCCCGAGGCCTCTCTTGAGCTTGTGTCTTCCCATGATGGCCGTCTGCATAAGAGGCAATCTTCCAGCATTCCCGATGGTCGGACTTTCGCTAGGGGTTTCGGTCATCGTCGTCACTGTCATGTCATCTATTGTGGTAGCTGACTTCGCCGCAACAGCCTTCTTGGGCCGGACTTCCAAACTTGCTTTGACAGGGGTTATCTGTTTCTCCCATGGGAGTTCGGCTTGTCTCGTTACTCTGGTGTTGGCTATGCTGGTCTTCAGCGAGCTTGGTGGTGTTGTCACAACACCCAGGTGCCAAGACAGCCTGTGCTTGGCTGGCTGAAAAGGAACAAAGGCTGCTGAAGCATGTCGGCTTTAGGGGGTCACCATTCGGTCCAGTGAGCACTTGCTCCCAATGCTCGGCTGGCCACCTCTTCGGACCAGGCATGCAAGGGGAGGCCTTCCAAGCATAGCCTAACGTGGAACCTAAGGGCCACCCTGAAGGCATGGTACAGCGGGCTCCAGGAATGAGCAAGGAACTCCAAGTCGTGGAAGGTGAACTTCTGTAGGTCAGTTACCTCATCGCAGTGGTGCTTGTGCACGAAGTTGATGAGGAAGTTCTCAGGGTAGTGATGGTGCACAGAGAAGTCGGAGAACCAAAGGTTGAACCTCCACCTGATTCCTTCAGCGACAATGTGAAGGTTTGCTTCGGGCCTAGTCTTGCCAAGCCAGGTGACTGCCGAATAGTCTTCGCACTTTCGTTACTCCCTTTATAGCTCCCTGGAGGATGGCATGGTGCATGCATCTTCTTCTGGGCGGATCATCGAGGTTGTGGGTGGCCATTACTTCGACAACTGGTGGATGCTCTTGGCTAGATGAGAAGCGCATGTGTGTGATGAGTAGCAGGAGAGATGACACTAAGAGACCATGTGGTTGTGACCCCATGTGTGTGATGAGTAATTGACATCCGTTTAGGAAAGTCGAGTTTGGTTTGTGTGGTTCGAACCATGTCATTGCGTGGTGCAATTAGCTTGGTTGGACTTGGTCAAACTTGGTCGAAGCAATTAGGTTCTTCATCTCTTGTTTCGACGGGTTTGGGCTTCTTCATGCGTAAGTATGATTCTTTGATGCTATTTATGCTTACATGTATCGAGCGGTGCTATGTGATGTGTTTCTTATTTGTGGTGGCTGCAGGATGTCGAGGCGGAGTCGTGGCGAGACACGAGGTGACCGGACTAGACACAGGTAGTGTTGAGGTCAGAACGGTTGGAAGTGTCGAAGACGGCAGAGACTCGAGGTGGTTGCGAGGCTTGGACGACAAGGAATGCGGAAGTTTCCCGGAAGGTGCAGGAGGGGCGTTTCGGTAAAAGCACAAAGCTGCACAGGTGGAAGCGGTTCCGTTCGGGATTTAGCGGGCGTAACGGGTTGGAGACCCGTTAGCCAAGGGCTATAAATAGGAGAGGGATTCTCATGTGTATGTATGGCTTTGGGAGAGAGTTAGGGTTTGCTTGAGTCAAAAGAGTCTTTGGAGAGGTTGTTGGCTTTAGGCTTTAGTGGTTGATGAGTTGGTGAGATGGACAGGGTGTTGTCTCCTTCGTAGCTCTCTCTCTCTCTCTCTCTGTGTGTGTTCTTGAGTGGAGTTCTTGAGTCTTGAGAGAGGGAGAGGATGGTTTGATGTCCATTCAAGCATGTATGGGATTGTAGGGATGATGTGAGTTGATACTCTATATAATCAGGTATCTCTCTTCCTCATTATCAATTCAAGATGTTTTTATTTGAGTTTGATTGTGTTCATGAGCTATCTCAGTTGTTTCTGGTCTTCATTCTTCTTTTGCTAGATTTCTCAGTTTCTTGATTTTGAGTTGTTTCTTGCTGAGATGGTCCAAAATGGGTTGCTCTATGTTGGGATGATGCTTCAAGATCATTTGATCGATTTTTCCCGAAAGCAATTTGAATGAATCAAAGGTTCTTCTTTTTCAGCACCTCTGTTCTTATTTTCTGTATCTAGGGTTTGAGGTAGATTGTGTATCTCTTCATGAGAAACTCTAGGACTTGGGCTTTTGAGTGCTCAGTCTATTGCTAACCTTTCTTCAAAATCTCTTGGTCTGAGGTTCAAAGATTTGAGGGCAATTTGATTTATGTTGCAGCACTCTGTAGTTTTTCAGTTCTTGCCTCAAATCCTAAATTCTTCCTCTAGAATTGCTTTCTTTTGTTTCTCTAAATTCACTTGGCTATTTTGAGTGTCTCCTTGCTGGTCTGGGTTGAGAAGTTCAAAAGAAAGTCCCAGATTTCACAAGTAAGGGAAGTTCTCAGTTGCAGTCTGAAAAATTCTGCTCATGCTGTTTTCTGGAATCAAAGCCTGGTCAGACCGCAGGTTACATGGCGGTCAGACCGCCGTTATACCGCCGGTCAGACCGGTATCGCCTGGGCGGTCTGACCGCCGGCCAGGGTGCGGTCAGACCGGCCTAATGCCTATGGTCTGACCGGCCTCCCCCAGCAGCTCCTGTGTTGCTTGCTTTTTGGTGACTCTTTGGCCCTTGTTGATTTCTCTGTTTTCAGTGTTTATTTCCTCTGAGTGCTCAAGTTTCCAGAGAGCATTTCTCACCTTCTTCTTCATAGCATTGGTTACTATTGTAGAAAGCTTAAGGTGTGTACTTGTAGGGGATTTTTAAAAGTCGACGTTCACCCCCCCTCTGTCGCCATTTCGGTCCAACAATTGGTATCAGAGCCGGTTAGCTCTTTTCCATAGATCTTAACCGGTCTCTAGAGCCATGGCGACAGATAAGTACTCGACCAAGCCCCCGAACTTCGATGGGATTGACTATCCCTTCTGGAAGAGTCGGATGGAGACCTACATCCAGGCTCAGGGCTACGCCATCTGGCGTATGGTCAAAGTACGTTATGTTGTTCCTGCCGATGAGAACATCAACGCTGGAAGCATGCTTGATGTTGAGGCGAATGCGAAGGCAAGGAACATCATAATCCAGGGTTGAGCGGCGAGTTCGATCGCATCTCTCATCCGTCGCCTTCGATATCCGGGAGACCTCGATGCATACCATGAGGGCACCACCCAAATTAAGACGGTTCGACAGACCAGTTCAAGCGAGATTACAACAAGTTTGAAATGCTCACTGGCGAGTCCTTGGATGAGTGCTTCACTCGTTTTCACAAAATTCTGAGCAATCTTCGAGCGGTCGGTCTCACATACCCCGACTTGGATAATGCCAGACAGATGCTTTCTACTCTTGACTTGCGTGTTTGGGAGATGAAGGTGATTACCATCAAGGACATCACTGATCTCTCGACTTTGATACTTGACGCGTTGTACTCATGCCTCAAGACCCACGAGATTGACATTGTCTCTCGTAAGTCGAAGTCGTAGTCGATGGCCTTAGTCACCGATCCCACCTTGACTTCTGGCTCTTCTTCTGATTCGCTTTGTGGTTTCTCTCTTGCTGCTCTCTATGACATAACTGATGATCAGTTAGAGCAGCTTGGAGATGAGCAGTTGGCCCTCCTAGCTTGGAATTTTTTCCATGCTTACAAGAGGAGGAGGAGGGACAGAAAGAGAGGAGGACCCGTGATTTGCTTCGAGTGTGGTGGCCCCAACCACATTCGGGCAAACTGCCCCAAGTAGGAGAAGGGGAAAGGCGACTACGGCGGCGTGAGCAAGAGCGACTACATTGACAAGAACCACAACAAGAAGCCCCTTGCTCACGCACAAGGCAAGAAGAAGTTCCGTGACCTTGGCAAAGCCAAGAGGCTCTTTCACCGCGTCCTCGCCGCCTTCGACGACCTCGATCTCAGCGAGGTGGAGGGGTGGAGCGACGACGATGGGAAGGACGAGCAAGACCCCAAGGGCGGCAACGACTTCTCCGGCATGTGCTTCATGGCCCTTGAGGGCGAACTGAGCAACAGCGAGCTGTACTCCGTCTCCGACGAGGTATCTCCCACCTATGACCAGCTTAATGATGCTTTTTTTAAGCTAGGTAGATTTCATGCTAGATCTAGACCTAGGTGTAGCGAGTTGGAGAAGAAAGTAGAGAGCTTGTCATGGGAGCTTACTTCATTTAGATCTGCTCCCTCCCATGACGACTGTGATGTATGTATTGCTCTGCTTGGTGACATGGAGAAATTAAGGACCTCTCATGATAGTTTGTCTTCTGAGCTTGACATGCTTAAGGTGGAGAATGTTAGTCTTTTGGCTGAACTAGAAATGAGTAGGATTGTTACTCCTGCATCTACTGTTGTTGAGACTACATCTTGCACCTCATGTGAGGATAAGGATAATGCGTCTATAGGTCTTTATACCATGTTGCTCGATCTGCCCGAGACTTGTGAAAGTTGTAATAAATTGAAGATGAACCTAAAACGGGCAGCTCATAAAATTGCTGAATTACAAGCTTTTCTACTTGAGCCCATTGTTTCATGTGTGAACTGTCCCAAGCTGACTGCTGAGCTTGAATCTGTTTCTAAGCAGTTTCAGGAATTAGTTGATGACAATAACAAATTGGCTCAATTTGCTTCTAAGGACCCTGTTAGCTCACCATGCATTAATTGTAACAAACTAAAATCTAATTTGATTGCTTTAGATGAAAAATGTGTGAAGCTAATTAAGGACCTTCTAGAGAAGCCATCTTCTGCTTGTAATGTGTGTGATGGTGTGGGGGAGAAGCCCAAGGGTAAGGTGGGGACGCTTAGCGATGTGGACCAACTGGTTAGTAGTAGGACTGTCCCTTCTGAGTTGGCTGTGCGTGCACAAGCCATTCGTTCCTCTGCTGTTGGTTCTTTCTCTTCTCCCTTACCCTCTGTTGTGCCCTCTTCCCCTGCTCTTCTTGCACCTCTCTCTTTCGGGAGTGTCAGTATCTTATGAACACTCTCGAGAGGTTTGTAGGAGGCAAGAAGAAGCTTAATCTTATTCTAGACCAATCTAAGATTTGCAAATTCAATCAGGCTCTAGGATATGATTTCTATGAGGACATGAGGAAGCATCCACCTGCTATGCTCAGACCCATAGCACCAGGTGTGATCGAGACTGAGTCCAGATCTGATGAAGTTAAATTCAAGTCGGCGGGGTTTGTCCAAGGGATTTCTGACAGCCAGGTGATTCAACCTGCTTCGGCCTCTCAGAAGGCGAAGCTATCTCATGCTACTTCTACCTCTCAGAAGGTGAAGTATCACTGCACCTTCTGTCAGAAGGATGGGCATTTGATCGATCGATGCTTCAGGTGTGCCAAGATCACGCGGAGAGACCGTGTTCATGATCTTAGGCATATTCAGGGTCAGCCCCAGACCGTGAGTGCACCTAAGACCAACACGAGGTCTAGGTTTGATTCAAGTGTTTCTGATGGGTTTGAGCAGCATCGAGGACTTGGTTTTTCTGAATTTTCTGGTTTTCATCCTCATGCTCCCTTTGGTTGTGACTTCCGCCGTCCTGAGGGTAGATCTCGTTTCCCCCGTCGAGATAGCTACCCGCGGCGTGATCAGCATGTTGTTGGTGTTGTGACTCGCTCCTCTGTAGCAGTCAAGCCCAACAACAGCTTCAGGTCTGCACACAGACCTTCTGGCTTATTGAGTTACAGAGAGCATAGGGTAGCTAGAGGTCAGTCGTGTGTGGCTACTTCTTCTACTCAACGTGTTACTCAGTATTGGGTGCCAAAATCACTCTTGATTTACCCCAGTACTGAGACTTTACTCTCTTGTTGACTCAGGCTCGCCGGGCTGGAAAGGGAGAGGTTTGGCTCGTAGACTCCGGTTGTTCTCGTCATATGACCGGAGACTCACGTTGGTTCTCTTCCCTAGCCCGCGCTCCAGGTGATGAGACGATCACCTTCGGAGACGCTTCGTCTGGGCGCGTCATCGCCAAAGGTACAGTGCAAGTTAATGATTCATTTCTTTTGAGAGATGTTGCCTTGGTAAGTAAGCTGCGATATAATTTGCCTTCAGTCTCTCAGCTTACCGATGACGGTTATGAGGTGAACTTTAAGAAAAACGCTTGTAAAATTCTTGATTCTTCGGGTAGTCTGATTTGCGGGATTTCTCGTTATGGGATGATCTTTCGTGATGATTTTCTGAGTCTTCTGGTGATCCTCTCCGGTGTTTGGTTGCTTCTAAGTCCCGTGACCTTACTTTCTGGCATAGGAGATTTGGTCATATTGGATTTGACCATTTGACCCGAGTTAGCGGCCATGATCTCATTCGTGGTTTGCCGAAACTCAAGATGGTCAAAGATATTGTTTGTGCTCCATGCCCGCACGGCAAGATGGTTGCCGCTTCACATCCTCTGGTCACAGTGACTATGACCGATGCACCGGGATAGCTGCTCCATATGGACACAGTTGGACCAGCTCGAGTGCAGTCAGCAGGAGGGAAGTGGTATGTTCTTGTCGTGGTCGATGACTTCTCAAGGTTTTCTTGGGTGTTTTTCTTAGCCTCGAAGGATGAGACGTTTACACATTTCCAAGGTCTTTCAGTAGGATTTCTGTTGAGCTTCCAGGTGCTTTACAAGCAATCCGCAGTGATAATGGCACGGAGTTCAAAAATTCCTACTTCGAGATGTTCTGTGACGAGACAGGTGTAGAGCACCAGTTCTCTTCTCCGCACGTCCCACAGCAGAATGACGTCGTGGAGAGGAAGAACCATACCTTGGTCGAGATGACCAGGATGATGCTTGATGAGTACTCTACACCTAGGAAGTTTTGGGCTGAGGCTATTACGACCGCGTGCCATGTTTCGAACAGAGTTTTTCTTCGGGCGCACTTGCATCACACTTCTTATGAGTTGAGATACGGGCGAAAGCCCAGTGTCTCTCATTTTTGCGTGTTTGGTTGCAAGTGTTTTATTTTGAAATCCGGGAACCTAGATAAGTTCGAGTCACGTTCTTGTGATGGGATCTTTCTAGGCTACTCGACTTCTTCGCAGGCTTATCGGGTCTGGAACTGCTAGTATAGCAAATTGGTAGAGACCTGTGAGGTGACCTTCGATGAGGCCAGTCTAGGGACTAGGCCCGATATCTCAGGTTCTTTAGAGCAGTCCGAGCCCATCTTTGTGGATGATGAGGAGGATGGAGATGAGGGTTATCTACCCGATCCAGTTCCTCATCCTCCCCTCGAGGTGCCTTCTTCCACCGCACCTCCAGGTGATTAGCCCATGCCTTCTGCTTCCTCTGGAGCTAGTGGCTCTGTTCCTACCTTGTCAGCTCATGAGGTAGAGGCCACTTCTTCTTTTCATCCTGGACCTCCCCGACACATCCAAAAACACCATCCTTCTGAGCAGATTATTGGAGACCTTTTCGAACGAGTCACTCATTCAAAATCTGGCATGTCTTAGTTCTGTCTCTATTCTGCCTTTGTTGCCTCTTTTGAGCCCAAGGACGTTTATCATGCTCTCTCTGACGAGTCTTGGGTCAATGCCATGCATGAGGAGTTAGAGAATTTCGAGAGAAACAAGGTCTGGTCGCTTGTTGAGCCCCCACGAGGTCACAATGTCATTGGGACTAAATTGGTGTTCAAGAACAAGCAGAGTGAGAATGGTGTGGTTATTCGAAACAAGGCTAGACTGGTAGCTCAGGGGTTCTCCCAAGTTGAGGGTCTGGATTTTGAGGAGACCTTTGCCCCTGTAGCTAGACTTGAGGCCATTAGAATCCTGCTTGCCTTTGTAGCTTCTAAGGGTTTCAAGCTTTACCAGATCGATGTCAAGAGTGCCTTCCTAAATGGCTTTATTGAGGAAGAAGTCTATGTGAGACAGCCTCCAGGTTTCGAAAACCCCAAATACCCAAACCTTGTCTACAAGCTTTCCAAAGCATTGTATGGACTTAAGCAGGCCCCTAGAGCTTGGTATGAGAGGCTTAAGTCCTATCTGTTGAGTCATGGTTTTGAGATGGGTAAAGTAGACAAGACCTTGTTCATCCGCCGGCATGGCGCTGATCTTCTGCTCGTCCAGATTTATGTGGATGACATCATCTCTGGCGGCTCCTCGCATGCTCTCGTTTCCCAGTTTTCTGATGTCATGAGCTCGGAGTTTGAGATGAGCATGATGGGCGAGTTGACCTTCTTCCTTGGCTTCCAGATCAAGCAGACTCGGGAGGGTACCTTCTTGCATCAGGGCAAGTACACCCGTGACCTCCTGAAGTGTTTTGACATGAGTGATGGTAAGCCTGTGTCGACTCCCATGGTAACTTCCGCCACACTTGACCCAGATGATAGGGGTCATACGACGGTTCAACCAAATCACCATCACAGGTGCAGAGAAAGCATCTGTGAGCTAGCTGTACCAATTGATAACTTTCTTTTTGGTCGCAACTAAACCGCGACGCGCGATAGCTAGTCCTTAAGTTCTTTTTATCCGTTGCAAAAGCCAAAAGTTATTTATAACTCATTGGTTTTTATCACAGCTTTTTTTTTCCTTTTTTTGGAATTGTCTGCGGAGATATTATAGTGTTTTTTATTTTTCTTCATTTTTTAATTAAATGCCTTAGAAAATTTAAAAGTGGCTACAATATTTATTTTAATCAAATACTAAATGCGAAAAGTCATTTGAAAAAAGCCAAATTAAACGGAGCCATGGTTTATCACTTTTCGTGCTATACAAAACTAGGTATGAAATTGTTACACATGTTGTCCATTAATGTGCAGGATTACTTTTGGCTAAAATCGATAGTTGAGATGATTTAATATCTCATTCACTTGCTGCAGATGATTTAATAGCAGTCCTTTTGCTACTCTCTTTAACTTTTGTTGTTATCGGACGAAGAACTTTCAAGTTAGTTGAAGTCATTTGATGCTTCCGATTCGATGTTCAGATTGCCGACAATTTGGTGACCGGTTTCTATCTGTAAGTCTTGCGAGTGCCGTGCAGCCCATGATCGCCCAGCTTTCGTTCAATAACTGCAACAAAATGCAGTTCAAGCCATGTTATTGATCGACTAATCTTGTGATTGTACAAGTGTCGATGTACCTATTTTTGAATGTAGTACACCGTTGTAATAGCGAATAGACAGGGACAGTCATTTGTTTCTTTTTCTTCCAGCAACCTAGGATTACTTTGCATAAGTTAGAATTCTTGGAAGCATTGCATAAGTGGAAATTTTGTCCTTCTAGGTGTGTACCTTTCTCAATGTAAGAAAAGAAATGACAGCACAGCAACGCCAAACTAGTCCTAAAGAAAGGATAGAATGGGCTATGCAAAACAAATTGTTTGCTACAGTCACCCGTAGCTTTTTGGGCGTATATGGCCACTCGGTGCCGTTTTTTGCGCGATTGCCCGTTCCTGACCGTGGTTGAACACGCGCGGTGACACGTGCTATTTCCGCCGCTGGGGGACGCGGAATTCTACGTCGTCTCGGCATGAGCACGTGATGGCGGAGGTGCCCATGAGCCGCGGTCGACATTCGTTGAAATGTGAGATGGTTTAATTTATTGACGTAAAGTTTGCTTGGTGCTCAACGGCCCAACTCTACGGGCGTGAATGTGTGAACCGCGGCCGAGCGCACTGTTGGTTTCGGAATGAAATGATGTATTTATTTTTTTATTTTATTTAAAAAAGAATGAAATGATGTAGCTAAAGTTCTCAACCACCTGTGCATCTCTAGCACTGTCATCCACACTGCAGAAATGGTCCGCGTCCGCAGAAAAGGCACGCCGAGACCCACGGTCACCCAGCGCAGAAATGTCTACCTTGGGCCTCGCACGTCGGCCAATCAGTAGATTTTTTTTATTTAGAAAAATATATTCGATTTTTTTGAAAATCTTAGATATAGGAAATAAGGCTGAAAAATTATAATTTTTTCTGTGGAACGTTGTTTGTGTAATTATTTTGTAATTTTAAACGTTCAAAATTTTCCTCTGTAATTTATTTATGTGTACTGTCTACACATTTTGTAATATAAAACGAGATTTTTTTTGAAACAATCCTTTTTTATTCGAAAATACAAAATTATACCTGCATTTTTATTTTTTACAAAAATAACCCTTGTAGCCCAACCGTTGGGCAACTGAACACTGTCGCCCAATAATTCGGTGACTGGAGCCCAGTGCAAATAATGTATTTTTTTTATTTGGATGTGATATTGAACAACGTCTATTTGTGGTGTTGTTAGACTGTAAAGAAGTGATATATGATAGTTAGGAATATTTTAGGTAGTTCATTATATGTCATATGGCAAAGAAGTTAGTGTTTGGGGTCTTAATTTGTAAAAAAATGTAGTAGAGTTTTGAGTACCAATTTTGTTGTCATGTTTTAGAATTCTTGGATGAAAAAAAGTAATGCATACAGTGCGAATACACCAGAAGGTATAAGAGTGATGAAATGTTCTGACTAAAGATAAGTTGGGAGACCAGGAACATGTAATATATTAGAGTCCTTGAACCGATGCGCATACGATGTGGATAGATGGCATAATGCTTCTAGTAATTGCTTAGGTAAACATCGATACTACTACGGTATACTGTGACGGAAGCATCCGACTAATGCCAGAATACATGTATGTGTATAAAGAAACAATATAGCCGACAGGGGGTTGCTACCGAATGCCTCGAACTACTGCGTGGAATGCGGCCAATTATCCTTCCTTGCGAGATTGGCGTTGTACTCCTCGCGAGTCTCACGCTTCCTACGTTTGCATGCCTTGAGATGAGCCTGCATCTTCCACCAGATATGATCGCTGCACTCTTCATCATGGCAGAGCTCCTTCATTCTCTCACGCTAGGTCTTGGCGTCCCACTCCTCGTAGTCAAGATACTACTGGTCATGCGGATGGATCTCTTAGTTGATCCAACTGCGGTAGGCACATAGCAAATTCGAAGACTACGGGTAGATGGGAGAGGATGTTAGTGTGCACTTGCAGAGAGAAATGTTATGGGAATGGGTTGTAGCAGGTCCTTATCGGCTGCCAGTAATGGCTCGTGTCCCAATGGTGATCAGGATACTACCATGCGTAGTTTGCGTAACCCAGTAGCGCATGTCGAGGCTGAGCTGCTGCTTAGACTTGAAAAACTTGCATCTGTCCTTGCACCAATGGAGGGGCAGCGTCTCCCCCTTGTGTGGTTCTTGCGGCAAGTGCTTGGTTAGAATGTTGAGGTAGGGGATGTTGCTATGGGGGGCATCGTTGCGGGGAGGTGTCATTTTGGCAGACTCCCTTTTTTTGTCATGGGCTGCAGTAGCCCTTGCAAGCCTACGGATCTCAACCCACTGGTTTTTCATTTGAGCAAGGTGTTGTTATAATCGTGATGCAGGAGTACCCCGTTGGGGTAGTACTTAAGTAGTGATGCAGATCGGCAGACGTGGTTGGAGCGTAATTCGGTTGAAGCAAATTTGGTGTCTGCCTTGTTGGTTCACGTCGTGCTTTACAGATGCGTACTTACACTGTCTCTCTTCGTCTAGTACGTATTTACACATGGTGTATTCATGATATTTCAAGCTAACCTTCCAAAGCTTTTCCATCATCTTCAAGTGCTTTACATACAAGCTCCATAAAATACTGGTCTGTTGGTTATTTTGGAAGTTGTACTTGGATATAATGACTACTCTATTGGTTATTCTAGATAGTACGTTATTGAGCACTTGGCTATTCTAGTAATCTGGATAGTATGTACTTCTAAAGTAGTATGACTAATCTATTGGGTCATTCAGTCACGTCCGACGCAAAGCTGGCTGCTTGGATCATGTCACAACAGAAAGCTATTTGGTTGAGTCACATCCTGTGCAAAGCTGCCTTGTTGGGTTACGTCGTACACAAAATTGGCTCATTTAGTCTTATCCTTGGATACATCCAATGTTGACAAGGTGAGATGTATACCAGATCTTTAGAATTGATGGGCACAAGATATGTATACAAATATAGGAAAATAATGTACACCAGTATGCTTATCTAGGCAATTGGATGGGACAAGATAAGCATATCTCGTGGTTAATTGTATTTAATTTGGCACAACTCACCAGCAATTGTATTATATAAATTGGAGAACCATCTGGTGCACAAGAGCCAATCGTTGGGCATATGGACATATGCAATCTCAAACATCTGATCTGAAACTGGTGTCCTAGTCCCCATCCCACTTATGTGCTTTTGCATTTTGCCCCCACACTCTCACCGCCAATCCTCCATCGGTGCCTTCCCCTCGACGACACACCTCCCTTTCCCTTCCAGCAACGTCGGTGTAAAGGACAAGGCGGGCCTAGATCTGGCTCTCCCGGTGGAGGAGACGAAGGGGTTGGCACTGTGGCGGCTCAGATCCGAACGGGGTCATCGCCACGACCTCAACGCCATCAAGCTTAGGGCATGGCAGCCTCCCTCAGTCGTCGCCCTCTCCGTAACCGCCAAAGCTCCAGCAACGCCTCGCCACCCCTGCCCAGCCCCTCTCCAGTACCGCGCCGCACCGCACCGCGGATAGAGGTGGAGGTAGTGATGGAGGACAGCAGTGATTGATAGGAGGCGGCGCTGGATGGAGGACGGCACAGAAGGGAGGAGGTGTCGTAGGCGGCGGTGCGGAGTCGGCGCGGCTAGAGGACGATGAGGTCGTAGGCGGTGGTGCCGGTGGAGGACGGCGGGCGGTGCGCTCGAGCGGGAGGCGACGCTGGAGGTGGAGCGGCGGTGTAGTTAGGGGTTGCCGTCGCTCCGCCACCCCCGCCCGCCCCCACTCTGGCGACGCTCCGTCCACCCGTCGACGACGCTCGTCCATCCGAGCACCGTCCTCCATCGCCTCGGCACACTGCCTCCCCCTCCCTTGGCGCCTCGCTCTGCCCCTTCACAACTGGCCGCAACGCAGCCCTTATATTTTGGGGAGGAAGGAAGCGACTACCAGCGACGGGAGCGGCATCCACGGGCGGCATAGGGGCGGCGGCCACAGGATGGGATGGTCGGCAATCACAAGATAGGCACGGGCAGCGGTGATCATTTTCTAACTCTAAAAATTCGTAGGACGATAGATAATTAACTAAGTGATTAGACACTAATGGTCGGAACTAATGGTTTGCTGCACAGTAGCCAGCGGCAAGCTATTAGCCTCAGTCATTAGTGTCTAATCGCCCGATTAATTATCTATTATTTTAAGATTTTTAGAAGTAGCAAATAGTCACGAAAAATTACGAAAAAATTACAAAACATAGCACGCTGCCTTAGGAAGCTTCACCAAAAATTTTGTAATTTTTCGCGGCCGTTTGCTACATCTAAAAAGTGTTGGAGCGGTGTATAAATGCTTAATCACTCGTTTAATTATGCGTCGTTTTAAGAATTGTTAGAGATAACACATGAAAGCGAAAAATTGCAAAATTATTATACAATGTAGCTGAATGAAAAAAGGTAAATTTGGACAGGATTAACATCCATCACTTAATATTATTAACAATTATAAAGAATTTAAAACTAAATTATTATTAGTGATTAACTGATAAGTGAGTGCGTTGATTGCATAATTAAATTAGTTTCTAAATATGGTAAAAGAGATTAATACTCTCTGTTCCCCAAGGCGTCCGCTAGCCCTGCCACCCTTCTGCCTTATCCGTTTAGCATGCCTAGATGCTGGTCTACCATTCGACTGGTACCTAACGTTTTGGTGAATACTGTTAACACCATAGAGAAGAATAAAACCCCATACAAAGCTCGGGGATTGCCCCGCGGGCGCTCGCCCACGTCGCCCCGCCCGCGCCCTCCGGCCGGCGCGTGGTGGGGTTTTTGCGTACGGCCGGAGAGGTAAATTCCCTGTATTTTCCGAAAATTACGTAAAGGTCATTTTTCCTCGCAAAAAGGTCCCTGCAAGTTTTTTTAGAAAACATTTTTGATAGCGCCCCGCGGGTTTTCAAAATTACGTATAGGCCCTTATTTACTTACGTACAAGTTCTTACAGGTCCTCGATTTTTTACAGAAAAGACCTTTGGTTTTTCCGAAATTACGTATATACCCTCGATTTTTTTATGAAACCCCTGCGAATTGTCGTCTCTTTTACTTTGGTCCACACGGTAGCTAGTACGCCGCGCTTATGCAGCTAGTAATAAGGAAGAAAAAACTAATAGCATGCTTAGTAGTATGCCTTAGAGCCATATTATTAGTGCAGCTTGTTAGTACTACCAAATACTAGGAGAGTAATACGGGCCAGGTCCTGCCCATTGCACCTCCGCATCACCACCAGATCTCGACTGCCGCAACCAAAAGGGCAAACTTTTTCCATGACACGAATAAAATACATAGAACACAAACCGAACAATCTCACAAGAATAAACAAAAAACCCAAGAGATTCTTATCTGCCAAGAGATTCTTATCCTATCTGATAGCTTTTGACCACTACCCTACACAAGCCAGTCAGTGTAAAAGCCTGCACAAGACATCTGTCATCCAACGGAAAATTGGGTTTTCACGACCGAATCCACGAATTCCGTGAATGAACGTCTCCATCCTCGTGCCTTTCTCAGCCCAACAACTTTTGCATGTTTGCACACCACAAGGAGAAGGTGCATCCACAACATCATGGACTAGTACTCACACAAATGGAAAAGGCAAACGGAAATAAGAGCAGAAAATTAATTAATAAACACCGGCATCCATAACTGTTATATTTGTATGTGCCATAGCAGCATGGAATGGCCACTTTGTTACAAGCTGTATATACTGAGTGTTACAGAAGTAGAAAGAGAGTGGGTAGGCACAGCTTTATACATACATATACATACATACATACATACATACATATATATATATATATATATATATATATATATATATATATATATATATATATATATATATATATATATATATATATATATATATATATATATATATATATATATATATATATATATATATATATATAAATGAGCTTTAAGCATTGGATACGTTCCTATATATATATATATATATATATATATATATATATATATATATATATATATATATATAATACTGTATTCATGGGTATATAGGTAATCAACCATTAACAGGTTGCTACGGCTCCAAAGCCTTTTTTTTTACGTACCAAGTCAAAAACGATTTCCTAGAGAGTATACTCGCCTATTCGGCAGGCGTAGATGTAAACGATTGCGTGGTTGCCGAGGTTGAATTGGGCGCCATCTCCGAAGTGGAACGAGATTGATGGAACGTAGATAGTGCCTTGAACGCCAGTGACATCATCACCCCGTTTATTTCAGTTTAAACTTCTAACTTATTTTTTATTATTCCTAAATTTCATCTTTCTCTGACTTTTAGATTTTTTTGAGTTTTTTTGCTGGTTTTTTCCCGTATTTATTTGCATTGATCATGATAAGCTAACCTTTTTTTTCTATTTTTAAATTTTTTAAATTTAGTTACACCAAATAAGACACCATCAGCTTCAGTGTAATTTCAGCCAGCTACAATATAATTTTAACCAAAGCATGTATAGTTTAGTACCATATTACTAAAGCAAGATAGGAAGACCAATTTATAAGATGAAGTCCTCACTACTCCTTAAATATAGATAGAGATGGCATGAGGAGGGATTTGGCTAATCACGCAGGTGCGCGAGCATATTCGCGCATTTTCACGTGAAAATCGCATAGCGTGGCACTTGGTAGACCAAGTCCACCTTATTTTTGCTAACTATGCATCATCTCTCACTTTTTAACTAGTCATAATACTGCTTAAATATCATAATATGACTTGATGATGTAGTTACTAGTGAGTTTACACTGCTTAATTTGTGATTTGATGAGGCAGATACTAGTGAGTAATTTTGTTTAAACGCAGCAGTTACTAGTGAGTAACTGCAGCGCCCTTAAAAGGGTCTAGAGATGTCCAGGAAGAAACAGAGAGTTTTCCACCTCCATTCTTCCACTACTTTCTTCTCTGTGAGCTTGTGCTGTTGAGCTGTGTTGTCTGAACCTTGCCGACCTTTCTTCTCAGCGTGCACCTAGAAGGAGGGAAAGCGGCTATCTCCGAACCGTTGCCGCAAAGAGTACCTTCACGGGGCGGCAATAAGGTTTCTGGGTAGCGCATCTGCTCGACCGCTCACTTCACTGCATCATCTACGTTTTGCACTGCATCAAACCTGCGCTGCTTCTTATTCTTCATCAAGCCTAATTGTAAGTCGTTCATGCGTTAGTTCGACTTTGATACTATAATTTATTTGTGTATATTCTGAAGTATAATGAGTAACCTGCTGTTAGTTGTGAGTTTTACTTCACTAGTTTATTGTATTTGTTTCCTAGTAAACTTTAGAATTAAAATATTATCCATATTTTCAACATCCATAGAAGTTGGGCGTAGTAATGTTCTTGCCTGCCGGTGGGTACTGCTGCATCTCTGGCGAAACATGTGGGTTAACTCGACGAAAGCCTCCTGGGGATTATGAAGGGAGCACTGCACCGGAGTCGACAATTGTGCCCTTTTTGGTGAAGGTTAACGCCGGCACTGGAACCCTCTTCTTCTGACGGACGTAGATCTCGGTGAGCTCTAGGAAGTAAAAGGGAATTCACCATCAAAATACATTTGAGTAAACTGGACATGTTTATTGGAAATGTCCTATTTCCACACGTGCACACGATGTTCAAGTGGCATGCACACCAGTTGGAGCCGTCCAATTGAAACAGTCTTATCATGGGACGATGGCGTGTAGCGAGACAGAAAAGCGACGCGGTTTCTCCCTTTTTTTTGTTGTGTAGCATTGGTCGAGTGGCACACACACTAGTGGTTTTCGCGATGCACTACATTTTGAATCTTAGGAGCCGCACCGTTTCATAAATTAATTCAAAAGTCTCTGTCCCAGTAATCTTTTCTCTCCCGAAGCATCTTCATTTCTGTTAGGAATGAACTTGTTTGTGGTCTCTGCTATAAATGAAATTGCTTTTCAGCATCCTTCTAAAAGGAATTGAATTTTCTTTTTTGCAAACTTCCCTGAAAAGTGAAACAATAACAAATGGTTTGGTACATGCTGCATCAGATTTTTAACTTAAGAGGAGAGCAGGCACAGCACGTTTTTTAGACAAAAAAATCCTATTTCCGTTTGTAATAATTCTGTACTGATTTTGCTCACATATTCACACCAATTTGTTCTTGAGTTTGTAAAACTTTTGCACCAATTTGCTCCTGCATTTGCACTGATTTTCTTTCAAATTGCTCTTACATTTGATCTTGAATATACACACATTTGTATTCGTACTCATCTGCTCCTTCAAATCAACATAGTTTTGGTCCCTAATTGCTCTTAGATTTGATTTTAAATCTGCACACATTTGTATTGGTTTGCTCCTAAATTTATACTAATCTGCTCCTGTATTGCTCTTTGATTTTTTATTTTCAAATTAAGCATATTTGTATGGATTTGATCCTAAATTTGTAATAATCTAATCCTCAAATAGTTTTTCTCTCGTATTGCTCTCTAATTTGATAATGAATTTACGCAATGTGTATATAGATTTGCTCTCAAATATGGACCATCTTGCTCCCTAAATTTGCACCAAGTTACTCTTAAATTTGCTTTAGAAAAACATTAGAGTGAAATTGCTTTAGTATCATGCTCAGGCTCACTCCGCGCGCTAGAAACGCACAACTTTTTTTTGGCACATGGGGCTTTACAGGGAAGAGCCCTGTAGCTATATTTGGATGTGCGAATGGAACTCCCAGAGAACGCATGGCCGGACTGTAGTAGCGTCCAAATTTTGTGCCGCGTGCATTTTTACAACCGATCCATGTTATGTCACTCCCCGTGTCTAAGATTAAAACTTGTGACTTTGGCCGGTGTGCCGAAGCCCAGGGTGGCGACGAATTCGACGGAGCTGAGGTTCAGATCGTCGGGCACGTGAACTCGGATTTTTGCACCTGGAGGAGACGATGATACTGTTGTATTGGACTGCCGGAAAAGAGAATTAGTGCGGGCCACACTATGTGCTTCGTAGTCGATGGGCGTCCGCTCCGCCGAGTCGCCGGCCGTCCATCGGTCATGCCGAAAAATTGGAATCCTGTTACCAGAAAACGTCTCTGCAGAAATTTGGGATGCAGTGAAATTAGTCACCCATGCAATTTTTATCTCTACTAATTGGACACTCCTCCAAATGCTCTCCCATTTACTCTCCAAATGCTCTCCCATTAATCTTAGAAAGTAAAAGGCTAGAAATTTCTTTCATTAATCAGAAAAAAAAGCTAGAAATTCTCACGTTAATCAAATAAAAATAAGATAATCTTGGCTGTTGAATTCTTCCCACTAGGCAACTTACGGCACGGATCTATATAAACAACCAAATAGCACGCGTACCAAATCGTAACCATGTTACAACCATTTTAACCACTAATGCCAAGTGTTTATCATGGTGACAAAGCCACAAATTAAACCAGATTTTTATCTCATAAAAAGAAAATCAAATTGTGCCGATTAGCCCAAGGCAACAACACTCTACAAAGAGAATCAGGGATCAGTAGGGAAAGGTTGGCAACCAGCTCCATGAGTTCATCCCTCTGCAGCTATAGCTCTTTCTTCTTCCCTTATCCCCAGTCTAAGGCTGTTCACAGCTCCTGACAGTGGAGCAGGGAACCACTAGAAGCAGGGGGGAAACCATCAAGCATAAGCCATAGGACTTAGGTGAATTCTTCCCTCTTGGATCCCACTGCCTAGCTTCTATTCTGCAGCAGCAAAGTAATACATCTTGCTGCAGGTTGAAGCTAAGGAAGCAGCAGTAGGAAGCATCAAGGAAGAAGGCACCTGAGAGCATAAAAACCAGAAACTATAGAAGAAATCAATTAGAACTAGGAGGAGACCAGTAGGAAGGGAAATGAAACAAGAACCAAGAGCCATTTGTTGCATCACCACCTCACAGATATACACATCATAGACCTTAAGACAATCATGATGTATGTTGAGTATATTGAAACATTTGATATAACTAAATGCTCGAGCGTTCTTGGACGTGAGGTTCTAGTAGGCGTGTGCAAACCTTTTTTCATCAGCGCGAAGGAACACATAGAACATAAACCGCAGTCTCACAAAAAATAAACAAAGTGCCCAGAACATGGACCAATAAAAGCGCATCAACAATAAATAAAAAAAACTACCATCAACACCTACGTGCTGATACGCGATGGATCAAATTACAGGGGAACGTCCATGGGGATGCTGCCGTACAAAGGCTGACTTTGTGGGCTAGCATTCTTGCAAGGTGTAGGGAGCTTCAGAAAACTTACATGGGCTATTATTTAATAAACTTAGATGGTCAGGAATGCAGCACGCACAGTTCTAATATTGTAGTGCAGAAGAGATGTCTAAAAAAAAAAGCAAAAGACGAATGTACCATGGAGAGCTGCTGCCTGTTGCCAACAATGGAGTTGTTCCTCGTTCGAAATGCCAGGCAATATACTCGACTATTCGGCACTCGTAAACGATTCCGTGGTTGCTGAGGTTGAATTGGGCGCCGTCTCCGAAGCAGAACAATTGTGCCCTCTTTGGTGAAGGGTAAGACTACTAGAAACTGTAAGGGTGGTTGCCATTACAGTTTCTAGTAGTATTTCTGTGAGCGCGCTCCAACAAATTCTCCTCTATCTTCCTGGGACCATTTGCAAGGGTAAGACTGACTGTCTGGATCACTAAAATTATGCAGCTTCCATGAAATATGCTCCATTGCAATTGCTATGCAGCAATCTTTTCAGACCAGAAAATAAAAGGGTTAATAAACCTCTACATCTGTATCATCTATGTTTCAGCATAGAACTTACAAGGACATCCTTCCTTGAAGCGCTAGAGAAACTGCTATCTACACCCTTCACATAATTGGTAGATTTGAAAGATGACTTTGGGGAAATGCGCAAGCTTGGCTTCAAAAAATCTTGTGTCTCATACTTGGCTGTGTGTATTAAAAGAACAAAAGATTAATATTGAAATAATTCTGATGGCATTACAGAGTATGAAATGGAACAATTAACAAACCTTATAAATTTGGTCCTATATTCCATCGTTGAATCCGGTTTGGGGTTTGGGTAATCTTTTTCGAAGAAATGCCTCATAAATTGAATTTGTATATGAGTTTCCACCAACCTCAACCATGGAGTCAATGTCACTATTAGACCAATCATCCAAAGTCACAGATAAAACCTGATAAAGAACAAGTGGAAGAATTTGAAGGTGCCCTCACATATTAGGTACAGTCTAAGGAAAAAATCATACAAAATCCATATAGGTGTATTGGGATAATTATTTTGGAAGAACTCAAATTAACGACGAAATTTTCAGTTGTTAAAATAACCTTTAAAATAGCTGGTCTAAGGGCCCTGTGAACATCTCCACACTTTTAAGTAAAGAAATACTCCAATATTTGTAGACCTGAAATAAACAATAAACAAAGCTTATATAAATTTAAGATAGAATGAGTGCAAAATCAAAAAGGGGTCTGTACTTGCTTCAGTGTACGGTTATTGTACACACATGGCTATGATAGAAAAGCTATGTGTGTATTGCTGTATTTTCACGTAATAAATTTATTGTCCAATTTATCTATGTAAAATGAAGAATCATTCCCTAGAAAAGCCATGAAAAACTCTCTCTTCTAAAATGGAAAACATGATAAGTGCTTATACAGAAATAAAGCCTTCATCTGGGTAACAATGCCACTCACGCCCATTTGGGATCAGGTGTACCACAATCAGCACATATCCGATTATCGCTTTTTATCATGAGATCCTTCAACTTTCTTGTTTTGCCTACACATGATGAAAAATTATCCGAACACTGGCATCAGGTATATCAGCAGCTCCTATGGTTCTAAAATAATAACATGACACATGGTATATAATCTAGTAGCTAGGATATGCTACGCACCTAGAATAGGCTTGGTTGACTTGACGAGTTGATAGCAATTAGCAGTACTCATCTTTGCGGTGTAACCTTGGATAACAACACCATCAAACTTCTTACACCTGAAGAAAGAGCCACTCTGTGCACCAAATTGAGCCCCGCCGCCTCGCCTAGAGGTGCGGTTTGAGTTGAGCAACCCATTTTGACCTCCCCTCTAGTCGCCGTGGCTCTTCTCGCTTCCGACGAACTTTGCCCCCCGGGCAGGAAGGAAGAGCCACTGTAGCGCATTAGGATTAGTTTAAATTCTTATTTAGTGTTAATGCCTGGTGATTAGATAAGTTAATCCCTCACTGACTGAGGGCCCATTCATTAAGTTAACCCTTGACCCTATGACATGTGGGCCCCGTCCGTTTAAAATCCTATTTAAACAGGTTAAGTATCTAAGAGCCACTAACAAGTGGGCCACATTTCAACAATGATTAGTCCCACCTATCATATCCTCAAGCCTTTTTCTTTAGAAATTTAATTAAAACCAAGGGTCCTACCTGTCAGCCTCTATGATATTTTGCAGTTAAGAAATAATTGGAAAATCAATTTAATTTCAGTGGACCCTACCTGTCAGTGAGAGAGTACTCTCTCTCCTCTTTTGATTTTTGGATGTAATCCTAATTTAGATTTTAAAGGGCCTGTTCTCACTCATTTTAACTCTAAATTTAATAAAACTTGTTTCTAAATTCATCTAAATTCAAGATCTATCTAATGGTAATGGAATATTTCAATTTGGAGTTTTTGAATTTATTTGTTTGTTCATGTATTTATTTTCTTTTCGTCGCGATTGTTCGAGTAGAGTACGAGGACACAGAAGAGCCGCAGTTCCAACCGAATAAAGACATTTAAGACCAACTTACTTGTAAGCTTGGTGAGTTAATATTTTGATCATATTGAACCTACTTTTTAATGAAAATTATATTTGTTTAAATTATCAAATTGCATGCTTTAATTGTTATGCAAATGTATGTTCGCTTAAGGTTAGATACATGCATATTCAACCTCGTATTATTATTACGCCATCCTTTGGACACTTGAATCATATGATCATTGTCACCCTAAAAACCTAATGATAACCATACTAGCTATAAGTTGTACTTAAGCGTTATACTTAGTCTTCCTTATGTATCAGTGTATTAAATTACCCTCTCATCATTTTCTAATCGGGAAATTAGTTTTGGGCAACTACTAGAGGGAAATGGCTAGTATATTGAGATAACTTAGTTTTATGCTTCTCAAATACCTAAAACTTGCTTTATTTATCTGAGCAGATGATAAGAGGGTTGGTGAGGATGTAGCACAAAAAATTGTAGTTTCTGGTAACACCACTGTGACATCCCAAAAATTTTCAAATTTATTTAGTTTTATGTTCCTGAAATTTTAAATCCTCCTTTTCATTTTGCTTAGTGTAAAAGATATTAAGATTAGGCGAAATTGTGATCAAAATGAGTTTATTTAATTTTATTTGAGTTCCTTGCATTTTGTTAGAATTATAGGAATTTTCTAGGATTTATTTGGATTTTTCTGCTATTTTCTAAGCTTTATTCTTCTTTCTCGGGTTTTCTGAAAATAAAAAAGGAAAAAGAAAATATCTCCCTCTCTCTAGCCGACGCATGGACAGATGGGATCCGCCCATGTTGCCACCATCCAACTGCTCGCCCAACCCCGCCTTCCTCCTTCCTTCGGCCAACATGTGTGCGGGCTGATCTCCTTCCACGTCACCTCGGCCCATCTTTTGCCGTCCCCTCCCACTAAACTCCACGGGCCACTTGATTCTTTTCCCTGGCCACATGCCGCAATCACTACCGCCCGCTTCCCCCTCTCTTCTCTATCATTGATGCCCGGCCCCACCTGTCATCCCTAACCTCCTCCATCTTCTTCACGCGGGCGCCGCCGCCATAGCCATTGCGTCGCTCTGCCTTTCCCGGCTGCCACCTCCTCGTTCATGCGCCACAACCCATGCACCCACCTTCCCCCTCTTTTCGCACCCATCACCCACCTCCCACTCCCCCCACTGAGCCCTATCCGTAGCAACCACCGCCCACCTCCCCGATTTCTCCGGCGAGGCATTCCGCCGCATCGGCCCCTCCCCGACCCTATAAATACCCCCCCTGAGCCTCCCCTCCTCACTCCACTCCTCGCCCCACCTCCTGATTCCACACCTGAGCTCCCGAGTGCTCCCTCGCCGTGCGCCTTCATCTTCGAGCGCCGCTTCCCCCTCCAGCGAGCAATCGCCGGCGAAGGAGGACTCCCCAAGCTCCACGAGGATGCCCCAAGCACCCTCACCTCCGTGCACACCTTCCCCGCCTCTCCACCGAGCGTGAGCGCTGTCGGAGAACCGTCCCCGCCAGCACCCGAACGCCTCCGCCGCTCCTTCCTCGCCGCCGGTCGCCTCCGAGCTTCCTCGGACTCCGCGCCAAGGTGAGAAGGGTTGCCCTCGACTCCCTCTTGCTTCTGGTACTCTCGTCATTCCCCGCCGTGGCCTCTGCCGCTGGCGACCCTAGGGTCCCGTGCACCCTCACCGGTGATCACGCCACCTCAGCTGGCTCGGCCCCCGTGGCAGCCACACGGCACCACCGAGCCAGCCAGGTCAGCGCCCGATCGCCACACGTACGCCACGTGCGCAACCAGCAGGCAGGTCAGCCCCTCCGGCCTACGTGTGCACCACCTAGCAGCCACCTCAGCTCTCAGGTCCACGTGTGTAGCCACGTGTGCTGCCACGTCAACACCAGAGGCCCCTAGACCCACGTGGCAGCCACGTCAGCGCCACCTGGCTGACACGTCAACAAAATTGCCCAGTCATCTGCCATGTTAGCACCATGTCAACACCTTGCCACCTCAGCCTCTCCTCTGATCCATGGACCTGGTCCATGTAGACCAGGGCCCACCTATCAATCTGTTTACCCAGGGCTGACGCCATGCTGATGTCATAGATGGGATTTCTAGTAGAAAAATAATTCAGCCGAAAAAGGAAATCCTTGCTGACGTCATGATCCCTATTTTTCTTTAGAAAAATAATTCCAAAATCTAGTTTATTCATTTTCTCTGATTTTAAACTTCCGAGGACCCGTTTGTCTCCATCCTAACTCCGATTGAGCCCATTCAAATTTCTAAATTCATCACAAATTCACCTTTATCCATTTATGCCCTCAATTTAAATATTTGAAGTTATTTTGAATTTATATTGAATTTATTTGAATTTGATGGGTTATTTTCATGTGTAGACTACGACAATTCTGGAGAGTTCTACGACAACGATTCTCACCCAAGCGCGGAGCAAGGCAAGTCACACACCTTAATCATGTTGATCCCAAGTTTCAAACAAAATTTATGTTGTTTTAAATTAATTCTGCATGCCTACTTTTATTCATTGTATTTCAATTCAGTTTCAAATTTAGTTAATGCCTGTTTGATATTACCTCCTTTGACATTGCAAATCCTTATAGCTTGTAACCGTAGGTTAAACTCTAGTTAGTACACTAGTATGGCTGGAGAATCTTTGTAGCAACTGCTTAGCCCTGCATAGACATAACTTAGGCTTGGGACACCTTTTTCACATGAAATAATAAGCTTTGAAATATATTCTTGACTTCGAAGAGTCAAGAAGGATGATGAAATATTTTGAAACAAAATATAAACCTAGGCTAATGGTTAGGTGGTGGGTGCAGGCATGCACTGTTGTTCGGAGACACAGTGTTGATTGTCGAGCACAGGGGTATGTGGTTGAGCCTAAGTCAATTAAGGACCGGTCTGTGAGCTACTGTTACAAAGCCCTATCATACTACCACAAGGCAAGTATGGGACAACCCTGACTAAATAATTTGCGGGTCCCAAGTCGTGTCATATTGTAGGTTGAAAGTGAGTGTGGCGTAGGCCATGTGAAATCTCACTCGGCTCAAGAGGGGGTCCCGGTTTGGTGGATTCCTTACTGGGGTGAAAACTTAGCGTTGGTTTGGCCATGTTGAAGGCTTTGCATTATAAAGGTCTTGTCATGATCTCCTCGCCGCACACCTAAGGAAGTGTGTAATTCGCGTGGCAGTACGGGATGTTCATGTCTTGTGGGTAAAGTTGTACAACCTCTGCAGAGTGTATAATCTATGCTGGATAGCCGTGCCCATGGTCACGGGCATGCTAAGTAAGAGTTTTTCATGGATTAGACTTTGCTTTTATTAAAATGGTTTATGAGAAGTGTATGGATGGATGGAATCTATATGAGATGCTTTTGGATAAGTTAGTCTGGGTGGGATGCCCGTGGTTAGGTTAGTGTTTGGTCGGAGCCTGCACTAACGGTATTACTTTCATATATGATTACTGCTTTTACTTACCATATTAAATTTAGCAATTTCAATCTATTTACTGTATTTCTTTAGATGTTGTTTTTATGCAAACTAACCTTATAAGTCTTCCATTGATGTCTTTATCATTATGTTGCATTTCTCCGTGTGACTTGCGGAGTACAAGTTTGTACTCACCTTGCTGTCTCATCTTAGAGGATGATGAGTTCGAGTACGGTGAGGACCAGGATGAGTAGGACACGTCTTACAGTCGTCTGCCTATGGGCAAGCTGTCGGGCTTCGTAGTTTATCTATTTGTTTCCGCTGTTACTCTCTTTAATCGTGTTACCAATGATAATGATGTAAGACTTGGCCATAAGGCCGTACTCTTTTATTTAATATTATTGGTCATTTATGCTCGACATGTATCTTTGTTTCACTATGTGCACTATCTGTTCCTTGACTAGTGCGATTTGCACAGAGGGTTTTAGAGTTGTTGCTCCGGGATCCGACAACCGCACAGATGACTCTAAGGACTAAATCTTATGATGACCTCCTAATATAAAATAGCACAACCATAAGTTTATAATGGGTATGACCTAGCTAACTAATTTGCATCCACCAATGCGGGTTGCATTATTGGAGTGACCCAAGGGTCGTGTCAATGGATTTACGCTGCCATGGACGTGAGTCGTGTCGCTGGATTTAAGCCATTGTGTGGTGTAAGAGAGTCCTGGTGCGATAAACATAACCTCACTAAAATGAAACATTAGCGGGTGTAACTTATAATGGGTGATGCATTGTAAAGGCCTTGTGGTGATCTTCTTGATTCACATGCCCAAGGAAATGTGCGAAACATAACAAGTTGATTATCTCTTATGGGTAAAGTGTACTATCTCTACAGAGTGTAAACTATTCACACAGTCATGCCCATGGTTAAGAGGGGCATGGGAACTTACCATAGTTATTATCTATTTCCAGAACTTTGTGGGTGGGATGAAAGCTCGTCGGGTGGATGTAACCCTGATTTTGGTTTGCCCTGAATAGATGTAATCCAGCGATGATCATGGATGGATATAACCCTAGTATCAAAAACCAGCATACAATGGATAGAACCATATAACAGGTGGATGAAACCTACACCGTTATTAATATTGCACACTTATACTCTCTTTAATAAAAAGTTGATTTAGTTAAAATGCTAAGTCATAGAAATTTTTACTTACTGGTAATTTCAATTAATGCGTTTAGCAAATAAAAGAATTCGAGCCTAACTTTGTTGAACCTTGCATGTATACTACTGCATCTTGTATGTTGGTTCACATAGCACTGTTGTTGTGCTGGCCCTTGGTCACTGAATACCATAGAATCTACAAATCAAAGTCACTACGGGTACTATGATGCTCCAGGAGCTAGTAGAGAAGAAGATAGGGGAGATTAGGATAGTCTTTAGTAGTCTAGACTCTTACCCCACACTACTACAAAATGGCTAATACTAGACATCTCATCTTAAACAGTTGACCAAAATCGTCAGTATTAAATACAATCACAAATGGTTTATTTTAGAGGATGTCTATGTTGCTGCTAGTGCTAAAAACCGTTTATGAAGATGTAATATCATAGACGGTTCATGGTGAACATTATCTGTGAAGTATCATAAATGGTTATTAACAAGAACCGTCTGTGATATTACCAAATACCACAGACGGTTGTCTTTAAACCGTCTGTAATACTTCATAAACAGTTTTTATTAAAAACCTTCTGTGATAATGAAGTCATCACAGATGGTTTGTGTTAAAAATTGTTTGTGATAATTTCACTATTAATTACAGACCCGTCAAGCCTCATAGATCTATCTTAAATTCCAGATCTGCTCTCAAAGGTTGTTGCTTTGAGGAGGTGGAGCTTTAAGGCCATTTGGTAAAAGGAAACTACGGATTTGCAAGAGTGATTGTACATCCATTTGTTCTTGACTATCTATGGATAGTAATTTGTTCCTAATTGTATTATATTTTAGATCTAGATTCTAATAAAGGGAGAATTGAAGATGGTTTAGATTTAGCTTGATGTAGAGATAATATTATTTACATCTAGCATGGTTTAGTGCTTAGCCAATTAATACTCTATTTCTACTTCATTTGATTTAACTAATTATTCTTACTACACATAGCTACTATAGATCATATATAGCTAGTATACTAATTAATTAATTTAATATTTAATACTAAATTGTTATATGCATAATATAGGACCGAAGCTAGATGTACGCAGCAAACCGTGTGTAACAGCCCAGGTTTTTATAAAAAAAATAATAACAGTAAAAATAATATAAAATAAAAATAAGTGTTTTAGTTGCCTCAATTTTATTTTTGATTTGCCCTGATTTTTCTGCTTTTAAAAACGCTGGATTTGAAAAGTAACTTAGGTAAAAACATAAAAATATTATTGAATAAAATGCTATTTTGATTTTCTTTAAAACTCCTATTTTAAATTAATTATTTAGAAGCATTTGGTGTTCATATGAATGTTTTGTGTTTTTTTGGATTTTAAAAACCAATTTCAAAGCTAAAAAGTATTTTTGTAAAAATTAAAAGACCAACTTTAAGTTGGCAATATTATTCCTAAGTCTAAATCATCTCTAGGAATTTCTGTGAATTGTTCTAGAATTTTTAGACTTTATTTCCTATTTTCTAAGTATTTTTGAAATTTCATAAAAATCTAAATCTAATTTTTAAAACCCTGTCTCTTCTTGGGCTAACAAGTGTCACACCCAGATCCAATCTTCCACACCCGATTAAATATCGGCCCTCCATCTTCACTTAACCCACTTCATCTCCATCCGACGGCCTATATTTAATCTGTGCCGCCCGATTTGATCCCATCCCTGGTCCATGAACCCAGTTTACTATGGACTCAGTCTATAAAAGCCACCTGTTAGCCAAATATAATTCTTTTCCTTTTGAAAAATAAATCAGCGAAAAAATCAATTTCCATGCCGGCATCGCCCTGGCGTTATTAATCCCTTCTCTCGAAGAAAAGTAATTCAATTACTTGCTGACGTCATAATCTTTCTTTTCAATACAAAAAAATTCAAGAAAAGTTCAAAAAAATCCTTGGAATCTGAAAAGATAAAATATAATAACTTCAGATTTAATTGAAGTTTATTTTAACGATTTAAAATATTTTTATTTTCTAAGCTTTAATTTAAAACAAATAAATTTCAAACAGACTCTAACATTTGAAAAGAGGATATAAATGGATAGATTGGAATTTTTGAAGTATTTAGAAATTTGAATGGGTCTAACAGGAGCAAGGATGAATGAGAACGGGCTTTGTAATAGCCCAGTTTTTTTAAAAAATAGTAAAAATAATTTAGAATAATAGTAAGTGTTTGGTTGCCTAAATTCTATTTTTGATTTGCTCTTATTTTTCTGCTTTTAAAAACGCTGGATTTGAAAAATAATTTAGGTAAATATTATTAAATAAAATGAAAGTTCGATTTTCTATAAAAAAAATCTTATTTCAAATTAATTATTTGAAACATTTGGTGTTTATCTGGATTTTCTGTGTTTGCTGCATTTTAAAAATTAATTTCAAAGCTAAAAAATATTTTTGTAAAAATTAAAAGACTAACTTTAAGTTGGAAATATTTTTCCTAAGTTTTCTCAAGGAATTTCTGTAAATTTTTCTGAAATTTTTAGACTTTTTTCCTATTTTCTAAGTATTTTTGAACGTTCATGAAAATTTAAATCTAATTTTAAAAACCACTTTCTTCTTGGGCTAACAAGTGTCACGTCCAGATCCAATCTTCACTTAAATTTCGCCCCACCATCTTCACTTAACCCACTCCATCTCCATCTAACGACCTGAATTCAGTCTGTGCCGCCCGATTTCATCCCATCCCTAGTCCATGAAGCTAGTTCACTATGGACCCAGTCCGCAAAATGCCACCAGTCAGCCAAATATAATTCTTTTCCTTTTGAAAAATAAATCAGCGAAAAAATCAATTTCCTTGTTGACATCGCCCTGACATCATAAATCCCTTTTCTCGAAGAAAAATAATTCAATTCCTTGCTGACGTCACAATCTTTCTTTTTTAGTATAAAAATAATTCAGAAAATCTCTTTTTTTTTTCTTTTTCTTTACTTTCAAACTTTCAGAAACCCGTTCTCCTTCATCCTAGCTCCGATTGGCCACATTCAAAATTTTAAATTCTTCAAAAATTCTAATCTATCCATTTATATGCTATTCATTCTCCCTCATACGAACTCCGAATCCGTTCATTCTTTCTCCTAAATTCGTCTAAAATTATAATCTATTCCTCAATATATATTTTATAATTTTTAGATTTTATTTGAATTTATTTGCTTTGTTTCTTCGCTATGACAATTCGGAAGAATTCGACGACGACTCACACCAGACTGCAAAGCAAGGCAAGTCACACTCTTTGATCATGTTGATCCCAGATTGCAAAATAAAATTATGTTGTTTTAAATTATTCTGCATGCATATTGTTATTCAATGTATTTCAATTTAGTTTTAAATTTAGTTATTGCCTACTTGTTAAATCCTCCATTGACATTGAATTCCTCGATACCTTGTCACCCTAGAATAAAACTCTAGTTAGTACATTAGTATGAACTAGAGAATTTTATATCAAATGCTTAGACCTGTTTAGACATAATATTTGTTTTGAGATACCTTTTCACATAAAATGATAAGCTTTTAAAATAGATTCTTGACTTCGATGCGTTAAGAAGGACTATGAAATATTTTTAAATAAAATATAAAATCTGGGTTAGACTTAGGCTAATGGTTAGGTGGTGGGTGCAGGTATGGACTGTTGTTCGGAGACACAGCGTTGATTGTCGGGCACAGGGGGTATGTGGTTGAGCCTAAGTCAAATTAAGGATCGGTCTGTGAACTACTGTTGCAAAGCCCTGTCGTACTACGACAAGGCTGGTATGAGACAGTCCTGACTGATTAATTTGCGGGTTCCAACCTGAGTCTTGTCGTAGGTTGAAAGTGAGCGTGGCGTAGGCCATGAGAAGTCTCACTCGGCTCAAGAGGGGGTCCCGGTATGGTGGACTCCTTATTGGGGTGAAACCTTAGTGTTGGCTTAGCCAGGTTGAAGATTTTGCATTGTAATGGCCTTGTCATGATCTCGTTGCGGCACACCTAATGCAGTGTGTTAATCCGGTGGCAATATGGGATGATCATGTCTTGTGGGTAAAGCTGTACAACTTCTGCAGAGTGAATAATCTATCCTGAATAGCCGTGCCCACGATCATAGGCAAGCTAAGTAAAACTTTTTCAAAATGGTTTATGAAAACCTTGTGGATGGATGGAATCCATAAGTGATTGGAAGCATGTGGATGGATGGAATCCATACGAGATCTTTTGGAAAAGATTGTCCAGGTGGGATGCCCGTGGTTATGTTAGTGTTTGGTCGGAGCCTGCACTAACGGTATTAATTTCGTTTACAATTACTATTTTTACTTACTGTATTAAATTCAGCAACTTTCAATCTAATTACTGTATTTCTTTAAATATTATTTTATGCACAAATAACCCTATATGCCTTCCTTTGTTGTCTTTATCATTATATTGCATTTCTCCATGCGACTTGCGGAGTACAAGTTTGTACTCTCCTTGCTATCTCCACACAGAGGAAGAAAACTTCGACTACGGTGTAGACTTGGACGAGTAGGCCGCGTTTTATTGTCGTTTGCCTGTGGGCAGACTCAGTGGGCTTCTTCCGCTTCGGTGTTTTTATTCCGCTGCTTATTATTTAAATTTGGTTTATGTGCCATTGATGTAAACTTTGACAATTCTGCATTTAATTAATAAATATCATTATGCTTGATATTTATCTTTGTGGTCCACTGTGTGCACTAGCTGATCTTGGACTAGTGCGATTTACATAGAGGATCCAGAAGTTGTTGCTCCAGGGTTCGACACCGTGTGAGTGAAGAGTACTTTATAAGCAACATGAACTTATGTTTAATAACCATAACGACATCCCGTGTAGGTTTCACTGGATTCTAATTGTAATTATACCAAAATAGAATAATAAGATAATATACCTTGATTCCCTAAAGAAGACCAAAACTGACTTCACAGTTGTCCAACAATTAATCAACAGGTAAACAAATTTTCTCCATAGATAAATCTATTGTAGTATTTTCCTTCTTCGGAATGACGACGGCACTGGGAATCTTTATCTATGCACGTCAATGACCCACCGAGGCGGGACGGGCTCAGGTGCAGGGCCCCTGCACTTAGCGTCGTGCAGGGGTGCCCAGGAGGGGGACACGTGTCCCCCAAAATTCAAAAAAATTCTGAAAATTCAAAAAAATACTAAAAAATCCAAAAAATTGTAAAAAATACTTTTTAAAAGTATTTTTAAGTAACCAAAGTACTTTTTCAATTTGTTGGATTTTTAAAGTATTTTTTTGAATTGTTCGGAATTTTTTTGAATTTTGGGGGACACGTGTCCCCCTCCTAGGCACCCCTGCACGACGCTAAGTGCAGGGCCCCTGCACCTGAGCCCTTTCCCGTCGAGGCCCAATTCTGGCACGAAACATCCCCATCACAGACAAGCTAAGACTTCTACACTGGCCTTTGGCGCTTCCAGCACGTTTGATTAAAGACGCGAGACTTGGAGACTTAATACTAGCAGAAGTGCACACAAGTCATCACACCCAAAGCGACTGAACTGAAATCCTGTCCAGCTTTGTTTGCTCACAAGTCATCACACCCAAAGCGATTGAGCTGAAATCCTGTCCAGCTTTGTTTCAAAGATTCGTTGTATAAATTTTGACGTTAGTACTTCGAACATCACTTTCATGAGAGTAGAAAATGGTGCACCCTGTGAATGTACATCAATATCCAATCCAACTATGATGTTGTGACAAGCGAGTCGTCTTGCAGGACATGACGATAATAGGGAATTAAGCTGTGATAGTAGGGTGAACGGTGTTATAACAACTAAGCCATGTACGGTGGTAAAGACAAGTGCTACTTATAGTATCTTTTTATATCATCTATAAATAATATTAAAGGCAGCTACTACAATAGGTTGTTTTAGGCCCATTTAAATAGCTTCTGTTTCAGAAGTTAAAAGTCATTTAAAACATGTTGGTATTTTAACGTAGTTTTATTTTATTTATTTTCTTTAATTGAATGTTTTTGAAAAAAGTTAACAACCGCTGCAGTACTATTTTCAGTAAAAAGTCAAAAGTCACAACATTTTTCCTAATGAAAAGCAACAAAAAGATGTGGGGGAAATCCTCTGGGTGTGTTTGGATGGTGCCCAAGCTAACCCTACCAAAATTTTGGCGAAGGTTTCAATTGCTCACAATTTGACCGAAGATTAGTAATAAATACATAAGTTATGACCATGGAACTATAGACTTACTAAAATTTTGTTAATCATTCAAATAAGGGCCAAATTGTTAGGACTAGTCAAATTTTTGTAAAATTGATTTGGGTAGAAATCAAACACACCTTCTATGCACAGGTCTTTCTTTTACCTTTGTCCAGGACAATCTATATGTTCATCATATTTTACGAACGCGCGCTGCAATGCGAGCCTTCGCTTCCGATCAGGGCGCATTTCTTGTTGGGAAACCTGGGTCTGGCCTTACAAACCTTGGCCCATGGTGACACTCTATCCTTTAGTCTATATATAAGGGGTTTCAATGATTATATGATGATTTCTGAGGAGAAAAGGAATAAAGAAAGAAAGAAAGAGTTCCTCCAATCTCTGTGTCAATTTTCTTTCTTCTGTACTTCTCCGTGTGTGATTCTTCTTCCATCTACGAGGTGATCGATCGGACTGGACTCCCAGCGATTTGTATTTGGACCCTATGACAGGAGATTTGTATACAGTCCATTTTGCTGAAAATATATTTGATGAGGATATTTTTTCGACATTAGGAGAGGAAATCAACCCCTTGATGAGAAATGTCAGAAAATTATGTGGTAAGCTACAGGAATCCATGCACATGACCCATACACTAATGAATTAAATAGAGAAATCTAGAAGATCATTGGTTTGCAAGCATTAGTGATTCAATTGCTGGACCACTTTAGTGATTTGAAAAGTGTGACTAAGTTATATGTGCCTGCACAGAATGCACCGGAGAGAGTTGAAATATTGAACAAAGTTGAAGGTATCTCTAATCCCATCCAGAGGCCCCAGAATAAAAGGACGAGAACTCTAGCCCCTGGAATCCCAAGTAGCTAGGGACGCCTGGTGAAAAAGGATAAGAAGGACTTAACATAACCAATCACCGAAGTTTCACAGAATCAGAAGGGGAGCCAGTTGAGACCTAACACTAGTATGACACCTTTAGGAAAAGGCATACCGGATTTGAACATTCCCACGGAGGTGGAAACTAGCATGGATGTGTGTGCATACATTGGAGTTGAAAAGTGACTTGCCCACGTAATTGGAAGAAGCGATGAGCAAGTAGAAGTACTAGAAAAAACAACCCATGATGAAATAGCTATAAACTATGTGACCACAGGAAAATCCTTGAATAGGACAACAACCAATATTGGCATTTATTTTGCAAAGAAAAGTATTACAATCATCGATCTTGCATCGCTTACTGAATGTAAGAAAAGATCAAATTGGGAGGATTGGAAGAAGGCAATAGAAACTGAATTATTATCTCTAAATAAAAGAGAGATGTATTCAACTGTAAACCACACGCCTCCCACATGCACCTCACGGGGCATAAGTGCGTATTTGTTTGAAAGAGAAATGGGAAAAATGAAGTTGTAAGATATAAAGTAAGGCTCGTTACATAAGATTTCACTCAACGCTTGGGAGTTGACTGTAAAGAAACCTATTCCCCGGTCATGGGTGTCATTACCTTTAGATATTTAATTTCGATGGTAGTAAATTGAATTTAGAAATGAAATTGATGGATGTGGTAACTGCATACCTTTATGGAAAGTTGGATTCAGAGATTTATATGAAGGCGCCTAAAGGTATCACTGTCCCGAATCAAGATAGAGCAAATAGAAACATGTACAGTATGAAACTTAGAAAATTACTGTACGAACTTAATCAATTAGGCAGGATGTGGTATAATCGTTTAAGCGACATTCTATGCAAGAAAGCCTACACGAACAATGAGGATTGTCCATGTGTATTTATACGATGATCCCAGAATGGATTTATAATAATCTCAGTGCATGTAGATGGCCTGAATGTCTTCAAGCTCTTATCTGAAGTCAGAGTTCAAAATAAAAGATTTAGGTAAAACAAAATATTGCTTAGACTTGCAGCTTGAGCATGTCCCTGAAGAGATATTAGTGCATCAGTCGACATATACTCAAAAGGTGTGAGGTTTGACTTTGAAAAGGCATACCCATCAAAAGTACCGATAGTTAGAAGATCTTTATAGCAAGACAAGGATTCATACTGACCTAGAGAAAAGGGGAAGGAAGTCCTGAGACTGGAATTCTTGTACTTAAGTACAATAGGAACACTTATGTATTTAGTAAACTGCATTAGACCGAACATTGAATTTGCATAAAGAACATTTCCCGATACCTTTAAGGAAGAAAATACCTTGGACTATTCTACAGAAAGAACAAAAGACCTGAATATGACTGACTATGCAGATGCCGGGTACCTGTCGAACCCGCATACAGCTAGGTCACAAACAGGCTATGTATTCTGGTGTGGTGAAACTTCAATTTCATGAAAATTGTCTAAACAAAGTCTTGCATCAACTTTGATGAATCACTCGGAAATCATAGCACTATACGAAGCCGCATGAGAATGTGCTTGGCTTCAGCGGATGATTCACCACATCCAGTAGCCATGTGGACTAAATATCGTGCAAGCTCCCATTATTATCTATGAAGACAATGCAGCTTGTGTTGCACAAGTACAGATAGGTTACATGAAGAGTCATCTCACAAAGCATATCAACCACAAGTTTTTCTATGCTCATCAATTACACAAGATAGATAAAATCAAGATACTGCATATACTAAGTCATGTGAAAATTTGCGGATTTATTTACTAAGTCACTTCTAGTCTAGCATCTAACTTTGAAAGATGTATACATGAAATTGGAATGATGAGATTTAGAGAAGTACAGAATTCAGAGGGAGAATCTTCACAAACTCACTATTAAAACTCGATTACGAAGATCAAGTACCCAAAGAATACATCTTGTAGATTAAATAAAATTGGATGGATTGTACTCTTTTTCCCTTGACAAGTTTTTCGGAAGTTTCTCGGCCAAGGTTTTTAATGAGGCAATTTGTAAATCATAGCATAACATATAGCATGTACTCTTTCTCCATATTTTTCCCACTGGTTTTTTGTGGAGTTTTGATGAGGCATGAACATGTCAAGAGGAGTGTTGGGAAACCTAGACCTCGGCCTGCAGGCCTTGGCCTATGGTGGGCACCCCATCCATTAGTCTATATAGATGATCCCAATGATTGTAAGATGATTTTTAAGGAGAAAATCAATAAAGAAAGAAAAAGGGAAAGAGCCCCCAATCTCTATGTCAATTTTATTGTTTCTGTACTTCTTCATGTGCGATTCTTCTTCCATCTACGGGATGATCGATCCGACTGGACTCGTCAGTGACAGTTCTTCAATACTTTTCATTGGCAAAACCACCGGATTAGCATGTAATTAATGCTTTTCGTGTTGAGTTCGTTAACCAAATTCTCATCGGTTTCATAGGGGCTGCACCGTAGGGAGTCTTTAAATATTTTTGTACGTCAGGCTTTTGTCGTTAGATTATGTTATTTAGATTAAAGTTTTTGCTATTGATTCTATGGCTTGTCCTACAACGCTTGTAATTGTAATAGAATAGGGAGTTCCAATCTGAATATTATTGTCGTTCTTGTGATTTCCCTGTGTTTTTGTAGGAAAAACATATCTACTTTTGTGTGGCCGAGTAGATGAGAACCGAAATATGTGGTTAAGTGAATTCTTTTGACGTAGGCTGCTATATTGAGACAGTGGTTGGCATCATCGGTTCATCAGGGTGCACGGATCCAAAGTTATTCTTGATCTTACACGTGAAGATCGGACATCCGTATCAGTACTAGTACAGTAGTACCCAGTTCTCGACTATTAGCAGTCGTACTTCATCACCTACAGTACCAACTTCCTCTTATTCCTCTGTTGAAATATCTGCTGTATAAATGTAAAGAAAGAGATAGACTCATGGTGGAGTCTGTCGTCGTGCCGGAAAGTTTCCGCAGGGACGACGTTGGCTCAGGCCAAATCACCATCCAAGTACAGAGAAAGCATCTGTGAGCTAGTTGTACCAATTGATAACTCTTTTTTTGGACGCAACTAAATGACAGCTGGTCCTTCCGTGCGACCACTAGCAGGCTGAAAAATAGTGGTTTATAACTAAAATTGTATTATAGCTGGTTGAAATTATATTGTAGCTAAAGGTAGCTTATTTAACGTAATTAAATTTAAAAAAATTAAAAATAGAAAAATATGTTAGCTCATCATGGACAACACAAATGAATATGGAAAAAAAGAACGGCAAATAAGCTCAAAAAAGCCAAAAGTTCAGAAAAAAATAAAATTTATGAAAAGTAAAAAATAAGCCAGAAGCCAGAAGTTCAAGCCGAAATAAGCGGGGTGTAAGTTTTTCTTCCCGTTTCAACGACTATTGCCTTCTCGCTTCTAACTTTTAAAAACCAAAAGTCATTTATAACTTATTGGTTTTTAATATGGCTTTTTTCTTTTTCATTTGTATTGTCTACGGAGATATAACAGTGTTTTCTATTTTTTTTTCAATTTTCTTTAATTGAATGTCTCAGAAAAAAAAGTTAACAGCGGCTACACTATTATTTCAATCAAATGCTATAAAAGCCAAAATCCGGATCCGATAGTTCTAATAGAAAAGAATATGAACAACCATTCTGAACAAAGTGGAACATCAGGTGGAAGCTAAAACAATTGCAAACTGAAGCATCAATATTGAAATACATTATGTTATCTTCTTCAGTATTGTGGAGTTACTCTTATGTTTTCCTTTTCTTCGACCTTGGAGTTTGTCTTATGACTTTCCTTTTTGCTGCTTGTTAGCATCTGCAAAAGGATCAGGAGCACTAGGGAGATTCACAATATACTTGATGCAGATGCGCACATGTTTGACGTTCTTTAACTAAAAATATTATTTGGTTGAAAATAATTATTAAGTCATATTAAATATTATCATGTGAACTCGTTTTAAGTAAAATAAATTTTGATTTACTTGTGAATTGGTTAGTACTTAATGGTGGTACTTTAATTATGTTTAGGTATATGAGCGAAGTTGTGTCCAGCAGAAGGTGTGGAAGGAAGTGCGCTACAAAGGAAGGTTACTTTTTCACGCATGGAACACTGCTCATGCATGGTGGAAAAACAATGCAAGCATTCGGCATAACTAATTGCTTCGTATGAAGTTAATTCGGCCAACAAGGAATATTTATGAAATGGATGGAAGAAGAACAAGCCTCGGAAAAATGGCAAGATCAATGAAAAGCTTATGATGATTATAAGTAGCAAAATAAAGGAGGATGGCAGGATCTTGAAGAGGTTCAACAGAGAGCCTATTCTTTGTAGCTTTTAAAAGCGGCCTTTGGCTTTTGTTATAGTACCTAACTTTCAAACGGAGTATCTCTCAAGATGGGGTCTACAAGCTAATTATAGTATATGTTAAAAGCTCAACATCTGTACTAGCCAAAATTGCAAACGAGTACCTCTCTCTGTAATATCTATCGTGAATATCCTAAAATTCAAAAATTTCAGCCAAAAACTATAAACCACGATCATAAATCAAAAAGAACATGCCCAGATTAGGAAAATTTGAACTCTATTTGGATCTACTCTATTCCTAAATTTTGGTTCCGTAAAGTCTGACAGCTATTTTGATGCCAAGTGTCTGGCTGAACATGCAGCAAGAATTTTGGAGGACCTAGTTATTTTCTTAGCTGATGTGATTGCTAGTATTTACCTAGGGAACGGGCTCAGGTGCAGGGCCCCTGCACTTAGCGCCGTGCAGGGGTGTCCAGGAGGGGGACACGTGTCCCCCGAAATTCAAAAAAAATCCAAAAATTCATAAAAATAATTTAAAAAATCCAAAAAAATGTGAAAAGTACTTTTTGTAAAAATACTTTTATATTTTTAAGTACTTAAAAAAATTTAATAAAAGTAAAAAAATTAAGTACTTAAAAAAACGTTTTACAATTTTTTTTGAATTTTTAAGTATTTTTTGAAATTTTTGAATTTTTTTTAAAATTTTGGGGGACATGTGTCCCCCTCCCCTCCTAGGCATCCCGATGCTAAGTGCAGCGGTTCTGCCCCTGAGCCCGTTGCTTTACCTAGAGCTTATGTCAGTTGATGGTGATATGTCCACTGAGGTTGTCGGTTCCAGCTTAGCTCTATGTTCTCTGTTCACCAGAGAACTTTAAAAGCTGCATAATGAGGTGGCGATTAATGAGTGGTTGCACCAGTACTTTGAGTCAGCTGTTTCAATTGCGAAGGACGAAGGAACTTACGAGCTTTGACTGGATGGAAAGGCATCCGGTAATTTATATTGAAAAGGAATTGGCCGCAAAGATTAGTAATGATGATATTATTAAGGCCTATGATCTTACTGGTAGTCGTAGAGCTAAGTTTACGTTAATAGAGATGTAATTTTCTTTACATTGTAATTTGTGAAATATATTACTCTGATATGTGACTGTTGGATCGCTAAATCCGGTATGGTTCATTGGTTCTACTCTACTTGTTGTCCATGTTGCTCACCATATTCAATTTCTAGCTCCGCCTCTGAGTGTGTAACTACAGAAATTGGTAAACCATCTGAGGAAGAAATGTCCGCACGTTTGTGTAAGTGTGTAGCTTCAGAAATTCCAAGACACTGCCAAAAAATTTCTAACCCACAATAGGGTGCATCGACCAAGTAATGGCGGGGTCTGTTGTGATGCCAGAAAGTTTCCGCTGGGATTACGACACGGTTCAGGCCATATCACCATCAAAGTACAGAGAAAGTAACATCTTAACAATTAGGACGTTGAAAATCTGTAATTTTTAAAAAATTTTGGGATACATCCTATTTGTATTTGTATTTTTCCTTTTTTTATTAAGGTTCCAAATAAGATTTAAATTTAAATTATAATGCAAATATGAAAAAGATGATACAACAATTAGGGCAGGAGAATTTACAGTAAAATCCCTGATAACATAAAGCTAGTTAAAAAAGGGGGCTGAAAAAAATGCAAGCATAAGTAAAATAAAAATAAATCTTGAGCTCAAATTCTAAAGTAAAAACATGATCATAAAAGTCTTAAATTAGGAGTAGAAGGGAAGCCAAAAATTAAAATGAAGTAAATCCAAAAGTTATAAATTATTGCAAATTCAAATCAAGCAAGAATTGAGAGGAGGTTCAATTTAAAAAACATAAAGCATAAAAAATGTATTTGCCATCCTAAAACCTTAGGAAGAACCCAAGAATTTAGGGTAAGGCAAATCCATGTGAGACTCAAACCCTAAAACAATTTGGCCATACTACTACAAAAAGGGTCACTACAGACGGTTCAGAACTGTCATCACAGAAGGTTTTTGAACAGCTTGTATTTATGTATAAGTGATAATTGGAGGTTATCACAGACAATTTGTGAGCCGTCTATGGTAAAAATAACACAGACGGTTTGTAACTAGAACCGTCTGTGAAGAAAACTATTACAGACAACACAAACCAAAAACTATCTATGATACTCACACATCACAGACGGTTCTAGTTACCAACCATTTGTGATACGCGAGTATCACAGATAGTTGGTATATAGAACCGTCTGTGATAGTCCTTCATAAACGGTTTATAATAGAAATCGTCTGTGATAGTTTATTCTATAACTAAATTTCTTTTTCTGTTTTTTTGGCTAGTCTCAAGAAATAATGTTACCTATGCCCTTTGAAAACAAGCAAATACAGTGGCAAACACAAATAGCACATTCTATTTCCATTAAGATTGGAATGTACCATTACAGCATAACAAGATAACGAACCCAACTCTTTAACACGGCAAGAATATATAAGAAGTAGAGATCTTAGCAAACAGTGGAAGCTGGATGCAACGCACGATGTCCTTGATGTCTGCCATCAAGGAAGAGAGGGGAGGGCATCAGATGGCAGCCAGATATCACCGGCAATGGAGAGAAGGCGGTAGCGTCACCTTTGTGTCATGACGGTGAGATTGCACAAGACACTCTTACGATACTTACGACAAGAGTGTGTTGTGCAGTCGACCGTGGTGTCATAATGGAGGCGCTAGCTCACAGCGGTAGTCGGCGTCGTCGAAGAACAAGCTAGGAGTGGATAAACTAGTTCGGAGTAGCAGTGCACCATGGTGTCACAACAGGAGACGGATGAGCTAGCTCATGGTGGTAGTCGGCGTCGTCGAGGGAAGGTTGCAGGAAGCTAGTGGATAAACTCACGCGTGACTGCCGGTGGAAAGGGAGAGTGGGAGTAATTAATAAGGGCCGATCATTGGGAGGAACTGGTGACTGCCATTTGATGTGGAGAGAAAGGACAGGTGAGGTCGAAATCCTGGGGATACCCCATGGATCGGTGATGTGTCATTATCAGAGACTGTTTGTTGTACGAACCGCCTGCAATAATGCACATATCAGAGACAATTTGTTATATGAACCATCTGTGATAAGCCACATATTAGAGACAGTTTGTTATATGAACCATCTATGATATTAATACCAGGGACGGTTTGGTATACGAATCGTCTGTGATAACGCTTAAATATGTGTGCCCTATTCCAACTCTTCTAAATTGTCCTGTCCCTTATCTTCTTCACTAGATTTCTCAATAATGGCATCTAATATTCTTTTAATCTCCTTCCTCTCATCTATCCATCATGAGTTGTTCACCGCTACCGCCAGAGCCAGCCCATGCCGCTATGCCTTCTCGCCATCTATAGAAGCCCGGGGAATGTGCTGCAGGGTTGATTCCAGACATGTTACGGCCCCGCTCAAAACGGCTTTTAGTAACAGCTTCTAAATTTCGCTTTTTTTAGATTTTTGGCTTTTCTTTTTTCTCCATTGTTTCTTTGCATTGTCCCAAAAGATATAGTGGTATTTTCCAATTTTTCTGTTTTTTTATTTTTTTCTTAATTATTTACTCACAATAAGCTAAACAACAGTTACAATGCATTTGTCTAACAAAATAAGCCATAAGCCAGCAGCCCGCATCCGCTTTGAGCGGGGCCACATCAAAAGGGCTTCGTTACTATACGATAGCATGGAAGCTAACAAAACAGGGGAACGTCAGGATGTCAGCCGGTATTATCCTAAGCGTAGGGCATACCGTGAGCACGCAAAATACTGCAAGCACAACGATGTTTAGCAGTGTTGTCTGTTGTGCCCTCTCCTGAACAGAAATGATGTGTAGCAATTAGGATGGGAAATGTTAAAGCAAATTTTGATCTAGTTTGGTTCTGCAGCATGTACTCGAGTTATTTTCCCGAATTGGAATAAGCAAGGTAAATACAGGGCACCTATATGGAGTCAGGCATTCGTGGGCGAGCGCATTAGAGTTTAGTTCATGTGTTTAAACCTTGTAGAGTTTAAAAACGTGAATCTACATAAGAAAGGAAGGAATCTATTGCTGTTAGCACATAGAACTGGAACGGTAGACTCATATTCAAGTGACATGGTGCAGCGTATACGATTTTACGACAGGAGCCTAATTTGGCACAGCACAACTATACCTACTGGAGAGGGTAACGCTTAGCGCTTACCAAGTGAGGAAATCGGGTCAGGATCGTAGTGCAGCGCATGAAAGCCATAATCCTTACATGAGTTTCGGCTGATGCAGACTTTTTTTTTTCGTGAAGCCTTAAACGTGCAAATGAGTTTCAGAAGCTGCAAAAGTGAACTTTTTGTCACTGAAATAACCTACACATCTGACGTTACTGGACCAGGGGATTGAAAAACAGGACCATCCAAGGTAAGTATGCACGAATAGACCGAAAGGAAATAAGGCAGCGGTAAAATAAGACCTAATGTAGCAAAGTAAGCATAGTCAATAAGCAAGCTGACCTTGAGTCGGCAGATGGCACGCACGAGGTCAACGACTTTCAGTGAGCCCGCGGCCCGAACAGGCTCCCAAGACAGAATCTACACCAGTGGAACAAGCGCAAGCAACCTGCAGTCAGAGAATGAGCGAAAAACGACAGCAGTCAGAGAATTCAGATTAGTAAACTAAACGCAGACCAAGGATTTGAATCAATAAAGTAAACGAAGGGTGGCTATATGGATTCAGACATCCGTGCGTGCACGCAATAAAGTTTGATTCATGTGGTCAAACCCTTTAGCCCCCTTTTTTTTTGCTGCACAAGGAAGAGAACCGTTCATCGATGTCAGCACGGTGTACTGTCATGGTAGGCTGATACTAAAGCAAGGCGCTGTAGCGCCGATATGCTGGCGGCATGGACCTAATCTGGCTGACCATGGTTATTGGTGCCGGAGAGGGGAATGGTTAGAGCAACTTCAGCAGAGCTCCTACTTGAACCCTTATTCTACTTTTGAGGCCGAGGACAAGAAACTCACTCCAAAGAGGTCCCTACTGAGCCCTTAAAAGTAGGGGCCTCAAATCTCCCTTGAGCCCTCATTCCTAGGGGTCTGGAGGAGCCCCTACTTTTGAGGGCTTAAGTAGCCTCGCTGGAGTGAGTTTTTGCCTCGACCCTCAAAAGTAGGGGCTCCTCCGCACCCTCGTGAGTGGGTCCTATGTGTCATCCTCTAAGAATGAATTTGAGGTCCTGTTTTGAGGGCTTCACTGAGTGCAGCCCAAAAAACAGAGCCCTCAAAAGTAGGGGATCCCTCAAATAAAAAGTAGAGGCCCTGTTTTGAGAGCTACTGCTGGAGTTACTCAGAGCCTACCAAGCGCAAAGATTGGTGAAGGATCTGGATACAATACATAAAATCCGAAATGCGTAAATGGGCTTCGCAAGATGCAAAAGGTAAGCTTTTCGTTAAATCCGGAATGTGTAAATGGGTCTCACAAGATGCATTTTTTTTCCCACCGCAAAATGATCGGTGTGGCAAACTACAGTCTCAAAACAATGAACGAAATGTCAGCAGACAAAAGACCGAAACAAGTCATCTAAATGCAGCCAAAGGATTCGAATCAGTAAACTATACGCCTACGTGGAGTCAGCCATCTCCGCGCAGGCGTACTAAAGTCTACGCCATGTACTTAAGCCCTTTAGGGATCTGTAATCTGAATCTGCATACGAAAGGCAGCTATGTAACTATTAGCACGCTGGACACGATTGTAGCTACTGGAGAGGGGAACGCTTAGGACCCAGCAAGTGCAAAGTTTGGTGGAGGATCTGGATTCAACGGGAAAAAAATCCGAAATGTGTAAACGAGTTTCGCAAGATGCAAAAGGGAAGCTTTTCGTCAAATCCAAAGTGTGTAACCGGGTCACACAAGATGGAAAAGGAAAGTTTTTCCCACCGAGATAAGATCGGCGCTGGAAACTATAGATTTAAAACAGTCAGCGACATGACAGCAGACAAAGGGCCTAAATGAGGGATCTAAATGCAGACAGAAAATTCGAATTAGCAAACTGAATGCAGCACATTTATATGGAGGCAGGCATTCACGTGCGGGCGTATCAAAGTAGCCTATGTAGTAAAACCTCTAGAGATCCGTATTTTTCAAGTCAGTGTAAAAGCCTGCACAGGCCATCTGTCATGCAACGGAAAATCGGGTTTTCACGACCGAATCCACCAATTCCGTGAATGAACGTCTCCATCCACTATTGCATGTTTGCACACCACAAGGAGAAGGTGCATCCACAACACCTAAGACTCTAGTACTCACACAAGTGGAAAATGCAAACGGAAATAAGAGTAGAAAATTAATAAACACCGGCATCGATAGCTTTGTTATATTTGTATGTGCCATAGCAGCATGGAATGGCCACTTTGTTACAAGCTGTATATACTGAGTGTTACAGAAGTTGACAGAGAGTGTAGGCACAACTTTATATATATATATATATATATATATATATATATATATATATATATATATATATATATATATATATATATATATATATATATATATATATATATATATATATATATATATATATATATATATATATATATATATATACTGTATTCATGGCACCAAAGCCAAAAACGATTTCCTGGAGAGTATACTCGCCTATTCGGCAGGCGTAGATCGTAAACGATTGCGTGGTTGCCGAGGTTGAATTGGGCGCCATCTCCGAAGCGGAACGAGATTGATGGCACGTAGATAGTGCCTGGTACGCCAGTGACACCATAGCAGTTGGGCGTAGTAATGTTCTTGCCTGCCGGTGGGTACTGCTGCATCTCTGGTAAGTACCAGATCCAGAATTTTTAAGATGGGTATTCAGAGTTAAAGTAGAGATCTATAGTAGTAAAATTAAAGTATAAATTATTTATAGTACAAACAATATCTCAAATAATTTAGAAAAATTCGTTGAATTGAGAATATGGGATTTAGAACCTGAAAATAGCGATGCACTTATACAGTTGTCGATGTGCACGACCTGCCTTGTTGGCCCGGTGGCACCGCCACATGCTCTCTCCCGGGACCTTGACTGTAGGCGATCCGGCTAAGCCACGCTTGAAGCTCGCCGCGGCTCGCTTGCTACCTTAAATTTAAATTTTGTATAAAACTCACTTTTGGCCAAAAGAATTTTAAACTATCTATTCACCCGTCCTCCTCTAGTTAACTTTCTTGAACCTTCAACTAGGTTGTAGTTTTTGAGATGAATTGAGAGGGGGAGGTGTCTGAGTAGGCTGAAATCAATTAGGGTATAAATATGAAATATGTAGACCAATTACCAATATATATACCAAATATATCTACTAAATAAAGGGTATTTCACCTAAAATTTTGAATGTTCGACTGAATACCCATGAACTACATGGTATCCGCCCCTGTCTCTGGTGAAACATGCGGGTTAACTCGACGAAAGCCTCTTGGGGATTATAAAGAAGGTTAACGCCGGCACTGGAACCCTCTTCTTCTGACGGACGTAGATCTCGGTGAGCTCTACGAAGTAAAAGGGAATTCACCCTCGAAATACATTTGAGTAAACTGGACAAAGTCTTCCCCGTCCAACCAATGCTGAGGAATCCCCTCTCACTAGTCGGGGACGGCAGGCGATATGAGAATCTTTCGTCGGTCAAGGGAGAGCCTTGTGTGAGCAGAGACATTGGACCCTGCGCGAACCCCGTTCGCCTTGCCGCCAAACTGATCGACGCGGATCCCATTCATGGTGCACCCAAAGGTGAAGCTGTAGATTTTGAACGAAAAACTTATCATCAGGGTGTCATCGTAGAGGATGCCTATGGAGGACGACCCGTCTGTGTAACGGATGGGATAAGTTTATTGGAAATTTCCTATTTCCACACGTGCACGCGATGTTCAAGTGGCATGCACACCCGTCGGAGCTGTCCAATTGAAACAGTCTTATCATGGGACATTGTCTATAAATGAAATTGCTTTTCAGCATCCTTCTAAAGGTATTGAATTTTGTTTTTTGCAAACTTCTCTAAAAAGTGAAGTAGTAACAAATGGTTTGGTACATGCTGCATTGGATTTTTAGCTTAAGCGGAGAGCAGACGCAGCACGTTTTTTAAACAAAAAAATCCTATTTCCGTTTGTAGTAATTTTGTATTGATTTTGCTCCCGTATTCACCCCAATTTTTTCTTGAGTTTGCAAAACTTTTGCACCAATTTGCTCCTGCATTTGCACTGATTTTCTTTCAAATTTCTCTTACATTTGATCTTGAATATACACACATTTGTATTCATACTCCTCTGCTCCTTCAAATCAACATAGTTTTGGTCCCTAATTGCTCTTAGATTTGGTTTTGAATCTGCACACATTTGTATTGGTTTGCTCCTAAACTTATACTAATCTACTCCTGTATTGCTCTTTGATTTTTGATTTTCAAATTAAGCATATTTGTATGGATTTGATCCTAAATTTGTAATAATCTAATTCTCAAATCAACATAGTTTTTCTCTCGTATTGCTCTCTAATTTGATAATGAATTTACGCAATATCTATATAGATTTGCTTCTAAATATGGACCATCTTGCTTCCTAAATTTACACCAACTTACTCTTAAATTGCTCTTATATTTGCTTTAGAAAAACATTAGAGTGAAATTGCTTTAGTATCATGGCCTAGAAAAGAAGTGAGACGGTGCAGTGGCAGGTGGGCCTTCGTGCGTGCAGGGAGTGCAGGAAAAAAAAACGCGTGCTCAGGCTCACTCCGCGCTCAAGAAACGCACAACTTTTTTTTGGCACATGGGGCTTTACAGGAAAGAGTTGTGTAGCTATATTTGGATGTGCGAATGGAACTCCAAGAGAACGCATGGCCGGACTGTAGTAGCGTCCAAATTATGTGCCGCGTGCATTTTTACAACCGTCGCACGTACAGCCGATCCATGTTATGTCACTCCCCCTGTCTAAGCATTCGTTCGGTTAGGGTAAAAAATAATAGCTTATGACTAAAATTACACTGTAGTTGGTTGAAATTACAATATAGCTGAAGGCGACTTATTTGATGTAATTAAATTTAAAAATAGAAAAAATATATTAGCTCATCACGGATAACGCAAACGAATACGAATAAAAAAGAACCGGCAAACAACTAAAAAAACCAAAAGTTTAAAAAAGACGAAATTTATAAATAGTGAAAAATAAGCTAGAAGTCTGAAGCACGAGTCGAAATAAGTGGGAGTAAGGGTCTGTTTGGGAGAGCTCCACCAGCTCCAGATCCACGAAAAACAGCTCCACTCCACAAAATTTTACCCAAACGCCCAGCTCCGAAATCTGGATCCACCAAAATCCCGGATCCGAGGCCGATCCATGGATTTAATGGAGCTCCTCAAGGGGTGCTCCACCGTGAAGTTGGGTGGTAATTACCCACCAATGCCACTGGTTACACACCCCATCCCACCAAAAGTGGTCATTCCCACCAAAACCTCAATTTCGTGGATCCGAGTCGCAGACAACCCAAACACTCTATGGTGGGATCCCAGATCCACGGTGGAGCTACCGCTTCAGATCCACGTTTTCAGTGATAGAGCTCTCCTAAACAGGCTCTAAGATTAAAACTTGTGACTTGGCCGGTGTGCCGAAGCCAGGGGTGACGACGAATTCGACGGAGCTGAGGTTCAGATCGTCGGCCCCGTGAACTCGGATTTTAGCACCTGGAGGAGACGATGATACTGTTGTATCGGACTGCCGGAAAAAAGAATTAGTGCGGGCCACACTATGTGCTTCGTAGTCGATGGGCGTCCGCTCCGCCGAGTCGCCGGCCGTCCATCGGTCATGTCGAAAAATTGGAATCCTGTAACCAGAAAACGTCCCTGCAGAAATTTGGGATGCAGTGAAATTAGTCACCCATGCAATTTTTATCTCTACTAATTGGACACTCCTCCAAATGCTCTCCCATTTACTCTCCAAATGCTCTCCATTAATCTTAGAAAGTAAAAGGCTAGAAATTCTTTCATTAATCAGAGAAAAAAAGCTAAAAATTCTCACGTTAATCAAATAAAAATAAGATAATCTTGGCTGTTGAATTCTTCCCACTAGTGCAACTTACGGCACAAATCTATATAAACAACCAAATAGTACGCGTACCAACTCGTAACCATGTTACAACCATTTTAACCACTAATGCCAAGTGTTTATCATGGTGACAAAGCCACAAATTAAACCAGATTTTTATCTTATAAAAAGAAAATCAAATTGTGCCGATTAGCCCAATGCAACAACACTCTACAAAGAGAATCAGGGATCAGTAGGGAAAGTTTGGTGCTGGACCGAAATGGCGACAGAGGGGGGATGAATATCGGCTTTAAAAACTTGCCCCCAAAAGAACTTACTCAAACTTCTCCGATAGCAACCAATGCTATGAAGAAGAAGAGGTCAAGATCTCTACTAGGAACAACACTCACAGAGAAAACATAGAGGCAAAAGGAAAGACCAATGAAGAAAAATCCAAATGGGCACAGCTGGAACAGGGCAGGCTGGTCAGACCGCTTAGCCAAAGCCGGTCAGACCGCCGGCAAAAGGCCGGTCTAACCGGTTCCTTATGGCCGATCTGACCGGTGGCTTCTTGCCGGTCTGACCGTAGGCCATTCAGCGGTCTGACCGCCCGTCGAGGTTCAGAGCTGACAGCAGAGAGGCAAATTCAGACAACTACTTTCAGATTCCATACTGCAGAGAAATTGGAAGATGCTTATGGTTTTTCTCAGCCCAGAACTGCAAGAAAATAACCACAATAGCAAGAGGAGCCTAGGGATCAAGAGAATCCATCTCAAAACCAAGAATTGAGGAGATTCCCTAAAATCTGAAAAATCATCAAGAGCTGCACTAAAACTCAAATTGCCATCTAGCCTTTGATCCTTTGGCCATGAAACTTTGAGAAAAGCTAATTAATAGCCTCTGAACTTTAGATACCAAGTTTCATGCCATCTCATGAGGGGAATCAAGATTCTCACCAAAACCCTAGAAAAGAAAAGGAAGAACAGAGGAGCCCAAACTGCAAAAACTGAGATTAAACAAGGTTTGCTCGTAGGATTGACTAGCCAAATGGCTTTTGGGCATCTCCTAGATCACAGTAACCCATTTTGCCACCCCTCAGCAAGAATCAACACAAGAACTGAAAATCAAGAAATCAAGCATAGAGAGTAACGAAGAGCAAAAACTAACAGAGATACAGGAGCTCGATCAAACTTAAACCAAATCATCTCAGATTGATATTGAGAAGGAGATACATGATTACATAGGAGAATCAACTCACATCCTCTCTACTTCCACATACATGCTTGAATAATCAAGAACCCATCTTCCTATCTCTCAAGAACACACAGAGGGAGGAGACAACGAGGGAGACACACACTGCTACCCTCAACTACTCTCCAACAATTAAAGCCCCAAAGGAAAACAACCTCCCAAAGGCTCTTTTGACTCAAACAAAACCCTAACTCTCTCCCACAGCCATGCATACAACCAGAAATTCACTCCTATTTATAGCCTTTGGCTAACGGGTCTCCAACTCGTTACGCCCGCTAAATCCCGAACGGGACCGCCTCCACCTGTGCAGCTTTACGTTTTTACCGAAACGCTCCTCCTGCACCTTCCGGGAAGCTTCCGCGTTCCTTGTCATCCAAGCCTTGCAACCACCTCGAATCTCCGCCGTCTTCGACACATCCAACCGTTCTGACCTCGACACCGCCCGTGTCTAGTCCGGTCACCTCGTGTCTCGCACGACTCCGCCGACGCCCCACACCATCACGCACAAGAAACACATCACATAGCACCGCTCGATACATGAAAGCATAAATAGCATCAATGAATCATAATTACGCATGAAAGAGCCAAAACCTGTCGAAACAGAGGAATAAGCATTCTAAGCCCATACGACCAGAATTGACCAAGTCCGACCTAACCGATTGCACAACGCAATGATAAGGCACGAGCCTCACAAACCAAACTCGACTTTTCTAAAACCGTTGTCAATTACTCATCACACACTCGGGGTCACCTCCACATGGTCCATCAATCTCCCCCTTGATGGGTATATTGATAAACCCAGAAAAAACACAAAGTTGAGTTTGAAAAGAAAGTCAAACATGGTCCAAAGGAAGAAAATGATGCTAAAGACCATGTTGACACAAGGAGCAAAAGAAAGAACAAGTTTTCCTCAAAACTCCCCAAAATGGCTTTTTCTCCCACTATTCTCCCCCTTTTGGCAATAAACACATCAAGGATGCAAAAGAGAGAATAGGTCATGATAAAGGATGAAATGGCTAAAGTAGGTTTATTCTAAGTATGTAGAGCCATGAGAATTATCCAAAATGACAATGAAGTTTTACACCAAGCCATAACACATAAACATGCTATCTAGATCATGACAAGATATATATAAGCCAGCTAAACCAAATAAGTTACAATCTGAAGTGTTAGTGCAAATTCTTAGCATATCAAGTTATCCATGATCATAGTCTAGCTAGAGATATCCAAGGATGATGCAAACCATGTCAATAAGCTAAACGGAACCAAGAAGCTAGTATTGAGTCAATTTACAGTGCTACAAGTTCAAGAATAAGACATTTGTTCAAGTACTTGTAAAGTTTAGCAAATTGAACACAAATAATATAATTTTACTTTAGAAATCACTTGATTATTTCCAACCAGATGTTTGTTTTAGTCATGTGCTAGATCTCAAGCCTTATGTGACCACTCCAAGCAACAAGCTTAAGAAGATGATCTTGGTCATCCAAAACTCCCCCTGAGTTCATGCCTTGTGCAATGGCAAGCTGTCTCATGAGAAAGAATTGGTGAGATCAGTTTTTTTGCACAAAAGAGATCTTTTTGTATTCATAAATGGTTGTACTAACTTATGCAACATCAAGAACTAGCATAGCTCGATCTAAAGCTCAATAGAGATTCAAGACTCAACTCAGCCTATTTGACATGGCATGAATCATAAAAGGATAACTAGAGAAAGACTAGTCTCGAGAACTAACATGACAAGTTTCAATTCAAGTTGAGCAATTTTAATTAGCTCATCATGGCAAAAGCTGAAGGACTACGGGTAGGCTACACTAGCACAAATTAAAAAAAATTTCTACCGTAAACCAAGATCACTGCAGTTATAGATCACGGTCTTACCACTAGACGCGCAGTGCGGAACCGATGCAAGACGTCGAGGCGCAGTAGTCGCACTAAGTTGATGCAACACGCCGGAGCGCAGTAGTCGACTACTTCCGCCCACGCCGCGCGCCCCACGCACAACTCCTCTCTTGCGGTTCGCCCAACGCTACAGATGCAGCGCCGCCATAAGTATCCACACGTGCACGGGAGGAAGCGACGACGCCGGATTACTAGATCCGCGCGGCGACTGTGGCGTGGGAGGAGTGGCGCCGTGGTTTGAGGAGGTTACGGAAAAACTTTAACCTCGTGCGCCTTGCCCTCCTTTTATAGACGCCTTACAATGGGCTTCTACGAATGGAGGCCCATTAGGACTCAATACCTGGCCTAACCGGATCCAATCCGAATTAGGCTTCAGCCCTAAGTGTGTGACCTATAGGTTCACGTATGTTTAGACATGATGCGAGTATACCTACTCGGTCAATAGTTGGTAGCGACCTCTAGCAAGACGTGCCAACTCCTAAACATACACAAAGATCATATCGACGAACCATCACAACTTTATGTACATGCCAATCCCTTTGCCTCACGATATTTGGTCGAGCTCCAAGCTGACCACTCTTTCTCGATCCCGTGATCCGAATCCCTTACTAGGTTAACTCTTAACCTTAAGTAGCATGGCCATGCATTTCTGGATCCGCTAACTCGAGGCCCAGAGATATCTCTCTCTGTAGAGAGGGCAAATCCCATCTCGACCGACCATGTCTCATGAGCATGCTTCATGACAAAACCGAAAGCTACCTTTATAACTACCAGATTCTGAGTAGCGATTGATAGCCCCTAAGTAGGTCGATTCACATCTCAAGTACATGCGACAATCTCAGGTCTAAGGACAAGGCGTACACATTGTGTAGAGAGAGAACCATAAGTATAATTGTTATGTCTCATGTTGGGTCGGTCCAACCCCATGTTCTAAACATGTGTCCACATTATTGGTTTGACATCTCCATGTCTATGACTCGTGAAACATGGTCATCAACCGATACATGTGCTAATCCATTATTCACGTGTGTCCTCACATGAACTTCGACTAGGGACAACTTTAGAATAACCATACAAGTAAAGAGTTTCACAAACAAGTCACATACTTGTTAATCAACACAAAGGCAATATTCAAGGAACATTTATTAAATCATGGATACAACGAAATATCATCATCTCTATGATTGCCTCTAGGGCATATTTCCAACAAAAGCTAGTCTACACATATAAATCATGATCAATCTAGCAATGAAGCACACATCATGGCAGGATGTAAAGCAATGTAAACATGTCATGAAAGGATAATAATCAAGGCTCCATGTAGTTATATTACAATGCAGAATGCTGAAATGCAAGAAAATCCAGCCCCCCCTCAACATGTGATGCATTTTTAGTTCAAGTTAAGTTATGTCAATATTAAGCTCCAGAAGCTTCCTAATGAACTCCCCCTGAACCAAAGCTATAAAATCGAGAAGCTGGCAAGAAAATCAGAAAAGGCAGTCCTTAAAGCATAGACAAGATATAGAGGATACTATGACTCAGACTGACTCTCATCTACCCCATATGACTCTAGAACTATCAACTGATCATCTAACACACTAAGGAGCAAATAGGTACCCCGTCTACCCGAGAGTGGCCCAACTCTCGCTAGAACCTATAAGAAGTGAGTGAGCTCAACCAAGTAAGAAGAGAACCAGCTAATAAGCAGCATCCTAGAATCACCAGATAAGAGTAAGAAGTCTAAACAGCTAGACAATAGAATCACTCTAATCTATGCTAGAAGGACTAACCCAATGCACCCATATGCAATGCAACAGTAAGGAGTAAGAGCATAATAAAAAAGATAAAGTAGTAAAGCACAAAGCTCCCCCTCACAATAGTCCATAAGGACAAACCACCCCAAGTTCTCCCCGCAGAGCTGAAAACCTAGAGCTATCCAAAGGTTTGGTAAAGATATCAGCCAACTGGTGGTTACTCTCCACAAATTGGAGCACTATGTCACCCTTCTCCACATGGTCTCGAAGGAAGTGATATTTGATATCAATGTGCTTAGTCCGAGAATGCTGCACTGGGTTTTTAGCAATGTTAATCGCAGAAGTGATATCACAAAAAAGTGGAACACCGCCGATAACTCAACCCAAAGTCCCGCAGAGTCGAGACCATCCAAAGCACTGTTTGCAAAGAATGGCGGCAGAACGCACTCGCCTCTGCAGTGGATGTAACACCGAATTGCTTCTCAAGACCGAAAACAAGAGAAGTGTCAATGAATTGGCAGTGCGTAGTGCTCTTCCTATCTATCCTACAACAAAGAAAGTATGCATCCGAGTAGGCTCTCAAGGAAAGACAGAAGAGGAAGAGTACCAGATACCATAGTCAATGGTAGCTCGAAGGTACCGAAAAATGCGCTTCACTGCCTGGCGGTGAGATACGCGAGGAGAAGTCTGAAACCGAGCACAAAGACACACAGCAAAGTGTATATCTAGTCTCGAGGCAGTGAGGTACAAGAGGGAGCCAATCATGCTACGATACTCCTTCTGATCAACTGGATCGTCATCCTCATACCAAGCTCTAGGGGCCTGCTTAAGTCCATACAACGCTTTTGAAAGCTTGTAGACATGGTTTGGGTATTTGGGGTTCTCGAAACCTAGAGGCTGTCTCACATAGACTTCTTCCTCAATAAAACCATTGAGGAAGGCACTCTTTACATCCATCTGGTAAAGCTTGAAACCCTTAGAAGCTGCAAAGGCAAGCATGATTCTAATGGCCTCAAGTCTAGCTACAGGGGCAAATGTCTCCTTAAAATCTAGACCCTCAACCTGGGAGAAGCCCTGAGCTACCAGTCTAGCCTTGTTTTGAACAACCACCCCATCCTCACTCTGCTTGTTCTTGAATACCCACTTGGTCCCAATTGACATTGTGACCTCGAGGGGGCTCAACAAGCGACCAGACCGTGTTTCTCTCAAAATTGTCTAACTCCTCATGCATGGCATTGACCCAAGACTCATCAGATAGTGCATGACTAACATCCTTGGGCTCAAAGGTGGCAACGAAGGCAGAATGGAGACAAAAATGTGATATGCTAGACTTTGAGCGAGTGACGCGCTCAAAGAGGTCTCCAATCATCTGCTCAGAAGGATGATCTTTCTGGATATATCTAGAGGGTCCTGGATGAGAAGAAGAAGTGGCCTCTACCTCATGAGCTGAAGAGGTAGGAACAGAGACACTAGCTCCAGAGGAAGCAGAAGGCATGGGCTGATCACCTCGAGGTGCGGTGGAAGACGGCACCTCGGGTGGAGGATGAGTCACTGGATCAGGTAGACAACCCTCATCTCCATCCTCCTCATCGTCCACAAAGATGGGCTTGGACTGCTCTAAAGAACCTGAGGTATCGGGCCTAGTCCCCGGACTGGCCTCGTCGAAAGTCACCTCACATGTCTCTACCAACTTACTAGACTCGTAGTTCCAGACCCTATACGCCCGCGAAGAAGCCGAGTAATATAGAAAGATACCATCACAAGAACGTGACTCGAACTTATCTAGGTTCCCAGACTTCAAAATGAAACACTTGCAACCAAATACACGAAAATGCGAGACACTGGGCTTTCGCCCATATCTCAACTCATAAGAAGTGCGATGCAAATGTGCCCGAAGAAAAACTCTGTTCGAAACATGGCACGCGGTCGCAATAGCCTCAGCCCAAAACTTTCTCGGTGTAGATTACTCATCGAGCATCGTCCTGGCCATCTCGACCAAGGTACGGTTCTTTCTCTCCATGATGCCATTCTGCTGTGGGACGTGCGGAGAAGAGAACTAGTGCTCTACACCTGTCTTGTCACAGAACCTCTCAAAGTAGGAATTCTTGAACTCCGTGCCATTGTCACTGCGGATCGCTCGTAAGGCACTCGGAAGCTCAACAGAAAGCCTACTGAAAAGACCTCGGAAATGTGTAAACGTCTCATCCTTCGAGGTTAAGAAAAACACCCAAGAGGACCTCGAGAAATCATCGACCACGACAAGAACATACCACTTCCCTCCTGCTGACTGCACTCGAGCTGGTCCAACTGTGTCCATGTGGAGCAACAATCCAGGTGCATCGGTCATAATCACTGTGACCGGAGGGTGAGAAGCCGCAACCATCTTGCCGTGCCGGCAAGGAGCACAAAGTAGATCTTTGACCATTTTGAGTTTCGGCAGACCACGAATGAGATCATGGCCGCTAACTCGGGTCAAATGGTCAAATCCAATATGACCAAGTCTCCTATACCAGAAAGAAAGGTCACGGGACTCAGAAGCGACCAAACACCGGAGAGGATCACCAGAAGACTCAGAAAAATTAGCACGAAAGATCCTCCTATAACGAGAAATCTCGCAAACTAGACTACCCGAAGAATCAAGAATTTTGCAAGCATTTTTCTTAAAACTCACCTCGAAACCATCATCGGTAAGCTGTGAAACAGAAAGAAAATTATACTGCAGCTTACTAACCAAGGCAACATCTTTCAAAATGAAAGAATCATTAACGCGCACTGTACCTTTGATGATGACGCGCCCAGATGAAGCGTCTCCAAAAGTGATCGTCTCATCACCTGGAGCGCGAGCTAGGGAAGAGAACCAACGAGAATCTCCGGTCAGGTGTCGAGAACATCCGGAGTCAACAAGCCAAACCTCTCTCTTCCCCGCCCGGTGAACCTGAGTCAACGAGAGAGTAAAGTCTCAGTATTGGGGTAAATCAAGAGTGATTTTGGCACCCAATACTGAGTAACACATCGAGTAGAAGAAGTAGCCACACACGACTGACATCTATCTACCCTACGCTCTCTGTCGCTCAAGGAAGCAGAAGGTCTCTGTGCAGACCTGAAGCTGTTGCTGGGTCCGACTACTACAGGAGAGCGAGTTGGAGCACCAGCAACACGCTGATCTTGCCGCGGGTAGCCATCTCGACGTGGAAAATGAGATCTACCCTCAGAACGGCGGAAGTCACGACCAAAGGGAGCATGAGGACGAAAACCAGAAAACTCAGAAAAACCAAGTCCTCGATGCTGCCCAAACCCATCAGAAACAACTGAAGCAAACCTAGAACTCGTGTTGGCCTTAGGTGCACTCAAGGTCTGGGGCTGACCCTGAATACGCCTAAGAGCTGCAACACGGTCTCTACGCACGATCTTGGCGTGCCGGAAGCATCGCTCGATCAAGTGTCCATCCTTCTGACAGAAGGTGCAATGATACTTCACCTTCTGAGAGGTAGAAGTAGCATGATGAGGCTTCGCCTTCTGAGAAGCCGAAGCTGCAGAGGGAATCATCTCGCTGTCAGAAATCCCTTGGACAAAGCCCGCTGACTTAAATTGGACTTTCTCAGCCCTGGGCTCAATCTCGATAACACCTGGTGCTATGGGTCTGAGCACAGCAGTGGATGCTTCCTCATGTCCTCATAGAAATCGTATCCTAGACCTTGATTAAATTTGCAAATCTTGGACTGGTCTAGAATAAGATTCAGCTTCTTCTTGCCTCCTACAAATCTCTTGAGAGTGTTCATAAGATACTGACACTCCCGATAGAGAGAGGTGCAAAAAGAGCAGGGGAAGAAGGAACAATAGCAGAGGAACGAATGGCTTGTGCACGCACAGCTGACTCAGAAGGGACAGTCCTACTGCTAGACAATTGGTTCATGTCACTAGGCGTCTCTACCTCACCCTTGGGCTTCTCCCCCATAGCAGCACACACATTACAAGCAGAAGATGGCTTCTCTAGAAGGTCCTTAGTTAGCTTCACGCATTTTTCATCCAAAGCAATCAAATCAGATTTTAGTTTGTTACAATTAATGCATGGTGAGCTAACAGGGTCCTTAGAAGCATGTTGAGCCAATCTGTTATTATCATTAACTAATTCTTGAAACTGTTTGGAGACAGATTCAAGTTCTGCAGTAAGCTTGGGACAATTCACACATGAAGCAATAGGCTCACGAAGAAAAGCTTGTAACTTAACAATTTTATGATCTGCCCGTTTTAGGTTCATCTTCAAATTATTGCAATTTTCACAAGTCTCAGGCAGATCGAGAAGCATAGTATACAAACCTCTAAAAGCATTGTCCTTATCCTCACATGAGGTGCAAGATATAGTCTCAACAGTAGTAGATGAAGGAGGAACTACCCTACTCATCTCAAGTTCAGAAAGAAGACTAATATTCTCCACCTTAATCATATCGAGCTCAGAGGACACACTATCATGCAAGGTCCTTAGCTTCTCCATGTCATCCAGCAAAGCAGTACACACATCACAATCGTCACGGGAGGGAGCAGATCTAAGTGAAGTAAGCTCCCGTGACAAGCTCTCTACTTCCTTCTCCAACTCGCTAACCCTAGTTCTAGATCTAGCATGGAATTTACCTAGCTTAAGAAAATCATCATTAAGTTGGTCGATGAAGGGTATACCTCGTCGAGTCGAGTACAGCCATTGTCGCTCGATTCGCCCTCAAGGGCCATGAAGCACATGCCGGAGAAGTCGTCGCCACCCTTGGGATCTTGCTCGTCTGTCCCATCATCGTCGTCGCCCTTGGGATCTTGCCTGAGGTCGAGGTCGTCGAAGGCGGTGAGGACGCGGTGGAAGAGCTTCTTGGCTTTGCCAAGGTCGCGGAACTTCTTCTTGCCTTGTGCGTGAACTGGAGTCTTCTTGTTGCAGTTCTTGTCGATGTAGTTGTTCTTGCTCGAACCGCCGTAGTCACCTTTGCCCTTCCCCAGCTTGGGGCAGTTCGCTCGAATGTGGTTGGGGCCACCACACTCGAAGCAGATCACGGGTCCTCCTCTCTTTCCGTCCCTCCTCCTCTTGTAAGCATGGGAAAATTTCTGGGCTAGGAGGGCTAACTGGTCATCTGCGAGCTGCTCTAACTGATCATCAGTTATGTCACAGAGAGCAGCAAAAGAGAATCCACAAAGCGAATCAGAAGAAAGATCAGAAGCTGAAGTGGGATCGGTGACTAAAGCCATCGACTACGACTTTGATTTACGAGAGACAATGTCAATCTCGTGAGTCTTGAGGCGTGAGTACAACACATCAAGAGTCAAAGTCGAGAGGTCGGTGGTGTCCTTGATGGTAGTCACCTTCATCTCCCAAACCCACAAATCAAGAGCCGCGAGCATCTGACGAGCGTTGTCCGAGTCGGGGTATGTGAGACCGACCGCTCGAAGGTTGCTCAAGATCTTGTGAAAACGCGCAAAGCACTCATCGAGGGACTCACCAGCGAGCATTTCAAACTTGTTGTAATCTCGCTTAAATTGGTCCTATCAGATTGTCTTGATCTGGGTGGTGCCCTCATGGTATGCGTCGAGGGTCACCCAGATGTCGAAAGCCGACGTGAAATGAGAGATGCGGTCAAACTCGCTTCGGCTCAACCCCTGGATTATGATCTTCCTTGCCTTCGGATTTGCCTCAACATCATGCATGTTTCCAGTGTTGATGTTCTCATCGGCAGGAACAACATATCGTACTTTGACCTTCCGCCAGATGGCGTAGCCCTGAGCCTGTATGTAGGTCTCCATCCGACTCTTCCAGAAGGGATAGTCGATCCCATCAAAGATCGGGGGCTTGGTCGAGTACTTGTCTGTCGCCATGGCTCTAGAGACCGGTCAAGATCTACAAGAAAGAGCTAACCGGTTCTGATACCAATTGTTGGACCGAAATGACGACAGAGGGGGGGGGGTGAATGTCAACTTTAAAAACTTGCTCCCAAAAGAACTTACTCAAACTTCTCCGATAGCAACCAATGCTATGAAGAAGAGGTCAAGATCTCTACTAGGAACAACACTCACAGAGAAAACACAGAGGCAAAAGGAAAGACCAATGAAGAAAAATCCAAATGGGCACAGCTGGAAAAGGGCAGGCCGGTCAGACCGCTTAGCCAAAGCCGATCAGACCGCCGGCTCAAGGCCGGTCTGACCGCCGGCAAATGGCCGGTCTGACCAGTTCCTTATGGCCGGTTTGATCGGTGGCTTCTTGCCGGTCTGGCCGCAGGCCATTCAGCGGTCCGACCGCCCGTCGAGGTTCAGAGCTGACAACAGAGAGGCAAATTCAGACAACTACTTCCAGATTCCATACTGCAGAGAAATTGGAAGATGCTTATGGTTTTTCTCAGCCCAGAACTGCAAGAAAGTAACCACAATAGCAAGAGGAGCCTAGGGATCAAGAGAATCCATCTCAAAACCAAGAATTGAGGAGATTCCCTAAAATCTGAAAAATCATCAAGAGCTGCACTAAAACTCAAATTGCCATCTAGCCTTTGATCCTTTGGCCATGAAACTTTGAGAAAAGCTAATTAATAGCCTCTGAACTTTAGATACCAAGTTTCATGCCATCTCATGAGGGGAATCAAGATTCTCACCAAAACCCTAGAAAAGAAAAGGAAGAACAGAGGAGCCCAAACTGCAAAAACTGAGATTAAACAAGGTTTGCTCGTAGGATTGACTAGCCAAATGGCTTTTGGGCATCTCCTAGATCACATCAACCCATTTTGCCACCCCTCAGCAAGAATCAACACAAGAACTGAAAATCAAGAAATCAAGCATAGAGAGTAACGAAGAGCAAAAACTAATAGAGATACACGAGCTCGATCAAACTTAAACCAAATCATCTCAGATTGATATTGAGGAAAAGAGATACATGATTACATAGGAGAATCAACTCACATCCTCTCTACTTCCCCATACATGCTTGAATGATCAAGAACCCATCTCCCTATCTCTCAAGAACACACAGAGGGAGGAGAGAAACGAGGGAGACACACACTGCTGCCCTCAACTACTCTTCAACAATTAAAGCCTCAAAGGAAAACAACCTCCCAAAGGCTCTTTTGACTCAAACAAAACCCTAACTCTCTCCCACAGCCATGCATACAACCAGAAATTCACTCCTATTTATAGCCTTTGGCTAACGGGTCTCCAACCCGTTACGCCCGCTAAATCCCGAACAGGACCGCCTCCACCGGTGCAGCTTTACATTTTTATCGAAACGCCCCTCCTGCACCTTCCGGGAAGCTTCCGCGTTCCTTGTCATCCAAGCCTCGCAACCACCTCGAGTCTCCGCCGTCTTTGACACATCCGACCGTTCTGACCTCGACACCGCCCGTGTCTAGTCCGATCAGCTCGTGTCTCGCCACGACTCCGACTCGACGTCCTACAGCCATCACAGACAAGAAACACATCACATAGCACAACTCGATACATGAAAGCATAAATAGCATCAATGAATCGTAATTACGCATGAAAGAGCCAAAACCTGTCGAAACAGAGGAATAAGCATCCTAAGCCCATACGACCAGAATTGACCAAGTCTGACCTAACCGATTGCACCACGCAATGACAAGGCACGAACCTCACAAACAAAACTCGACTTTCCTAAAACCGTTGTCAATTACTCATCACACACTCGGGGTCACCTCCACATGGTCCATCAGTTGGCAACCAGCTCCATGAGTTCATCCTCTGCAGCTATAGCTCTTTCTTCTTCCCTTATCCCTAGTCTAAGGCTGTTCACAGCTCCTGACCGTGGATCAGGGAACCACTAGAAGCAGGGGGGAAACCATCAAGCATAAGCCATAGGACTTAGGTGAATTCTTCCCTCTTGGATCCCACTGCCTAGCTTCTATTCTGCAGCAGCAAAGTAATACATCTTGCTGCAGGTTGAAGCTAAGGAAGCAGCAGTAGGAAGCATCAAGGAAGAAGGCACCTGAGAGCATAAAAACTAGAAACTATAGAAGAAATCAATTAGACCTAGGAGGAGACCAGTAGGAAGGGAAATGAAACAAGAACCAACAGCCATTTGTTGCATCACCACCTCACAGATATACACATCATAGACCTTAAGACAATCATGATGTATGTTGAGTATATTGAAACATTTGATATAACTAAATGCTCGAGCGTTACGTGAGGTCCAAGTATGCATGTGCAAACCTTTTTTCATCAGCGCGAAAGTACACATAGAACACAAACCGCAGTCTCACAAAAAATAAACAAAGTGCCCAGAACATGGACCAATAAAAGCGCATCAACAATAAATAAATAAACTACCATCAACACCTACATGCTGATACGCGATGGATCAAATTACAGGGGAACGTCCATAGGGATGCTGCCGTACAAAGGCTGACTTTGTGGGCTAGCATTCTTGCAAGGTGTAGGGAGCTTCAGAAAACTTACATGGGCTATTATTTAATAAATTTAGATGGTCAGGAATGCAGCACGCACAGTTCTAATATTGTAGTGCAGAAGAGACGTCTAAAAAAAGCAAAAGATGAATGTACCATGGAGAGCTGCTACCTGTTGGCTGTTATGAATATTGTGTATCTATTCATGAGGCCCAAAGGGCAATATATAGAGTACAAGAGGGGTATACAGAAGGAATACAAGGCATATAAGGAAACAAATATCAGTCCTATTCTATCTCCTATTCTATCCTTAACACTCCCCTCAAACTCATGGTGGATCACACACACTGAGTTTATAGAGAAAATACAAATGTTGTGCTCTGTGGCTTTGTGAAGAAGTCAGCAATCTGTAACTCTGAGGACACAAACTGAAGAGAAAGAACACCCTCCTGCACTTGGGAGCGAGTGCATGAAGCATCCACACCAATGTGCTTGGTGAGCTCATGCTTCACTGGATCACGGGCAATACTGATAGCTCCAGTACTGTCAATCATAAGGGTTGTAGGTCCCCTCACAGGTACACCAAAATCCGCAAGTAGCCATCTCAACCAAGTAATCTCTGTTGTCACAGCTGCCATAGCTCTCAACTCAGCCTCTACACTCAAACGGGAAACTGCAGTCTGCTTCTTTGTCTTCCAGGCAATCAGGGAGGAGCCAAGAAAAACACAGTAAGCAGAAAGAGAACGACGATCAGAAGGATCACTAGCCCAGGTCGCATCAGAGTACGCGTGAAGCTGGAGTGAGGTGGAGCTAGGGAAAAGCAAGCGACGAGAGATGGTCCCACGCAAGTAGCGAAGAACACGAAGAAGATGACTGTAGTGAAGATGAGTAGGACAAGCCATGAACTTACTCAAGATATGGACAGCATGAGCAATATCAGGACGAGTGCTCACAAGATATACCGAACTCCCAACAAGATGGTGATACCGAGTAGGATCCTCAAGAAGATCACCATTAGTAGCACGAAGCTGAAGAGAGAGCTCCATAGGAGTCTTAGCAGTGCGATTATTAGTCAGACCAGATCGATTAAGAAGATCCTGGACATACTTCTGCTAGGAGAGGTAGTAACCCTCAGGCGTGAAAGAAACCTCAATCCCAAGGAAGTATATAAGTAAGCCAAGGTCGGTCATCAGAAACTGCTCACTGAGATGCTTCTTCACATATGTGATGAATGAGGGATCGTCACCAGTAATGAGCATATCATCCACATATAGAAGAAGCAGTGTCCTACCTCGAGGTGAGCCATGGATAAAAAGAGCACGATCATGGGCACTGACAGTGAAACCGACATCGGTGATCACTAAGGTAAAACGTGCAAACCAGGCACGAGGGGCCTGTTTTAGGCCATAAAGAGCACGACGAAGATGGCAGACATGACCAGCTGGAACAGAATACCCGGGTGGTGGCTGCATGTAAACCTCCTCATGTAAGACGCCCTTAAGAAAGGTATTTTTAACATCCAGCTGAGAGATAGACCACCGGCGAACAGAAGCAACCAAAATAAGAGTGCGAACAGTGGTCATATGAGCAACAGGAGCAAACATCTCATCGTAATCTCGACCATACTCCTGCTGAAAACCACGAGCCACAAGACGAGCCTTGTAGCGCTCAATAGTACCGTCTGACCTGGTCTTAATCTTGTACACACACTTGCACGTGATAGGACGAGCGTGCATAGGTGTCGGTACAATATCCCAAGTCTCCGTACGATGAAGCGCATCAAGCTTCTTTGCCATAGCGAGCTGCCACTCAGTATGAGAAGCAACCTCACGATAAGAACTAGGCTCAGTGACAGAGAGAGCATGAGCTGTCGAAGTAAAATCAAGACGATCAGGAGGCCGAATGGTTGCCCGGTAACGAAGGGCGTAACGAGGAGCATCATTAGATGAATCATACGTCGGTGTCAGCATGAGACCAAGAGAGGGATCTGGTGAAGTACGAGGACGTCTGGAGTAGTGCACCCCAGAGAAATGAGACGGTGGTGCCATAGGAGCAAGAGGCGGTGCTGTAGGAGGCAACACAGGAGGTGAAGGTACCGAAGGCGGGGAAAGAGGGGAAATGGGTGAGAAGTCAGGGAGAGACAATCAGGAGATCGTCTCGATGGTGGAAGCAATGTGAGGAGCCGAATCTCGATAGAAGAAAGGTCGAGATTCATCAATGACAACATCTCGTGAGATCCTAATCCATTGAGTAGAAGGATCATAGTAACGATAACCCTTATGCTCAGAACTGTATCCAAGAAATACACACTCGACTGATTGGGCTGTCAGTTTAGTGCGCTCACAAGGCGGCAACAGAACAAAACAGGTGTAGCCAAAAACACGAAGATGACTGTACTGGGGGCTCTAGAATAGAGACGCTCTATAGGACAGACATCCTTAAGAGCAGTGGAACGCTGCATATTAATGAGATATGCAGCCGTAGAAACAGCCTCAGCCCAGAACTGTGGGGGAACATGAGAAGCAAGAAGAAGGGTGCGAGCAGTCTCAATCAAATGACGATGCTTGCGTTCAGCAACCCCATTCTGAGCATGGGCACCAGGACAAGAAGACTGATAAAGAGTGCCCTGCTCAGAAAGAAATTGTCTGAATGCCCTAGAACAATACTCGCCAGCAGAATCACAGCGAAAAGACGAATAGAGCACTCAAACTGAGTACGAACCATCATGGCAAAGCTACGATAGATTGCAAGAAACTGACCACGATTAGACATAGGGAAATGCCAAGTAAAACAGGAATAGTCATCAATGAAAATAACATAGAATTTATGCCCGCCTTTGGAGATAATAGGCGCAGGTCCCCATACATCTGAATGAACTAAATCAAAAGGACGAGAAGACAAGGACTCACTAGAATGATAAGAAAGTTGTAGCTGCTTGCCTAGCTTACAACTTCGACAAAACATGGATGTGTCAACAGTAACACGTCCAAGGACACCCTGACGATCTAATGACGAAAGACGAGACCCACACAGGTGACCTAAACGGTGATGCCACTGTGCAAAAACTCCAGAGGTGGTGGCAACAGTGGCAGTGGAGGTAGACGTGGCGGGAGACATGGTAGGAGCAACTGAAGTGGACAGAAGATGAAGACGGTTGAGAATGTAGAGACCCTGACGATCCCTATGACGCCGGCCAGTCCCAAGTATCATCCTTGTCTGTCGATCCTGAATGAAACAGGTGTGAGAGTCAAAACCAACCCTACAACCAAGGTCAGTGAGCTGTCCCACTGAAAGAAGCTGCATGGTTAGTTGGGGAACATGAGAAACAGCTGGAACAGAAAATTAGTGGTCAAAAGAGTGCCCTGATAGCTAACAGACAAGGAAGTACCATCCGCAGTCTGTACAGAGATAGGAAGGGCAGGAGGTCCCACTGAAATGAGAGATGTGGAATCCGGTGTCATGTGAAAAGAGGCACCAGAATCTAGAACCCAAGAGGTACTTGGGGGAGACGTCTGAGCTAGACTAGTAGAACCCGCTGAGCTATGAGGGAGGTGCTGAAGTAGAGCCTGGCAGAGCTGCTGAACAGAGTCACCTCGCTGAGATCCTCATGAGCTGGGCTGTCCTCCTGTGAAGGAAGGGCCTCCCTGCCCCCATTGGATCATCCACCCCCACGCACCTTATTCCGCTTTTTTCGCACCGCACAACTCTGGTAATCATGCCCGAAGTTCTTGCAGTAGTTGCATTGAACTCCAGTTGGTGCAAAGGCAGGAGCGGAAACAGGCACCTGGGAAGGAACCGTAGTCGTAGCAGGAATCGTCGGTGTGGTCGAACGAGCAGCAAGCACAGTCGGAACGGACTGTGCTGCTAACCCGAGACGAAGCTCCTCAGCCCGAAGTGTCCAAAGAGCCTCGGTGACAGTCGGTCGTGGCGAGCGGCTCAACAGTTGAGCTCTAACAGGCTCAAACTCTGGGCGAAGACGGCAGACGAAATCATAAAGACGAAGGCAATCATGATCCGCCTTCTGAACTTTGTGGCACTCCCGGAATAGTGGAGAAGCCAGCTCATCTATCTGTCGCTAGAGACTAACTAGAGCTCAGAAGAAGTCGTCGACGGAAGAATCTCCCTGGCGAAGCGTCTCCAACTCACGCTGAAGCGAAAAGAACTGAGCATCACTGCTCTGCTGGTATCGCTCACGCAAGTACTCTCAGATCTGTCGCGTAGACTACAGACCAACAATATTTGGCTGAATGGAATCGTCAACGCTGACAACAAGGATGGCACGAACACGGGCCTCATCAGCACACCAGCGCTCGAAAGCGTCAATGGCATACTGAAAAACCTCATCAGCAGCGTCAGCAGCAGCATCAGCCTCTGCCTTCTTCTTAGCAGCCTCATATGCTCCAGGATGTACAGAAGTAGGCTGCCTAGGAGGAGGCTGAACCAGCGGTGGCGGAGAAGGACGAGCACTGGTAACATGTCCCCAAAGGCGAAGACCATCAAGCGTGATCTCCATGAGGGAAGACCATAACCTGTAGTTCATTCCATGGAGATTTGTTCCCGAGAATGGGATCGCAGCAGGTGGAATGGAAGCCATCGGTAGGCGGCGCTGGACGACGCGGCGACCAAGGCAACGAAGTCTAACAGGCAGCGCTGGACGGCGTGGCGGTTAGAACAACATTTTTTTTGCTCTTTTTTTTCCTTTTTTCCTTTTTTGGTTAACTATAAAAGCTGGCCTGGCTGAAGTGAAGTGAAGTGAACCGCTTCACTTCAGTCAAGCTTTCGGCCGCCAGTAAGCGTCTGGCGGCTGTGCAAGCGGTGGCGGCGATGGCGGTCTTGTGGCGCGCCCGATGCGATGACGGCCCGGCGCAGCGACGGAGGCGGCGGCGGCAGCGCGCATCGGCGAGAGCGGCGGCGGATCCGCAACGGCGCAGCGAGGCTACGTCGCCGGATCGATGGCGCGCGGGCCGAGGCGACCCGCGGCAACGGCCGAGCGGCGGCGACGGGCGGCGACGGAAGAGTCGATCGCGAGCGACGGCGGATCCGGTAGCCCGGCGTTGGCGGCGAGCAACAAACACTCGGGCGTTGGCGATTCGTGCGGCGGAGCAGCAGAACTACTCGGCGACGGCGGCTCGCGGCGGCGGCGGTGGCGGCTCGGCGGCGGTGGCCGGCGCGCGCGGCTCGAGCGAGCAGCCGGGCATTGGCGGCGGTTGCACGGGCAGGTGCCCACGCGGCGCGGCGAATGCGGAAGTAGATCGAGGTTAGGGTTTTAACCTAAGCTCTGATACCATGTTATGAATATTGTGTATCTATTCATGAGGCCCAAAGGGCAATATATATAGAGTACAAGAGGGGTATACAGAAGGAATACAAGGCATATAAGGAAACAAATATCAGTCCTATTCTATCCTTAACATTGCCAACAATGGAGTTGTTCCTCGGTCGAAACGCCAGGCAATATACTCGACTATTCGGCACTCGTAAACGATTCCGTGGTTGCTGAGGTTGAATTGGGCGCCGTCTCCGAAGCAGAACAATTGTGCCCTCTTTGGTGAAGGGTAAGACTACTAGAAACTGTAAGGGTGGTTGCCATTACAGTTTCTAGTAGTATTTCTGTGAGCGCTCCAACAAATTCTCCTCTATCTTCCTGGGACCATTTGCAAGGGTAAGACTGACTGTCTGGATCACTAAAATTATGCAGCTTCCATGAAATATGCTCCATTGCAATTGCTATGCAGCAATCTTTTCAGACCAGAAAATAAAAGGGTTAATAAATCTCTACATCTGTATCATCTATGTTTCAGCATAACAACTTACAAGGACATCCTTCCTTGAAGTGCTAGAGAAACTGCTATCTACACCCTTCACATAATTGGTAGATTTGAAAGATGACTTTGAGGAAATACGCAAGCTTGGCTTCAAAAAATCTTGTGTCTCATACTTGGCTCTGTGTATTAAAAGGACAAAAGATTAATATTGAAATAATTCTGATGACATTACAGAGTATGAAATGGAACAATTATCAAACCTTATAAATTTGGTCCTATATTCCATCGTTGAATCCGGTTTGGGGTTTGGGTAATCTTTTTCGAAGAAATGCCTCATAAATTGAATTTGTATATGAGTTTCCACCAACCTCAACCATGGAGTCAATGTCACTATTAGACCAATCATCCAAAGTCACAGATAAAACCTGATAAAGAACAAGTGGAAGAATGAAGATGGATTTGAAGGTGCCCTCACATATTAGGTACAGTCTAAGGAAAAAATCATACAAAATCCATGCATATAGGTGTATTGGGATAATTATTTTGGAAGAACTCAAATTGACGACGAAATTTCCAGTTGTTAAAATAACCTTTGAAATATCTGGTCTAAGGGCCCTGTGAACATCTCCACACTTTTAAGTAAAGAAATACTCCAATATTTGTAGACCTGAAATAAACAATAAACAAAGCTTATATAAATTTAAGATAGAATGAGTGCAAAATCAAAAAAGGGTCTGTACTTGCTTCAGTGTACGGTTATTGTACACACATGGCTATGATAGAAAAGCTATGTATGTATTGATGTATTTTCACGTAATAAATTTATTGTCCAATTTATCTATGTAAAATAAAGAATAATTCTCTAGAAAATCCATGAAAAACTCTCTCTTCTAAAATGGAAAACATGATAAGTGCTTATACAGAAATAAAGCCTTCATCTGGGTAACAATGCCACTCACGCCCATTTGGGATCAGGTGTACCACAATCAGCACATATCCGATTATCGCTTTTTATCATGAGATCCTTCAACTTTCTTGTTTTGCCTACACATGGTGAAAAATTATCCAAACACTGGCATCAGGTATATCAGCAGCTCCTATGGTTCTAAAATAACAACATGACACATGGTATATAATCTAGTAGCTAGGATATGCTACGCACCTAGAATAGGTTTGGTTGACTTGACGCGTTGATAGCAATTAGCAGTACTCATCTTTGCGGTGTAACCTTGGATAACAACACCATCAAACATCTTACACCTGAAGAAAACAACAAAGCAGGAGTCAATGATCAAAATTAAAAAGGAAGAAGGCTATGGTAAAATATTTCTAAACGTTTCCAAGTTCAAATAAGATAATCTCTAGTTTTTATCTCACAAGAACACGCCTCTATGATGCATGAGAACCAGTGTTCAGCTGCCAGGCCCTCAACGAAAAATGAGGTTTTCATTTGTCAATGGAAGCCAAATTTAAGAAGGTAGTCCAATAAACGAACAAAATCACATGCTCTGGGGACAGCCTGGTTATTGAAATGAAATATTAAAACATACAAGAGAGCTAGTTCTGGGGCTGAAACAGATTTGGAAAATCTAGGGTACCAAGCTCACAAAGTCGATTCGTCAGTCTCCTCAACGGTATTACCAAGGTAATAATAGCCAAGAGGATGAAGGCGGTGGGGGGCAGGATGGGAGGAGGGAGTCAGCCTCAGAGGCGTGGAGAGGGGAGAGGTGGTCGGGGATGCGTAGGGGCGGGATCATGGTGGGGGAGAGTGATCCTGGTGAGAGGTCAGAGGCAGACGGCGACGACACGGCGGGCTCGGAGTTGGTGACACAGCCGACCTGGCGGAACTGGGGCTCCACGCCCTCGGAGGCGCGCGGCGGCCTGAGGAGATCCATCGCCTCGTCAGTGCAGAAGGGACAGGAAAGGAGAAGGGCGGCGGGGCTCTGGGAGCTGGGATTCCGTCGGCTGTTGGGCTTCGGAGTGTCTTGATGCAACGGAGGAAGGAGGAGGCGGCGCGAGGAAGTGGGAGGGGGCAGCGCGGAGCAGTTTGGGTGGGTGCGCGGAAGGACAGGGTGCTGCGATCAGGTGGGAGCACGGAGGAGTGGGGGGAGGAGGAGGCTGCGGTGCGGGGCTGGGAGTCGATGGCGACGCTGCGCGGTGGGGAGGGCGGGAAGGAGGAGGAGGAATGCGTGTGAGTGAGATAGTATCATACCTGTCCACTGGGCCGTGCCAGGCCAGCACGGCACGGGCCTAGGCTCGGCACGGCCCGTTAAGGCCTGTGTAATAAACGGTCGTGCCGTGCCGGCCCGCGGGGCGCGGTGCAAGCTCAGGCACGGCCCGATGCCGTGCCGTGCTGGCCCGGGCACGGTTAAGGCTAAACAGGTCGTGCCGGCCCGGCCAACCCGTTTAGCCGAAAAAAGAAAAAATTAAGAAAAATGTAGAAAATTAAGAAAAATTTTAGAAAATTCAGAAAAAATCAAAAAATATAGAAAACTGTAGACATTGTTAATCATAAAAATAAATATTTGCAATAACATAATGAGCTTTATTAACTTATTAAATTACATGGCATGGCTGCCTCATTAAAAACTTTACCAAGTAAAAACTCAACTTGAGAAAACCTTGGTAAAGAAAAAATAGTACAGCCTATAAAGCTCATTAGTGACTACATGTGAGGAAAAATATTGAAAATCCTATTCATTGCTATCTAAATACAAATTCTCAAAAGATTCTTCTAAATCTCTGTTATCTGCAGTATGTTGGAGTCTTGATTCAGTTTGTTCCCAGTCTTTGACGGTCAGAAGGACTTCGACCATCTCGTTGGAGAGACTTGTTCGACGCTCCTCAATTATTCTTCCAGAAAGACTGAATGCTGACTCCGAGGAGACTGTAGAGACAGGAACAGTCAACACATCCCGCGCTATTATGGATAGCACTGGATATGATACCTTCTGGGTTTGCCACCATGAGAGGATGTTCAACTCCTGCTCGAAGCTGACGCTATCACTGTTGAGATAGCTTGATAGGTCTCCAGTGTTTTGTCGCCTTCCTCCTCCTAACTGATGTCTACCTGCACCCACACGAGAACTAGACGAAGAACCAAAAATCTTGCCCCATTGCATAGCCCCCCTAGAGGTGCTAGGGACTACCGGGGGTCTTTCCAAACGCACAGACCCAAACTTATTTTCATATTTATCATATACCTCATATAATTTATCCTTAACTAATGTATAGTATGAACAATAGTCTAAACTGTTGAGATAGCTTGATAGGTCTCTAGTGTTTTGTCGCCTTCCTCCTCCTAACTGATGTCTACCTGCACCAGCACGAGAACTAGACGAAGAACCAAAAATCTTGCCCCATTGCATAGCCCCCCTAGAGGTGCTAGGGACTACCGGGGGTCTTTCCAAACGCACAGACCCAAACTTATTTTCATATTTATCATATACCTCATATAATTTATCCTTAACTAATGTATAATATGAACAATAGTCTAAACCGGTAGCCTCACTTAAAACTTGTAAAACATTTATAAATTCTTGGAGTTTGGCCCTAGGATCCAAAATAAAAGTGAATGCATATAAAATAGGAATTTCTCTCCAATATTTTAAAAACTTAGTTTTCATGGCAACTACGGTATCCCGTAGTATAGGATCATTTTCAAAAGCCTTTAGGTGAGTGGCAATTTCAACAATATTACGAACAATTATAGGAGATGTAGGGAGTATACTCCAGAAAGACAAAGTGTAGCTTTATGAAAAATTTCTAAAAAGGAAAATATTTTTTCACGAACAACCCAATCGTCCTCAGTAAGTTCAGGGTCTCTAACTTGGGTTCTACTGGAGGAGCTATGAGATTGATGCCTTTGGGTGTGAAGGAAAACAGATAAGGTGCTCTTATATGGCAATATATGTTTAAGCATAAGGTAAGTAGAGTTCCATCTAACAGGCATGTCTAAACCAAATTTTCTACGATGAACATTCATTGCTACGCAAAAACTCTTATATAGGGCTATTCGTTGGTTAGAACAATTAATAAATGAAATTGCATCCCTAAAAGAATCAATACAAGCATTTAATCTTTTTAAACCGGATTTAACAATAAGATTAATAATACGACAAGCACAACGTTGATGCAATAAGAAAGAGTGTGCATAAGTATTAAACAAAGGAGTAAGAATTTCCATAGATTTAGTGTTTGCAGCAGCATTATCTAAAGTTATAGAAAAAATCTTATCCGTGAGGCCAAAATCTTCTACAACTTTAATAATATTTTCTGCAATATTTTTAGCACTATGTGAAATATTAATTAATTTCAATCCTATAATTCTTTTTTCCATTATCCAGTCATCACTAACATAATGAGGAACAACACTAATATAATCCTCTCTAGCCCTACCACTCCATATGTCAGAAGTCAAAGCAATAGAGAATGTACAGGTATGAAACATTTCTTTCAATTTATCACGACAATTGTTATAATATTAAATTAAATCTCTAGTTGTTGTTTGCCTAGATACAGCACTAAATCGAGGGTTATGAGCAGTCCTAATATATTTTTGGAAAACATCAGACTCACCAAAATTTAAAGGTAAATCTTGAGAAGCAATTAATCTACAAAGATATTCTCGAGCTACCTCTGGGTTGTACTCCCACGTACGTACCAAACCGTCGGGGTTATATTGCAGCTGTGTGTGGCGCATTTGTATTCCTTGCCTTTTTTTTGTAGCTTGCAGCATGTCATTGTAGATGACCCGTCCCACCTGAAGATTTTGCAGTCAATTCATTATCACAAATTTTACAAACAGCATACCTCACCGAAGTCCCATCATCGTCGGTCTTGAACTTCTTGTCAAAATCATTCCAAACTGTTGATGTACTAGCTCTTGTTCTTTTTGCACCCATGCTTTGGGTCGTGGATGCACTTGTTGAGCCAGCAGAAGATGGATCGATTGGACCCTGCGCCACTGGGGCCGTCGTTTCTTCGGCATCTCCAGTTTGTTGTACATGTGGACCTTCCGCGGATGGATATGCTTGTTGAAACAATTGCATATCCTCCGCCGAGAGGCCGAATTCGGAGAGTTAAAAATCGTAGTACTCCATTAAATCAACTGCAAATTGAAATAGTAAAGAACGATTAACTTACTATTAAACCAACAAACAATAGCAAAAAATTAAATCAATGAATAATAGCAAAAAACTAAAATAAGATAGCACTATTACCTCCTTTGCAGCTCTCACAAAAATCTTTGAAGATTTTTGAATTTTCGGAATTTTGCCCGAATTTGCACCACATTTGCGCAAACACTTTCAGATTTTTCACAGATAAACTGAGAGAGGAGAGTAAGGATTGAGGTGTGGAAAATGGAGGCCAGATGCCCCCTATTTATAGAAAAAAATTCAGATTTTTTCCGAATTTTTTGCTATTTTTTTCGAATTGTTTACCCTCCAACGGTCGAAAACGGCTATTTTTTTCGAATTTTACCGGCCGGGCGTGCTGTGCCAGGACGGCACGGTCCATTTAGAGCCATTGGGCGGGCCATGCCGTGCCGGGCCGGCATGGCCCGATTTCTTAACGGGCCGTGCCGTGCCGCACTTCTCGCCCGAGCGGTCCGATTCGGCGTCTTGTCGTGCCGTTCGCGGTCGGTCTCTGATGCGGTCGCGGTTCGGCCTGTTAAGGCCTGGCCCATTTGGACAGCTATAGATAGTATTATGGGAGAGCTAGTGCGGGCCCACCTATCGGCATAGAAAGATTAGAGGCGAATCATATTTTAAGAAAGGGGAGTGGGGAAGGAGGTAGAGATACAAACGGATCGAATACGGACGGATAATGTATCTACTATATTTGTTTTCATATTTGATTCTCGGATGCTGAAACGAATACAGATACCTCAGATACGAATACAAATACGAATAATATCGAATACAGATACAGAGCAAATACGAATCAAAATGAATATGGTCACAAATATTTATCGGAACATGAAACCCCTTAAATTATACATCCAAAATAAATGAAAACACATGAATAGTTTATCTTGTCAAAACATTAATGAAGCCTAAACAAGCATAAGTATTTTTATCAACAATAGTGGCAGTTAATTTTTTCTAAAGTCCTAAATAATTCTTAATGGCTTTCTACCATTTACATGTGACTAATAAATTAATTAAGAATTTAAATTTGCATCAGAATGATTTAAATGGAAGTACATCAATTTAATTGGTACAAATTTTAATCTACCAACAATACTAAATTTATTTTTAATAAACACAAATATTTGGTAGTGAGCTGGTGGCAAGGGAGATGAGAGAGGCTGGCTTGGGCTGGGCAATGTTAGGCTGAAATCGGGATATCTGAATCTGTATTATCTGGATAATCCGTATTCATATCCGTATTCGCCAGATATCAGGCCTACTGTATTCGTATTCGTTTTCGACAAAAAAATCCGTATTTGTTTCCGATCCGAGAATTATCCGAAGAAAATCCAATCCGACACAATCCGTATTCATTTTCATCCGGATCAGTCGAAAACTTTCCGATCCGTTTTCATCCCTCGAAAGAGAGGACGTACAATTACCGACGTTTCTTTTTACATAGTAGAGATAAATTAAACAAGTATATTATAAAATGTGCAGTACTATGTTTGTCAAGGGAGGCAACACGAATGTAGGTGTGCAGCACCGATCCATGGGATAATACAATAACAATCAATGTTGAAAACTGAATAGATTTAGCGTGGTAGAGTGGAAAATGAGATAGTCCCTTGGGATCCTAAAGTAGCTTCCTTGCCGAAAAATTCAACATGTGAAGACTCAGGATTAGTTTTGGCATTTGTCGTCATCAAGGGTTCCATCTCTTGCTTATTTGCTAGAACGGCATGGCATGAGTTTAACCTTTTGGTTAGTAAAAATTGTAATGTCATCTCTACTTGCTTCATAGTAGGTCTTTCTTCACCTCGAAATCTCAAGCACTGCTCTGCAAGAGAGGCAACAATTTTAATCTCTTCCTCAGTTGCTTCATCAAGAACTTGAGCAGCCACTATATTTGTAATCGGCGTCACCTTTGTTTCCCAAAGAAAATACTTGGCCAAGTTTTGCTTCAACCCTGTCTCATTTGTAAAAATAGGTTTCTTTCTAAGGAGCAGCTCCACAAGTACCACTCCAAAGCTGTACACATCACTCTTCTCATTTAATTGCCCAGTTTGGTAGTACTCGGGATCTAAATACCCAAAAGTGCCTTGCACATTTGTAACAACATGGGTTTGATCAATAGGAACCAATCGTGAAGCACCAAAATCTGAAACTTTAGCAGTGTAGTTGCCATCCAAAAGAATGTTTGAGGACTTCACATCACGATGAAATATTGATACTGAAGCTGCGGAATGGAGATAACAGAGTGCCCCTGCAGCCTCTACAGCAATCTTTAAACAGTCATCCCAAGACAACCGGAAGCCACTGCCTGCATCAGTGTGGAGAATTCCAAATAACGAACCATTGGGAATAAAGTCATACACAAGTAGTGGAACCTCAGTTTCAAGACAACATCCAAAAAGCTTCACAATATTGCGGTGATTTATCTGAGAGAGAATGGCAACCTCGTTGATAAAATTATCTATTTCATCTTGCTCAATGATGTTAGACTTTTTAATAGCCACCACACGTTGATCAGATAAGATACCTTTGTATACCACACCATGCCCTCCATGTCCAACTATACGTGAGGAATCAAAGTTATTTGTCGCCTTTTCGAGCTCTTCTAAGGAGAAAATTTTTGTCTTGTCACTCGCATTCTCATCAGATGATATTAGTTGTTCTAGGAGAAGACCTTGGTTTTTTCGGAAGTATCTTCTTCGTAGTTGCTTTTGAATGTCTCTTTTCCATCTACGAATGAGAATCATCCCACTCAAGAAACAAAGTAGAATGCTGAAGCCACCACTAAGCCCAATGATAATACCTAAAGGGATTTTTGTCGTTTAATTAATGTTCTATTTTCCTTGAGCTTTGAGGATTGAAATAGAAACAAGAACGTACCTAAGAGAAGATTTTGTTTTCTTCTTGGAATACACTGCACAGTTACGGCATCAAACTCTGTTTTATCCGGGCACATGCAATAGTAGCTCCCTACAACATTGTGACATACCCCTTTGCAAAGGCCTGGTGTGTTGCACTCGTTAATATCTGGAACCACAAATCATAGTAAATTGAGTAAGCAGCGTACAAAAGGTGAACATCATTGCTAATATGGAAGTGATGATGATTTGTGTCAAAATTTCAAATGGTATCATAATTGGTTTTTTGTCATTATGGTATCATAATTGTTTGTTTTTGTTTTTTGATCACTGGTATACATAGCTATATCTAAATTGGCCATATTAAAATTGTACCAATATATTATAATTTTATAAGATATTTCTAAAATATTATCTTTACTATTTAAAAAGAGTTATTGTTGGTGGTGGTTCATCTGCACCTCCCAACTCCCTCTTGTACATCCTAAAAATCTCTAACAAAAACAGGAAAAAAATCTACCAAAAAAAAATAAATTCTGCCACTCTGAATGTTCTCTAACAAAAAAAAAGAGCTTTACAGGGTGCGCGACAGAGCTTAGGGCGCGGAGGCACGATGGCCGAGTGCAGAGATGGAACTAACCACGTGGGTTGTGCAGGTCGATCCCAACAATGTTGACTCAACATGCTGGGATAATATGATTTTTTTATCTGTAGCAAAGCACGGACATTTACCTAGTAATTTTATAAGAATTTTCTTACATATAATTATTCCAAATAAAAGTAATGATAAACGAAATTGGAGAATGAGCAATTCCTAAAATGTCATGCATTTATGAAGGAGGGAGTATAACATGAGAATCTATCATACAGGCTGAATTATGAATTGAAGAAAAATAAAAACAAAGATTCCCATATTAATCGCGGGTGTAAGGGAAGAATCAAATCTGTTAATTCAGATGTCTGGAAAGGTAGTGGAGGCACTTTAGGACCATGGAGGCATCCTGTTGCCCAGAGAGGGGGCTGCAGGTGGTGCAGACTCGAAGGACTACATTGAGTATCACATTTACATTCGGTGTTTATTAGGTGTCCTCTGCTTTTGTTTGTATTCCCTTCTCTCGGTTAATGAAATGAGGCAGAGCTCCTACCTTTGTCTCATTAAAAAAGTACCACATTTACATATCAGTTCTCAAATGCAAAATATCCTCAAAAAATTCGAAAGTGTAAAGGAAAATTATTCGAGGACATTGCTAATGTCTGAAGTAATAAATTTTTATGTAGATGTAGCTGTTGTAGATAATCCACATTCTGGAGTATTTCCAAAGGAATTATACTACTTTATGGAAAATTTCTATAAATTTCCTGCATTCAAAGAGGCCCTAAAATACAGTAGATAGCTCACTCTGGGTGCAAATGAACTGGATAAAAAAATTAGAGAGTTACATCCCTAAAAAAATCAGAGCTAATAGGAATCCAGAAACTGCCAAGTACTTTTATTTTTGCAAAAACTATATTACTTGATCAATAATTTTTTAAGATATCGCTACTCTAAAGTGTAGGAAAATAAAAGAGAAAGATATAGATGTGTTTGGATCTCGCAAAGGGGAGTGCCGTGAGCTCTGCGCTTTATATATCTTTGCCAGATGGTATGCAGTACACGTGTTATGCGCGACAACAGAAATACACATAAGGAGAGATCGGTAATAAAGTCAATCTCTAGGGAAGAGAATAAACAAGGTATAATAGAAGAATTATCTACCTATCTACTCGTTTAACGTAAACAAATCTCAAACATTTCAAATTTGTCATCTTAATAGGGCACCACGCTTAATAAACAAGGCTTAACTGAGGCCATGTATCAATGAACTTAAAAAACTCTCAGGTGACAACATATATGGTGCACACAGTGCAGTTGAGTTGCGCTTTGGCTAGTGAATTTGTTTTTAACAGTGGTCTCGATATCAATTTGTTGGGAAACATTGCAAAGTCACTTAAAAAAAGAAAGCTTGGAAATTGTTAGCAAAAAATATAAAGTTTATAAATTGTTGTTACAATAACTAGCAGAGTGCCCCGTACACATGCGTAGATAGTCTTGTTCTTGGTATATTGCTTCAGTCCAGGGCCGGCCCTGGGTCTAGGCTGCAGGGGTAACCGCCTAGGGCCCATAAAAACTAGGGGCCCCTAGCCCAAGCCCATGTATATATACATCAATACATGAATCATTGATTAGTCTACGTATTATACTACAGTCATTCAATCATTGAATACTCTCGTGGGCATGGCCACATGGGGTTCTGTATTTTTTATTGGACCAACTGAAGACAACTAGTCAAGTAACGACCCAATCCATAATGGCATTATCTAGCACTAAGCTAATGAGCTCCCTCACATAGAGACGCATCGATTCACCAGATCCCCATTCCCCAATCGCACGCCGCCTGCTCGTATCCTATTCCTCTCTGTGGCTTCACCACTCTTGACTCTTCTGATCTCTTCCCCACAAAAAATGCCACCGTTGTCACTGTGTCGCCATTAATGAAGGAGAAGAGGAAGAGCCTGATTTCTTCGATTCCCAACCAATTCGTCTTTGATTTCTTCGCTTTGCAACGGCTCTACTCGAAATTCACAACTTGCTTGCTTGTTTGGCAGGTGATAGATGATAGCTCATGACTCTCCCTTAGGGTGCTTTGGTTAATGTAATCTTCTCTTAAATTGTTTTGTCATTAGTAGCATATTATAATTTTCTAAGACTTATTCATAACATTAACGTGCAAGTGAAATGTTGCCAGTAAGTACTTTGTATTTTGTGATGTACTAAGTCTAATATCGTCAACAAATACTTTGTATTTTGTGATGTACTAAGTCTAATGGTTATTGTATTGAGCTTTAGCCTTTGCAATTGAAATAAAAGGTATTATTACATATTTATATTAGAACGATTGGCCTCCACTTTTATTACACCCTACGGCCTCCTAAATTATAGGAACAGCCCTGCTTCAGTCGAATGAACATGGTTTACACTTAATGGTGTAATCCTAATGATCATGCATGGCTATGTATTCTTCGGGGGAAAGGAAGTAATGTCATGCCCACTGCATGTCTCACTCTCGTTGCAAAGCAGTAGCCCAACTGATAAACCAGAGAGAGGAGAGAGGGGGAGAGATCGGTGCAGAGACCTTGCATTGGGAGGTCATTCTTCTTTCCTTGCTTCATTTGGACGCGACAATAAAAACAGAAACAAAAGAATTGTAATCCGATTATCGACTTATATTTCTTACATATATACATAAGATTTAAGCCACCTCATAAACAATCATCACCGTTATAATTATCGTGGGCCACCTCATGGCCACACAAGATTTTTTTTATATAAATTAACGGGATTCGTAGAAATTTGCCTTTTTCCTGATTTAAGGATTAATGTGGAAAATTTGAACCTTTAGATCAATGAGATGCCTTTAATCTCACAGATTGTTTGTAGATGCATAGATGCCCATCTCATCTTAAAATAAGGCAAGGTTTATGAAGCCTCTCACTTTTGTTTAGGAACAGAGCATCTGACTTGACCCAAAATGCTTGAAAATTTATGCTACTTGGTTTTTTGATTGCATAGAAGGGCATTATCGTACTGGGGACATTGGAGAAGGGGAGAGCGTACCTTCACAGCCATTAGTGATGTATGGATTTCCGTGAAAACCAGTTGAGCATTTGCACCGGTATCCAACGTAACTGTGCGTAGAGTTGACGCCTAAGCATATGCTATTCATACTAACACATGCATATTGAGAGCGGTTCTTCTGGGCCTCTTGACATGTTAGGTTGGCAGCAGCCCAATGCACAGACACTACTGATTCCCCAAAATCAGTATAGAGTTCGGGTTCTTCTGGTACGAACATGCTAAGTTGTGACTCTTCGAAATATGATGTAAATGTGATGCCTACAAGCCCCTCGGTGAGATTTATGTATGTCACGATGTGATTGTCATCGAATTGGAGCCTGGAAGATGTCGCGTTTGTGCAATTAAGTTGAAATAGCTTCCTCGCGGAGCAGCCTTCCTCTAGGCCAAAAGGAAATGGAACCCTGATGTTCCCACAATACTGGGAGCAATTTGGCTTCAGTTGAATTGGACTATATCCTGCATTTTGTAAACAAAATTCGTGAGCTTGTCCAGTAATTTGACTCTTTAAAATCTTTCAGCCATGTTGTAAAAATAATAATCCAATTGTTATAGTAGTAGAAACACGTAGACTTGAATGAAACAATTTGAGCATTACAACGAGCTTCAAAAGGTAGAACCTTATTATCAAAGTTATTTTGAAATAATTAACTAGGATCACAATACAAATCTCATGCATGATTCTCACTAAATGTAACTGATATCCTAAGATGTAAATAAATGTGGTATTACTGGCCATATGACACTGTACTTGGTTGACATTTGTTAAAATACACTGCACTTGGTTGGCATTCACCCTTCTTGTGTTTTTTTCCCGATCTGGCTGCTTGTTCCTTGCCCTCTGTTGGCAACTGCCACCGTGGTCTGGTGAGTGACCCCTGCTAGGTTAGTTTCGCTTCGTCCTCCTCCTATCCAATTGGTTGCTCTGTCCCATATAAAGGGTGAGTTCTTTTGGGCTGTGGATTTTTATCAAAGGGTGGATTTTGCCATTTAATTCTAATGGTTTTTGAATTCCGTCCCATAACTTATGGTTTTTAAATTCTGATTGTTTGTGAGAGATAGTATGAAGAGAAAAAAGTCGCATGAGATTTTTGTCGGTACAACTGAACTCGGTATAGTGTGTACTACAATCTACCTGCAGACATTATCTTGCAAAAATACACGTTTAAAAGCTGGTTATTATAGTAACCTAAGCCTAAACCCTGCTGAACCCACTCAAAGCTAGGTTAGCAAGAACTTAGATCCTCTCTCTCGGATCTCCTCGTTCTCTTCCTTTCCCGGAGGAAGTCAGGGCGTGGTCAACCATCGGCTGTTGAGCACCGGTTGGTGAGCACCGTACGTACCAGCAAATCAACACAAATTTATAGCCAACTGTTGCCGTGTTAGCGAGACCTTAGATCCTCTCCTCACTCGGATCTCCTCGATCCCTTTAGGTGGCCGGCTCTCGAGAAAGCAAAACGCTCCACGAACTATGTTCATTTGCTGCCCAAACACACTACAAAACTATGTTCATTGCAGTCAGATTTATTGCAGATTCTGTAGCACGTCACACTAGGTAATAAAATAATAAAACTATATTGATCTAACAAAACTAAGTTATTGCTAGCGAAGCCTCTTGTTGTACTTGTCTGAAATCCTTCTATGACATGAAGATGTGAGGCCAACGATTCCTATACTAATCCCACTCGGCATACAGTTCTTACTTCCCTTCAGGAAAGGATAGGTGAAGAGCTAGCTATATAAAGCCAAACTGCCAAAGGGTGTGGCCATAGTAACTGAACCCAAAGAATAAAGCAATAGCCAATCTCATTGAAAGTAACATAGAAGCAATTAGGGGCACAAGAGTGGATTAGAGTGCAAGTTATTTTTTCTCTTGTTTTGATTATTTCGTTGCTGTTAATAATTCAGTTCTCTCTACGAGGTTATAACATACTCTGCTCCATATCTCGCTACATCAAATCTAATATGAGGCCATAAAAATAACAAGGGATAGTAGAGCATAATAGTAATACTATTCATGTAAAAAACATATCTACAATACGAGTTATTTTTTGAAAACATTCATTATTACAGTAAGGACGACTTGAACATGAAAAATACAACCAACCAGTTTTAATTGCATCACAGGACAGATCACGAAACGGCAGGGTAATTCCTATTGAAGTGGACTACATGATACCCCATTATTATTTTTTATGATCCGTTTTTTTGACAAGGTACAAAAATTAAGAAAGCTCTAAGATTTAAAAAATCAATATAGAGAATAACTACAAATGTCAATAATATCTATGATGGTTTGTGTAAATAGTCATACATGAATACTTGGGCCCTCTTTGGAACAAAAGATTTCGACCTAAAACATTTCAATTTTCGAGGAAATAGAAAATTTTTTGTATGTTCCAAACAACTTCTTAAAGAAGAAAATGAAATAAATAATGGAAGAATAAATATACCCATTAAATATGCATGGTTTCGGGATGGGGTAAATCACCTTGGTCACGTGTGCAGCCATCGAGTACGTATGGATTGCCTACATAACCACTGTTGCATTCACAGAAGTAACCCAGATCCACGACGCTGTCCATGCATTGGCTATGGGTGCTCGCACATGCGTAGTGTGTTTTATTGCCCTTTGCGCTAACGCATGTCGGTTGATCCATTATACCCCATGTGAGCTGAGCGGAGGTTACAGTTATATTGATTCTGTCCCGTAAGGAGCTTGGAACAGATGAGAGTGCTTGGAGTGTATCTTCGCGTGGCGGACAAATCGAGCTTCAAGTCACGACCACCGATCCAACTTTAAAGAGCACATCCGGTACCATTACGATCATCGTCTAGCCATCGTCTCGTGATCTCTTCGTGGGGCAATTGTTCGCATAACGCCTTGTGAAAGTATTGGTGTCGTGATCGAAAATATATGTATCGAACTCACACCCAGTAATGTTTAGAGAAGCGAAATAGATAGCAAAAGAACTACGTTTCCACGAAAAGTTGTAAGTAGAAACATCAGGCACCAGAGGTATGGTATGGGAAATGGTTACCCCAAACCACTCCGACGATCCTACCATGTTACCCTTGCCGCCGTCAACGACCTCGGTTGCGCCGTCGCTCAAGAAGAGCTTTGGCGGCTGGGCGGTGTCGTTGCAGGTGAGGCTGAAGTCCGCCTGCCGAAAGCAGCCGGATCCAATGCCGAAGGGATACTGGATGCTCAGGTTGCCGCATCTCTTCGGGCAGCCAGAGCGCGTGGCAGCAGACGTGAGGGCTGCAGATGCTCGCATCGCTAGTAAAGCAACAAGGAGCGCAGGTACTATTGCATTGAGGAGACCCATCTCCTCGCCTCTGGTGCTCAAACTCACAGTATTTCTATTGCATTGAGGTTTGCGCATAAATAAGGAATACACGCACCAGAGCAAACACCCTTCCAGATTCCTTCGACCAACCAGATGGCTTCGGTTGCAACCACAGATCGATCGATGCCATCTCCCATAGACCCAGAGCCATCTTCCAAGCAGGACACACAAGAGTTGACTCGGCCTGCTTCTTGATTAAAAGATAAAAGTTTGTGCTCGTACTCCAGCCCAACGTCAACCACGTTGTTAGTTTCTAAGCTCTTTGGAAGCCTCGTTCTAGGGAATGTTCTTGGTATCCATTACACATAATACGTTAGGACGTACATATATTCCCCCAACAGCTCTTGGTATCCATTACATATAATACGTTAGGACGTGCATATATTCCCCCAACAGCTCCTGCACTTCATTACAACACGGTTGTTTTTCTGCAATAGGCGTAACAAACGGTGAATAAAAGAATGGCTGGGTTGGTAAAACACCGATTCTGAAAACACTTTCAAATAATATCCTGGCTGCTTTCTAATTGTTCAGTCTTGGTTAGGAGAAACAAGAATAATTGTGGAGTGAGAGTTTTCTAATTGTTCAGTCTTGGTGAGGAGAAACAAGAAGAATTTGTTGTCAATATAATTTACCCATATTAGGCCTTTTGTGCCAATTGGTGACAGTTTTAGGAGAAACAAGAAGAGTCATGGAGTGAGAATTATCTAATTGTTCAGTCTATGTTAGGCGATTTGCTGATTGGTGACAGTTGTGTGCCAATTCTGGCTGAGTCATGTTACTCTTGCATATATATGCCTTCAAAATATTAACCTTCAATGTTTTCCTACTTGGTTGAGTTTGACCTGAAATATCTTACAACTTACCAATTGGTTGTGATTTTTTGCTGGTCCCCAGCAGAGTTGTTTGCATCCCACCATCTGTGCTAAAACGCCTCGACTACTATCAGACCGGTTAGAAGTGGTAACCATCAAGAAACTAGCACTGGCCACCTTATGTGCACAATTTTCTCGATTACTAGCACACTGGTTACAACTCGTAACAAGCATAAATGCTGATCACCAGAACTTACCAGGTGATTACAGGTTACCATAGGTTCTGCTCCATTTGAAAACTATTGTTCATTGTTGGATTTTTGAAAACTATGGTCATAGTGCTATAAATTTTAACTACATAGACATGATGAAATTAGGTTTGCTTATTAGATGAAAGTGTCGGGTGAACAGATTTGACCTGCATGTGCTAACCTGTTCTATTATTCATCCTCCAACCAGGTATTTATTGAGGCTGCAGAGGCTATGCTAGTTGATGATGTGGCAGATAATAAGGCAATTGGCTCGCATGGAGCTGACTTTCTTCAACAGCGGCTGGTACGCTTGCCAGCTCTGCCTGAAAAAGGAGTTGCGATTGGTGTTCTTTACTCTGAAAACAAGGGAAGGCCGTGCGAGATGGCTTCGGCAAAGCTGGGATTTGTACATGCGGGGTGGTGGTTCCGGTAGCATGTAGTGCTTCGCGTGGATCCACCGGGATGTCAGACCTACCGGTCGGTCGTAGTCGTTGTATCGGTTGTCTTCGTTGTTTTCATTTCCTATTTTCATGGTATTCGTCGCTGTGCTGTTCATGATATTATGTTCGTGCTCTTCGCTGTGATGTTCAATAAAACTAGATTGTACTCCGTTCAATTGCAAATCTGTTGTGTTAACGATGAGCATCGATGCTCCTGTCTTCTATCTTCTTTTATTGCATGTACTCCGTTTAGGTGCAAATCTTCTATCTTCTTTGATTGCAAATATGCTGTGTTAACCATGTACTCTTGACTTAATTGCAAATCTGTTGAACCTATTCATTTTATTGCACTGATGCTTCTATCTTCCATTCTGTTAGCATGGTCATTTAATCCTGCGCCTAAGTCATTTATTTCCTGCATTAGATTGGTTAACTCTGGCCATGTGCAAACGTTTTCCATTGGAGTTATAGAGTGCATGATGGAGGTTTTCCATTGGAGTTATAGCATGCATGGTGGAGGTCTTAATGGCCTTCACTATTTTTTTCTTTAATTCTGCATGTAAGTTCACTATTTAACGAGAAGATAAAATAGAAAATGCTGCAGCTTGCAAGTTCACGCAGCGCCAAACATCCTGTTTCCTGTGTTCATCAAATCCCAATCCATTCCATTTGAAGCTAGAGCTAGAAAATTGAGAGATTTGCAAGGACGGCTGACAATTGGTATCAGAGCAAAATGTCGGCCCCCGTCTTTGCCATAGACCACTCCCGTACACCGCAACGACACGGCCGTAGACGCTCGCCGTCCCCACCAACGCGCCGCCCGCATCGATGTGATGGCGGCCAGCGTGACCTCGTTGTCCAGCGGGTCGTGAAGGAGAGTAGTGGCTCCATCTCCTACCCCACGCTCACACGCTCAAATTACTCCGATTGGGCGGTGTTGATGCGAGTCAACCTGCAGGCTCAAGGCCTGTGGGATGCCGTCGACACCGGTGATGTGCCATACCAGGAAGATTGCCAGGCCCTTTCGGCGATCCTGCGCGCGGTGCCTCCGGAAATGCTCCGGCCGCTCGCCGAGAAGGACAACGCCAAAGAAGCCTGGGACGCCCTCAAGGCAATGAGGGTTGGGGCAGATCGAGTGCGTGAATCCAAGGCGCAGAAGCTATGCCAGACATTTGAGTCCATGCGATTCAAAAATGGCGAGCACATGGAGGACTTCAGTCTCCGGCTCCAGGGTGTCGTCAGCGACCTTCGCCTCCTTGGGGAGGAGTTGTCGAAGGAGAAGGTGGTCCGCAAGCTACTGCGTGTTGTTCCCCGCAGGTATCGCCAAATCGCCTTGTCAATTGAAACCTTGGTTGACCTCAAGACTGTCCATCGAGGACCACCGGCCGGCTCCACACCGTCGAGGACCGTGGAGAGTCGGACGATGAGGAAGGAGACCAGGTTCTACTCACAGAGAAGGAATGGTCATCGTATAACACCAAGGCGAACAGCGGGCACTACAAGGATTTTAACCTAAAGCCACGCCTAAGAATGGTTGCAATATGGGCATTTTGGTCGCAATATGTAACAAATGCTTCGAAGTTGGTTTCGTTGTGAGTCGTGGCATTTAAATATGTTGCAATAGGTTATTGCAACTCAATTTTGATGTGTTGCGATACTTTGACTTTCGCAACGAGCACAAAAAGCAAATGCCACGCACGATATGGTCGCAATAGGAGATATTGCAACCAATAGCATCGTTGCATTAGTAATTGTTGCCACGACACACGTTGTGGCAATAGACTATATTGCCACCAAACATGGTGTTGCAAGAACGAGCCAATATTGCAATGCCATTGCTACGTGGGAATAGAACTAATTGCCACGGACTATGTTCCATTGCAATAAAAAAATCTGCAACGAAAATCATTTGGTGGTTATATCCGTAATTGCGACGCACAATGTTTCATTGCAATAACTTATGTTGCCACGTAAATTTTTTGGTTGCAAGTAAGTGGTATTGCAACGACACATTGGTTGTGGTTACTAAGTCTTATGGCATTGCACAACCTACGTTGCAATATTGTTTATTGCGACAAACAACAATTGATGCATTTTAGTTTATTGCGACGAGGAGATTTTCGTCGTGTACACCTATTTCGTTCGATATTTGTATATTAATTTATTGTTGCAACATAGATACAATACAATTAAAGAAAAAATTCAATCATCAACACACTTATATGAAATCAATCCTTCAATAACTGGAAAATTATGTCTGAGCCAGAATAAATATGTTTGCAATAACAAAAATATCCTCTCAAACTACAAGTCTTGAACTATGTTTGCAATAAAAAAAGAAATTGTTCTTCATTCACTCGAAGTATTGCTTCACTTATTCATCTCATGATGTTCCATCAGCACACGCTCGCACGCATATTCCATAGTACTTTAATTATTTTGGCTCACCATGATTTCCTGCATTTTATAAGCAAGAACATAATTAGTCAATGTACGAGAGGCAATGAAATTCGGCAATGTACAAGAGTCAATGTATAGTAGCCAATGTACAGCAGGAACATAATTCGCAATGAAATCAAGTCAATAGTAATGCTTACAACATAGCATATATGACTCACCCACCGCTTGCAATATCGGCACATAATTTGATTGAAATGAACAAACAAAATTCACATATAGGCATTCATACCTGTAGCTTTTTCTTTTGATTACGAGTTTTTGCAGCAGCCTTATCATTCTTTGTGAAGAATTTGAATCTGCTGGTTGGTCATTGTTGTCTGTTGGGAAAAGATTTCTTGTTACGATAGTATTAGTGAGCCGTAGTGCGAGTAGGTGGATCAACTTCTTTTATTGTGGTCATCACGCTTGTGGTTGAATCGCCAACAAACAAAATAACAACACTGTGCATTATACACATGTGTACAAATGCATTTCGTATGTTGACATGCTGCATTTTTATTACCTCTTGTGCTTCATCTTCTATACGTGGTGGTGTGATGTCATTCATGCCCACAGCTGCGCTATTTGGAGGTGTGAGCAGTGGTGTTTCTGGTTAGCTTTGCTCCATATAAAAGGCAAGCAACATTAGGGGAAAATCAACAAAAGACAAGCATATAATATATTTACTACTGTAGCAGTGCAACTTGCAAACGAAGCTCTTCTCTAAGTTTCGCATTTGTCTGATACTTTCTTCCTTATCTCTTTCCTTGCAACAACTTCATTTGCAAGTTTTTGTTTTAAATCTTCAACCTCCTCTCTGTCTTTGGAAATGCAGTGAGCTACTGGCTAAATTCTCTTCTCTCTCATTCAATAGAGCCGTTCGTGTTGGATATTTCGCCATATATCCATGACCATGACATCTCTGCGTTTTGGTTCCTATGGTTTCTTTGTAGTATTTCGGAAAAGTGCATTTTCTTCTTCAACCAGTAAGACATTGTTTATCTTTCGATAATTCGCCTTTCAGCAATTTTGACGAGCATTTTCCTAAGCGAAACATAATTAACACATTAGAAGGATTAAAATTAGAAGTGTTCCAAAATTTTATGAAGCATGAACCAATTATAAAGTCGAACAATATATATATTTAGCACTCACATATACTTCCAGTGTATCAGGTTTGACCATTGCCCGCCTTGGTGTGAGTAACCATCCAAAGATCCAAATCAGCGAGGCTCCTTACCGGTTGTCGGGTCTCTCCGAGATGGCAACACATGTAGTATGAGGTATTGACTGTTGTAAAAATAACTAGGTCGATAAAGCTTGTCATTACCGATCATAGCTTACTTGGGAAAATGGTTTGGATCCCATGAGATCTTGTGTCTTTTGCTTCTTACGGTTTTCGGTGTTCTTGGTGCTCTTCTTTCGTAAATGGTTTACAAATGATGTGATTAAAACACTGATTTGATCATTTGTAAAAGAAAAGGATATTTAACCATTTTACAAACCCGGAAGCTCTCACTTCCAAAGCATCGATCAAGTAGTACCACTCAACATTGTCTAAATCTTCAGCTTATGTTTCATTCTTTCGTCGGTCACGGTAAGCCCAGTATGTAGCACTAAATGCAGCACGCCATCCTTTGTACCTCTCCTGGCAATGGCCCATATCTTTCTTTAGGTTCTTCAACATTCTGTAAGTCCCAGTTAAGTTGCTCCAATGCAAAGACAAATAGAATACAAAATTTTAGCTAGTGACAACAAGACATATGGACAAAAAGATAGTGTCATACCAAGATGTCATCCGCTATTGACATTTTGACTTTTGGATGCACACCCTTCCACGTTTTCACTCCTATAAGTGGAGCCTTTTCTCTGGTAAACGTTACCACCTCATCCACGAACGACCGATTGCTCACCAATGGGGCCACCCAATTCTAGGATTAAATATGGTAATGTATGGGTTTATGATCAATATGGTATGACAATAGAGTAATTTGTGATGTTACAGATATAGGTTGGTTTAGTGAATAAAAGACGGCTTTCATTGTTTTAAAAGAAAAATACTTGCTTAAGTCCGTGTTTTACTGGTTGTTCGCATATAGTGGGATAAAATACTAGTAGAAAAATAATAAGTAACTAAGCGCAACTCATGTAATTAATTTTGGGAGGAAAAATACTGTAATTAATTTGTGGGGAGCAAAAATAGGAAAACAAAAATTAAATTCTAGATCAGAAAGGATCGAACCTTCCACCTCACAGTTAGAAGCTATAGAGCATACCACTGGGTTATCGCCTCTTTCTGTTTCCACATGCAAATATTTTTTGTCTAATATCTGATGTTAGTGTCAAGTGAATATTAGCCTACCCACTACCGGACTCGTCGTACCCTCGTCTAACATCTCAATCCCCAAATTCCGCATCCCATCCACGTTCTCCTCCTCCGCCTGCAATCCCTCCCCGTTGGCCTCCACCCGCGGCGATGGCAGCGCGGAGAAGATGGCCGGCAATAAGCGCGGCCTCAACGCGAGGACTCAGATCCGCGACAATCTCGGGCGCTTCGCAACCGCCGCACCATCCGAGCTTCATGGATCGGCCTCGGCGGTTCCGGGCGGCGTCGAACGAGCCGTCGGAGAAGATCAGGGACGTGTTCCAGGCGTACGACGACGACGGCGTGCTCCGGGAGGAGGCGCTCAAGAGGTTCCTCAGGGAGGTGCAGGGGGAGGCGGCCGGCGGCGTCGAGGCGGCCGCGAGGGCGGTGATGGCCTTCGCGGCGGAGCATAGGCTGCTCAAGAAGGGAGGCCTCACCGTCGAGGGCTTCTACCGCTGGCTCCACAGCGAGGCCAACGCCGTGCTGAGGCAGTCTAGGACTCTAGGCCTGCTACAGCCATTGATCGAAGCTTGCTGATTGTTCTAGGTTCTGGGATGTCTCGTGTGGCAGGGCTCTTAATCTTACAATCCCTACATGGACAATACTTGCTCTACTCCCTGATCTCTAGATAGGTGACTTCATGCTTATTTCTGAATGTCCTGCAGCAAAATAGCTATTGCAGACTTTAGACTATTATGCTGGCAAGACAATCCTTGATAGATTGAGGCTTTCTTAACATTTGATATAGAAATACTAAGGCATTTGACCTTGAGTATAGTATATTTAGAATAATTAGGCATGTGGGTGTTACCAGTTTATATTTGTGCACTTAGATCTTGTGGATATAAGCTTTACCTGATAATTCACTGGAGATGTCTGCAGTTAGTGATTCTGTGTTGGAGAATTTTCAGTTCTCTATTTTTACTCCCTCGATTCATCTCCAAATTGTTAGCTTTCATTTGTGTGTAGATAGAAATTAAATGTTCATAAATTCACTCAATTCTCAATTCATAAATTCACTCAATTCTCAATCCATATGCCCACATTTCTTTTCTACTTTTCTTCTCCAGTTCTTCTTCCTCCTTGTTCTGGTTCTCTTGCTCTGCTCTGCTTAGTGGTCACTGTGTACTCTGCTCTGCTCAGTTCTTCTTCCCATCTTCCGGCAGATCTGCTCTGCTCGGGGCCTCGGTGTGGTCATTGGCGGACTGGCCAGAGAAAGCTGGAGAAGAGGGAGGTAGGGCAGGTGGGTTGGACTTGTACCCGAAAGGCTGAAACTCAGTGTGGCCAGGAGCCCAGGATCTACCTCGGGAGAATTGTGAGTATACTCATATACTGACTTACTGAGTACGCAAAATTTGTGTCTTTGCCTCTTTGGCTCTTTTGGACTTTGGCTCTTTGCCAGTTTGCCGAATTTGTGAATTGTATTGTGTTGATTGTTGAGTAATTGTCTAATTGATTTGTCATTTGTCTGCAAGACTAGCCTGCAACTAATGATTTATGATTCTAATTTACATGTATGATGTATCAATCATGAATCATCAATGTATTATACTATTATGTATGTATGACGAGGGTGATTTGATGAACAATTGAACACCAATTCACCAAACAGCAGAAACTGATATTCTGATTGTTATGATGTATGACGAGGGTGATTTGATTTGAATATTTGATTCATGAATTCATCAATCATCAATTCATCATTCATATAATGTCTTCATGTTTGGCTGTTTGCACTTTGAAGTGATGTTGCGGCCGATGAGGAGGGATTCAGATTATGATTGTTGAATGTTGAAACTTTCAACCTTTGTCTGTTTTGGATGTTGAATATTTGAATGTTGAATGTTCAATCTCGCATATTTTTGAAACATATTGTGAAAGCCTGTACAGATTCATGGTTTCTGACTTTCTGTAGTTAATTACCTAAAGTCCTAAAGCTTCTATGTTTTTCTGTAGGGATTTCTTGAGCCATCTGGATTCTGGACCGAGGAGGCGAGCTGGGTTGTGCAAACTGCAAAGATCAATGTTCTGCAGTCTGCACTTCTGCTGCAAGCCTGCAACTACAGTCTGCAACCTGCATGTATGCCACTATGCACTGAATAGCCTAAAGCCCTGAATTTGGGTATTTGTGAATTTGGGTGTCATGTCAATAGCTTCTATACTGCATTCTTCACATATTTTCAAAATTTAATGCCATCAGTGTTGTCAATAAGAGAGGCTCTTGAAAAGCAACTGTGTTATGCAAACTCTTGTATGTAGTCAAAAGTCAAATACTCAAATGTATCATGTATGCCCTAACCCTAAGATACAATTTGTTAATTGTTACTAACTGAACTTTGCAATGCCTTTTTCCAGGTTCTTTAACTGTTGACTGGCCTGAGGATGTAGAGTTTCCCATTCTTTGTTTCAGCAAGGGCTCAAGACAAGGTTTTATGAAATATTTCAATATATTGATTCACACTTTCACAGTCAGTCACTCAGACAGTCCTCAGGTACTCACATACTCACAAAATCACATGATTCACATTACACTGATTTTCTTTTTTCTTTTTCACTTCAATTCTGCTTGATTATTGCTCATGCTGCTTCATTTGTGCAGATTTCACCAGCTTCGACATTGAGTCGCTGTTTGAGGCTCTTAATGTAAAGATTCATGACTGATGTTATGCTAAGATTCATGACTGATGTTCATAACCATTATGTCAATTTTGATATGAGACTGTTGTATGAATGAAATAATTGAACCTCAGAGTATTTCCATTTCACATAACCAGGCATTGTGTGGCAATTTTTGCTGCCATTTTGTTAGCTGCTGCAGCAACGTTATTAGATCAGCAAGTTTATTTTGTATGCATCTCCAGAAAGTATAATCTTAGCATCCCATGCTATGTGATTCTTCACCCTCTCATCACTACAAATCTGCAACAATGGCTCCTAAGTTTTCTAGAACTGCTTGTACCCTTAGTTTGACCTCATAAACTACATGCTAAACTGAAACATGTTAGAGAGGAAAATTATCATGAACTGAAAATATTTGTTATGGCATGCTAAACTGAAACATGCTAAACTGAAAATTAGCATGCTAAACTGAAATATGCTAAACATGCCAATTTTTTGCTTTTCTAATAGCACTTTCACTATTGTCACAGGGCTGTTGGTCATCTTTGAAAATATTTGTTATGGCCTCTGTGTAGTCGATGTTTTTGTGACATGGAGACAATCTGTTGTGGTATGAACTTGTTTTTGTTGTGGACTTGTGGTTGTGGCCTGTCATGAAAATTGTATGGTCTTGGTATGAACTGGTGGACATTTATACTATAATTGGTATGTGCTCTATGGTTGCTGAATATGGTCTTGCATGAACATGTTGCAGTATATTAGACCTACATGATGTAATCGTACTATATTTTTATTTGATTTATGAAAAAACTATTATATTATATTATATATATATATACATATTAATATATCATTTATATTGATGGTTCTAAAAAATATTGTAATTATGTTCATCTTATTTATGCTTGATCTGTTAAGTATCAAGAAGCAACACAATGGTATACAAAAAAAACCTCTAATCCCGTACGGTCAGCCGCGCGGCCGCAATTCAACTATCAGCCATGGTGTGCAAAACATCCAGCATGCATGCAACAACAACCCTAAAAAATCATGCATGCAAGCACACGTCAAAACATGCAATCCTCCTGAAGGATTCAGCTGCATGCATGCTATTCTCAGATCAACATATAGGCCAATGGATAATCAAAGAAAACACATACCTCATCCAGCAATACCAAGCACTAATTCCAAAGTCACAGTCGGCTTCAAAATCACCCGACGCCACGAACACAAGCCGCCGCAATTTTTTTTCTTTTTAAATCATAGATGCGTGACGAGTTTTGCTGCTCGATCCTTTTCCATCTTTCAAGCGCACGATGATTTTTCACAGAGACCGAGCCGAAAGAATAAACCATCGTGCGCGATGCCAATGGACAAGAAATCACTGACGGCTGCTGCTACTGCTGTAGGGCGGCGGCGGCGGGGATTTGCGGCGATGCTTTTTTTTATCAATGCCGGCGATGTGCCTGGTGGTCGCTCGGTGTAGGAAACCTTTAACTTTGGCCCATGCGTTCGAAGCCTTTGGCCCATGTGTAGGAGTAGTTTGGGCCACCAACAAATTTGTATGGCAATATGACTAATAATTTGCAACCAAATGTACTACACTATTGCAACATATGTTATGAGTAGCAATAGAACATTATGCCATGCAACGAACTATTATTTTCGATGCAATATAGCGCGACCTTTCGCGACGCATGCCAATTCTATGGCAACACAATTATTTCGTGGTGATATTGAAAACTACTCGCAACCATCGTTCGCATGGTGGCAACAACGACGTGTTATCGCAACGCAAATTTATTATTAACACAACGCAGCTTAATTTGTTGCAATATTTAAATGTAATTGCAATCACAGTTTAATCGTGGCCATAACACCTACCTGTCGCAACAAAGGTTAGGACTAACACAACCCAATAATTTAGATGCAATAAGTGCCACGTATCGCAACCATTATAGTCCATGTTGCAATAGAGCCTCCTATTGCGACTAAATTTGTGGCGTTGCGAATACAAGTGGTTGGATTAGGGTAAAAACCTTGTAGTGGGAACACGTCACGCCGGTAGCGGCCGCACGACCACAAAGCGTGACGGGGAGCGAGGAACCAAAGTCTAGGCCATCCTGGCCGCGTGCCCACGACATCTCCAAGGACAAATGCCATTATTGCGGCAAACTCGGCCACTGGGCCAAGGACTGCCGAAAGGGGAAGCGGGATCGTGAGGGGTTGGCTCAGGCGAATCTTCTCCAAGCCGAACCAGAGTAGGCTGAGGGCGAAGATGAGCCCACGTTGTTAATGGCTCAGGTCTGTGACCTCTCTCCCGCCATCAACATCGAACCAGCAGGCGCCGAACTCGTTATAAATGAGGAGCGCGCCCTTGTCACTCTCCACGACGTGGGAGAACCAGTCGATCCAGAATGGATCCTGGACACCGGCACATCGAATCATATGACTGGCATTCTTCGAACTCAACACCGGCGCATCGAATCATATGGTCATTGAATCCTGCACCTAAGTCATTTATTTCCTGCATTAGATTTGTTAACTCTGGCCATGTGCAAACGTTTTCCATTGGAGTTATTCCATTGGAGTTACAGAGTGCATGGTGGAGGTTTTCCATTGGAGTTATAGCATGCATGATGGAGGTCTTAATGGCCTTCACTAATTTTTTTTCTTTAATTCTGCATGTAAGTTCACTATTTAAGGAGAAGATAAAATAGAAAATGCTGCAGCTTTGAAGTTCACGCAGCGCCAAACATCATGTTTCCTGTGTTCATCATATCCCAATCCATTCCATTTGAAGCTAGAGCTAGAAAATTGAGAGATTTGCAAGGGCGGCTGACACATTCAACCTTGCAATGATGCTTCTATCTTCGTTTCGATCGTATTCATTTTGTTACATGACAACTATTCATTTCATTTTTGTAAAAGGAAATAACCATGTGCATTCACTATGCAGACATGAGAGGGTGGCCTCCAGCAACCAGCAGTGACGAAGGGTCGTCCAGTGCAGCGGGTAACAGCGGCGTGCAGAACCAGCTTGCACCTTGGGCCGACGACCCGACGGGTATGAGCCTCCGCAGCTATGGCAGCACCGCAGCGGTATGTACCTTGCGTCAGCGTGTACCAGCCGGTGGGGAAGGCCGGTCGGGACTCGGGCGAACAAACGAACGAGGAGGTCGACATCTCACTAGCCTTGGTTGGCTTAGCGGCCGCTCAGGCTGTTTAGTGAGCAAACCGAACAATCCCCCGTGCTCCTATGAGGGATTCTACAACTACAATCCAGCAAGGCCGGCTACCAACAATTCAGAGTTGGGAGGACCCTGTTCCGACGGCTCGACAGCATTTTGTTTTCTCAGTACGGGTTGCAGTTATGTTCCTTTGGATGTTCGGGGCTCAGTCCAGGTCCAGCAACGCAGCTGCACACAGGTTTTCCAGAGGCCTAGTTCTTCTGCCAGCAGCAAGTTTCATGATGTCCACGCGGCGCTGCGCGAAATGGCCGACAATAATGTGAAACTGAGAGATCCCACGTTCATGATCGGTGCACCCATGTTTTGATTTTGGTGCCGAGGGACGTGTAAAGAAATTGGGATTAATGGAAATGGCCCAACTGCAATCTGCAGATTGCTCTTGAGTATTTATCTCCAGAGGTTACAAATGATCCGGTTTACCCAGTCTCATCCTACAAGAGGGGAGATGTGGTAACCACGCACGGCTCCACAATCTCGTTCAACGTCTATCCCGATTATTTAGCTATACAGGAGAACAACACATTTTAACAGTCCCCCTCAATCACAACTCCGTTTTACAAGGTTGAGATTGCTGCAAATGTGATGGAACAAGTTCCTGGGTAGCGCCTTAGTGAAAATATCGGCGAGCTGGTCCTTGGAGGAAATGAACCTCACATCCAGTGCCTTGCGTGCCACCTGCTCTCGCACAAAATGGAAATCCACCTCGATGTGTTTTGTTCGTGCATGGAACATTGGATTCGAAGTCAGATACATTGCCCCAAGATTGTCACACCACAGAATGGGTGCATCTCTTTGAGAAATACCGAGTTCCTTCAGTAAAGACTGTATCCAAATGAGTTCAGCAGCTACATTCGCGATTGCCTTGTATTCGGCCTCAGTGCTGGACCGAGATACGGTTGCTTGTTTGCGAGAGCTCCACGACACTAAATTTGGTCCCATCAACACTGCAAACCCACTGGTGGACCTCCGATCATCAGAGCATCCAGCCCAGTCGGTGTCAGAAAATGCTGACAAAGTGCTAGTATTAGACTTCTGAAACTTTAGTCCCTGATCAACCGTTCCTTTAACAAAACGCAGAATCCTTTTGACTGCTTCCCAATGCTTGTCTGTGGGTGTTTGAATGAACTGACAGACCCGGTTAACAACAAAGGAAAGATCTGGTCTGGTGATGGTTAGGTACTGTAGTCCACCAACAACACTTCGATACAGAAACTGATCTTCACCTAAAAGTGCAGTACCTTGTTCCTTGGATAATTTCTCGGTTGATACCATAGGAGTGGAAACAGACTTACAGCCATCCATCTTAGTCCTTTTGAGAAGATCCTGTGCATACCTCTTCTGACTCAGTGTCACTCCTTGATTCTCATTCAGCACTTCAATGCCCAAGAAGTACTGCAGGTCACCTAGATCCTTAACGGCAAAATCTTCAGTTAGTTCCTGGATAAGCTTGTCGGTTGCACTTGGTCTTGAGCTTACTATGATGATGTCGTCTACATATATCAGCATGTACATTGTAAGGTCTTGTTTTCTGAGGATGAACAGAGAAGCATCAGCTTGAGAGGGCTTGAAACCAAGTTTCTGAAGTTTGTGTGTCAATTTTGAGTGCCAAGCACGTGGGGCTTGTTTCAAGCCGTATAGTGCTTTGTTCAGTTTGCAGATGTAGTTTGGTGGGGCTTCTGAACTTGTGTAGCCAGGTGGTTGCTTCATGTAAACTCTTTCTTGTAATACTCCATGAAGAAAAGCATTTTGGATGTCAATTTGTCTCAATTTCCATCCTCTAGAGACAGCTAGTGTGATTATAATTCTGATTGTTGAGGGCTTGACCACTGGACTATATGTGTCTAAGTAGTCAATCCCAAAACGTTGCTTGAACACCTTTGCCACCAACCTTGCTTTATAGCGATCAATTGAGCCATCTAATTTCCTCTTCACCTTAAAAACCCATTTGCTGTCAATGAGGTTGATTCCTTTCTCAGGTGGCACAAGTGTCCAAGTTTGATTCCTTAGTAACGCTGAATACTCTACATCCATAGCTTCTTTCCATTCACTGAACTTTGCTGCTTCAATGTGAGAGAGAGTTTCCTCTGGTACAACTCTCTTTTCTGTGACTTCAGCACCTGCAGCATATCTTATGGTCCCATCCTTGAATTCTTTGGGCTTGGTGATGTTGTTTTTCAACCTGGTCTGCATTGAATGTCTTGTCTCTTGCCCAGTCTCCAGCTGAACATGGGCTTGTTCAGTTACCTGAACTTGGTCTGGAACTATGTGTCATTCTTGGATTGAAGAATGCTCCGGCTGATCTGAGTTCAGAGTTGACTCCATTTGGTTATCTGCAAGAACAGGGTCACCTTCAACAGGATGATTAGTTTTAGTGTCAGACTGCCAACGACCACTGAGTGATCTATCTAAAACTGGACTGCTCGAAGTATCACTCAGCGAAGTTTCTATTGTCGGATTTTGTTCAGTTAGATACTGTTCAGAGTAACACGACAGAGGGTTTATACTAGCAAAACAGTTGGTTGATTGGCTATATGAGGAGCGAAATCAGGCTGCATAGGTGCATCTTTGAAGGGAAAAACACCTTCATCGAAGACTACATCCCGAGAAATGTAGATTCTGCCACTGTGGTGATCTAGACATTTATATCCTTTGTGGTTAGCTGAATAGCCAACGAAAACACACTGTCTTGATCTGAAGTCTAATTTCCTAGAGTTGTAAGGCCTGAGGTTAGGCCAGCAGGCACAACCAAAGACCTTCAAGGTTTTGTACTCGGGTTTGGTGCCAAGGAATCTGAAAATGGGCGTTTGGTTCTGAATGAATTTACTGGGCATCCTGTTAATTAGATAGCAGGCTGAGTGAAAAGCTTCATCCCAGAACCTGACAGGTAGAGAGGATTGAGCTAAGAGAGCTATTCCTGTTTCTACAATGTGCCTATGTTTCCTTTCAATCAAACCGTTTTGCTGATGTGTGTGTGGGCATGAAATGTGATGAGTAATGCCGACACGGTTAAAGAAACGATGCAGCTTGTGAAATTCTCCACCCCAATCAGATTGGATAGTAACAATTTTCTTGTCTAAAAGCCTTTCAACATGAGACTTGAACTGGTGAAAAATAGATTCAACATCAGACTTATGCTTGAGGAAGTAAATCCATACAAATCGACTAAAGTCATCAACAAAACTGATATAGTACTTGAACCCATTTACAGAGGTGCGGGCAGGACCCCAAACATCCATGTGAACAAGTTCAAGAGGACTAGTAGAAACATATGTAGATGAGATAAAAGGTAATTGGTGAGCTTTTGCTTGTTGGCATGCATCACAAACGGAGAGCTCTTTATTTGTGGTTACATCTAAACCATTGGACTGTAGAATCTGGTGAACAATCAAAGGACTGGGATGTCCAAGCCGACGATGCCATAGCTCCACAGAGGTCTTGGCAGTGAAGAGGACTCGGCTGGAGCTCTTATTTGGAAAGATGTAAAGGCCATTTTCACAAGTCCCTCTAAGTAGAGTTGTCCTCGTGGCTCAATCCTTGACAAGAAAATAATTGAGGTGAAACTCAAGAAATGCATCATTATCAGAGGCTAATTTGTGAACTGAAAGAAGATGTCGATTGATTTTAGGGACATGCAGAATATCACTTAGATTCAGTTTGCGATGAGCAGCAGTAATAGATGATGACCCTATGTGATCGATTGACAAACCTGCACCATTGGCGACTTGAACTCGATCTGATCCAGTGTAACGCTCTCTGGTTGTCAGCCGTTCCAGATCATTCGTGATGTGGTCTGTTGCCCCGGTGTCTGCATACCAGTTGGAGTCGACGGCATAGCTGTTAGTGACTGAAGCCACGACACGCGTGGTGTCGTTGGGCTGATAGTTGCGGTCGAAGCGGTAGTAGCAGATGGAAGCGTCATGGTTGTCACGATTGCAGATCTGGCAAGAGAATTTTGTCGTACCTGTGTTTCTTCCAGCAGTATGGCCTCCGTTGCCGCAGCCGCCAGCAGATGCCCCTCCATTGCCACGGCCACGGCTGCGGCCTCATCCTCCATAATTGATGTCGTGTCCTCGGCTCCTGTTGACTTGATTAGCTTGAATATTGGAGTCGTGTTGTTCGATGCACTGCTCATAACTCAGCATGTGAGCATGAACATCACTAAGAGTTATGGCCTCAGTGCGCGTAGTCAGGCTGGTGACCAGCAAATCATATTCTGACCCCAGCCCGTGCAGCATATAGGCGATGAGCTCGTCATCTTCGAGCTTCTTGCCGATAATAGCCAGTGTGTCGACGAGGTTCTTGACCTTGCGGAAGTAGGTGTTGAGGGACATATCCTTCTTCTGGATTGTGGCAAGCTGCATGAGAATTTGCATGATCTGTGCTCTTGAGCGAGAGGCGAAGGTCCTCTCGATGGCGCACCAGACTTCACGGGCCGTGGTGCAGCCAACGACCTGTGCAAGCACTTCCTCAGAAAGAGATGAGAGGATGGCGCTCATTACCACTTGATCTTGTTGAACCCAGAGGGTGTACTGGGGGTTGATGGCAACACGACGAGTGCCGTCTTCATTGGTTTCGGTGACGGTGGCGTTGGGACAAACGTTGGTCCCGTCGATGAACCCAAGAAGCCTTTGGCTCCGGAGATAGGGGAAGAGCTGTGTCATCCACAGCAAGTAGTTGTTGCCGCTAAGCTTCACAGTGATCATGTGGTTGAAGCTGGGTGCCGGCAGAACGCCAACTGCCTGAGTGTTCGGCTGATTTTGGGTGCCGGTGACCATGACACTGGCGGAGTTGGAGCTTGTGTTGTCAATGGTGTTGGTCATGATTGGAGATTGCGAAAGCTGGGTTATAGATTGGATCTTGGCTCTGATACCATGTAAAGAAACTTGGGATTAATGGAAATGGCCCAACTGCAATCTGCAGATTGCTCTTGAGTATTTATCTCCAGAGGTTACAAATGATCCGGTTTACCCGGTCTCATCCTACAAGAGGGGAGATGTGGTAACCATGCACGGCTCCACGATCTCGTTCAACGTCTATCCCGATTATTTAGCTATACAGGAGAACAACACATTTTAACAGGACGAGCAGGCGACGCACATGAACCACCACATGTACACGAGTCAGGACCGTGATGGCAGTCTGAGACTTTGACATGAGTTTCACTTTAGTTTGTACCGGATGGCCTGGATTGATACATGTGTCCTCACGGTACTTTGCACAAGTAAAGCAATGTCTTTCCCCGCACCCTCCCGCAGGTGAGGCATCACGTACTTTCAATTTGTTACGTCGTGATAATGCAATGACACGTTTCTTGGGGTTGTAGACAAGTACTACCTCGTCGGTTTGGGATATTCCAATAGGATTGGGTACCTTGCGCCACTTCTGAGGTACTGCACAGCTCTGTGGACGCAAGAGGACGTTCAACCATCGGCACTCCCAACTCCGCAGCGTGGTTGAGTGCGCATTCAGAGTGTGGAAGCGTAAGTGGAAAATGATGCAAGGTGTGCCAACTTACGACATAGAGTCACAGTCGAACGTCATAGTGGCTACCAGGGATTATAATTTCAGCCGAAATTCAATTTCGGTTTTCTCGCCTAGTCAGAAAATCAGTCAAAGGGGTGTATTTTTGTTCAAAATTTCAAGTTTAAATATATTTCATCACTAACACTAAGAAAGAAAGACTTTGCTAACCTAGATGCTAAGGGATGTATATACTCCAAGGACTTGTAACGACTAAAAAAATGGGGTTAATTATTTTGTTATTAATTTTCATCCCAACACAACACTCTTGAACCATTTTGCGCACACCACAAAGGTGAAAAACCTTTCAATTTTCACGTTTATCGTAGGAAAGACTAGTTAACCATACCATAAGCTTTTTCGACGTAGATTCAAAGGTCACCCTCACTCATTATCTTTATTATGGTACATTCTTTTGGACTGTAATTTATAATTTTTAGCTTATAGTTGTTGAATTCTGACTGTTTGTGAGAGACAGTATGAAGAAGGAAACAATGCATGCGATTTTGGTCAGTGTAGCTAAACTAGGTACAATTTCTACTACAATAGACTTTTAGATCCTATCTTAGAAAAACACATCATTTGGAAGTGGGCTACCGCAAGGCATATTTTGTTAACAAGTTCACCAACCAACTTGTGGCCATTGGATGAACCTTCGGCGACCAAGTTTGAAGGTGACGGCAACCCGTCCCACTTGCGCCATTTTTGAATTTTAGCCTACGCTCTCACATGGTTTTCCAAAAACTCCTCCCCAATCCGTCGTCTTGTCCCCAATCGAGCTCCAGTGCAGAGCAGCGCCTCCTCCCAAATCCGCTGTCTCCATCAACTTCGACGAGGTCGCCGTGGTCTATCGATGCCTCCGTACACGGTGAGTTCCTAACCCATAGCTCACGAGGCAGATCCATGGAGCCTCCGATGAGATTAGGGTGTTAATGTGTTAGGTTCAAATAGATTAATTAGGTTGGATTCTTGATTGGGTTGGTTTTGGTTGGGTGAAAATGGGTTGAAAGAATGAATGTGTTGGGTGGGTTGGGTTACCTCACAAAAGGGTTGGGTGGGGTTGGAATGGGTTCTAAAATTTTGAGTTGAAATTGGGTTAAGAAGAGGTTCAACTCGTGGTGTTACAATGTGGTTCACCATGGTTTGGTTCTACCCATAGGGTCCATCTGGGCATCTAGGCATAATAATTTGTACAAAATAGTGTCTCTGTATTTTAAATCATTTGTAGTAGATTTCAAAAAATTTTGTGAAACTTTTATAGTGTAAATACGAGTTATAAATTTTAAATAACGAACTTTTTTCTAAAGTTTCCTATAAAAATTTGTTAGTCCCATCTATGTGTCTGGTCCTAACAATTTGCACAAAGTAGCGTCTCTATACCCTAAATCATCTATAGAAAATTCTAAGTAATTTTGTGAAACTTTTATAGTATGAACCCGAGTTAGAAATTCTAAATACGAATATTTTCAAAAATCTATAAAAGCCTATTGGTTCCATCTATATGCCTAGACTTAATAATTTGCACAAAGTAGTGTCTCTATACCTGAAATCATCTGTGGTAAATTTTAGAAAATTTCGTAAAATTTTATGGTATGAACGCGAGTTATAAATTTTAAATACTGAACATTTTCAAAAGTATCATATAAAAATTTATTGGTTCCACCTATGTGTCTGGGCCTAACAATTTGCACAAAGTAGCGTCTCTGTACCCTAAACCATCTATAATAAATTCTAGGCAATTTTGTGAAACTTTGATGGTGTGAACGCGAGTTAGAAAATCTAAATACCGAATTTTTCCAAAAGTTTTCTATAAATACACTTGCACTTGCATATAGTAGATTAGTAAAGAGCAGGTTGGCAACGGGTTTGAAATGGGTTGAAAACCATTTAGATTGGGTTGGGTTGAGTGGAAATGTCATATGGGTTGGGTTAGGTTATGGAAGAAATTCTTTAGATTGGGTTGGGTGGGGTTTTAAGTTTGTTTTAAATGAGAGTTGAATTAGTTTTAGATTGAGTTTTAATCCGTTACCACTTCTAGATGAGATCCCACGCTGTCGTAACCCTTTCGTCACCACCGTTGAGCCGCTTGTGCCACCATGCTTCGTTAGTGTGTCGCCACTCGCCAAGAGAATAGCAAGTGACCATCCATCGGATTTGTCCCCGCCACGCACGTGCGGTTGGAAATCGAGATAGATGTGCAAGACTGCAAGCTTGTTGATAAAATTACCGAGCACGTTAACTTATTACATCTTTGAACATCTCATACTCGAGGAGTTGAGGGTTACATCCATCCTTATTTTAACATCTCATACTCGAGCATGTAAGTGGCATTACAGGATTCTTATATATACCTTATTTTAACAACCCAATTATATATTACTATAAATTAAGTGCATTATAGAATGTACAATACTATATAGAATTCAGAAGTTTGTGATGTTAAGTCCTCAAATATACATTTGGATGGTGGCTACACTACTAAAGTTTCAGATTTTGGTGCTTCACGATTGGTTCCAATTGATCAAACCTATGTTGTTACAAATGTGCAAGGCACTTTTGGGTATTTAGATCCTGATTACTACCAAACTAGGAAATTAAACAGGAAGAGTGATTTGTACAGCTTTGGATTGGTACTTGTGGAGCTGCTCCTTAGGAAGAAACCTATTTTCACAAGTGAGATAGGGTTGAAGCAAAACTTAGCCAAGTATTTTCTTTGGGAAATAAAGGTGAGGCCGATTGCTAACATAGTAGCTGCTCAAGTTCTTGAGGAAGCAACCGAGGAAGAGATTAAAAATGTTGCATGCGTCTCTTGCAGAGCTGTGTAGTGGTGGACCCACAAATGGGTCAAGGGGGTGCCCCTACCTCCAGGCGGAGTGTAGGTACCCAGCCCCCTAGCTCCGATGCCACCGACAAATTTCGAGCACTTGGCCATCATGTTCGAGGATGGAGACTCACTGAGGTGCAGGAACTAGGCGCACGTAGAAAGTAGAAGCATCGTTTCTTGGCTGTTTGTGAGATTTTCCTTGTGGAGATATGACAGTCACATCGCTACGTGTACACCTGCATCTGCATGTCTGAATTCCAGAATGCTGGTTCCAATCTACTCTTCTTTACTGCTCTGCCACTACCTTGCAAGTTCTCTAAAAACTGAAGATGCTTGATAACTTTTTTTTGGTGTAAAAAGATTTCAGTTAAGCACCTAACTCTTGTAAGTGGTTAAACATAGTACTACAAAGGTAATCATATCTGGTTACACTTTACCGCACGCTTAGAACTATTGAAGTCTTGAACAGGTGTTACACTAACCAAAAGTAGTGCACATAGCCTTTTCTGAATTCTCTGTAGCCGTCACAGGATTAAGGCATTGCTTTTGAAAAATTCTTTTATTTGTAAGAACAGGCCCTTTGCATGTACAGAAGCCCCGTTTTTTCTGTTGTAAAAAACCAGTTTTATTTGTTGATAACTTTATAGATTATTGTCTTTGGATTAATTATTCCAAGAAAAACACTTATAATCTGAATTCTGTAAGTTGTGTACTATTTTTGGGAAATAGTAAGTTGTTCGGAACAGATGCATCACCCAACTGTCATTAGCTTCATGAATCCATTTAATTATTTATTCTAAAACTAAATAAATGCTAATAATTTTGTATTGTCAAATAAGCTCGTAAGCATGTACCGTGGCTTACCAAGTCATGTTAAAACCAAAGAAATCCCACGACAAGCAACATGATACACAGGAGGAAGAAACTTATACAGTATAGACAAAAAATGCAAGCCAAAGTAAACAAAAGCCTAAAAATTCTTGTAACACCTATTGTTAGAGAAATATAAAGAGATACGTAGGAAAATGTAGGATCCTAATATAGGAATTGTTAATCTCGTGAAATCACAGGGGGAAAAAAGGTTACCAGAAGCGTCACTTCCCAGTCAAATGTTGACGTGCACATCAACTCCAGAGAGACTATGTATAAATATGAACAATTGAAGGGGCTTATATGCAAAAGGGGAGAGACATTCTGAGCATAAGATTCCAGTCTCATCTCATCCCATATTATAGCTGGGAGAGTTCCTCGCCTTCTCTTTATGCCACGCCATCATTTTTACAAAAGGTCTCAGAGATTTGCGAAATAGCGTAAGGGTTCTCAATTTTTATAAAAAGTCCCTGTCACGTCATCAATTTTACAAAAACCCTCTTTTCTAGAAATTTAGGTACACCAGTTTGAAGATAAACTAGTTTGCTCGCTGAACCGTAGGACAAAACGGGATGGCGAAATGTTGTACCTTCTTCCTCGTGCCAACGTTTATACATACTGTCTTCTGCTTATATTGCTAAGAGAGGTTAGAAATTAATATGGATATTATTTAGAGATGAGGTACGGGATTACGAGTGTATCATATATCTTATTTCTCTCGCTCTCGTTTTACGTATATATCTCTCCTTTATTTTTTTCCATTGCCCACCCCTTATTTTAAAAACTTATTTTTTTCACTACTTATCTTTTTTTTAAAAAAAACCATCAAACATAACTAAAAGTCATCAGCTATCAATATAAACAAGCCCTACGACTCGTGTAAGATGTCAAAACTCGCCAATCAGCATCCGGACTCTACAACACTGAACTCTTAAAGAATAAATAGGAACAAGACAAGATTCAGCGTCCCCTCCTGCTCCCCTGTTATTCTTCCCTCCTCGTGAGCCATCCGAATTCTCTGAATCTTTGGCCGAAATTTTCCTTCCAAGAATGGGAGAATCAGGCATGCTTCAGTCCATCGTCTACGACCGTGGATCATTTCGCCTCATTGATCAGGTTTTTCCGTCTACTTATTCTTTCTTCTGTTCCTTGTGAGTGGGGGTGAGTTCTGGATTGGGTTCTTGGTTCGGCTTTGATGCTATACAGAGGAAGCTAATGTAGTAGATAGTAATACATTCTAAATTTTGTAATATCAACTAATTCTATGACAAAATTCAATGGTAAATAACTATTTGTCAGACAACATACCAAAATGGAGAAACATACTATTAGTGAATGATTTAGGATGAATCCAAGAATAAAAGATGGTTAGCTCTTGAAACACACTAAATTAGATATTGAAACACGTTAAAAAATTTCCTAATTCAATGTTGCAAAAATTGAAATAGAGCATTCTAATATTAAAGTTCTAATCCACAAATATTTTAAAGATTATAGAATTGAAACGCTAAAATCTAAATCACAAAATTTAGTATCTATTTTGGTCGGCTAATCATTATTTCGTTAGCAACAAAAATCATTGAATTTTGAAGTAAGGGCCATCAATTGGGACGAGGCGGCGAGTGGTTAGTGGGCGACCTTACCTATTGTTGTGGTGTCACGATATCGCATGCATTGATACATACACGAGATTTACTCCATTTGCATCGCCCAACATAGCGAGAAATCTAACCATACCATCTAAGTCGGCGCATGCAGTGCAGTGAGAAGCAGCCGTGTGCTCCCAAGCGACGGTAGCTCCAATGCTGGGCTCGTCGCCATCAGACGCGAAAGAACCAACTCACCAAAGGTTGCATGCATGGTGTCATCTGGACCCGGCATTGCCTACTTGGTTGGGTTGGGGCTGGTGTTGGCTTGGCTGCTTGGGCCTTAGGCTAGCATTGGCTTGGGGTTGGACTGGTTGATGGCCCACACTCGATTGATTCAAGTAGCCCCTATTATTTTGTTTCTTTTCACTTTGTCGGTTGATATCTTTGTCATCGTGCCAACTTCAACTTACACACATTTTTGGAGTATCTTGCTTTGTCAACGTCCTACGTGTTTTCTTTTCTCCCCTATTTGTCAACGTATTTAAGTCTTCTTTCTTTTAGATAGATGTAGAGGCACATAATATGTAAGGTTGGATCTAAGCAACAAAAATTAAAATCAGCGTGGGGCTTGTGCCCTATTGGAGAATTTGCATCGCCCTATCTGTACACATCACTCTTCCTGTGTAATTGCCTTGTTTGGTAGTACTCTGCTCTAAATACTCAAAAGTGCCCTCAGACATTTGTATCAACATAGGTTTGATCAAATAGGAACCAATCGTGAAACACCAAAATCTGAAACTTTAGCGATTAGCTACCATCCAAAAGTATGTTCGAGGACTTCACATCACGATGAAATATTGATATTGAAGCTACATAATGAAGATAACAGAGTGCTCCTGTAGCCTCTACAACAATCTTTAAGCAGTCATCCCAACTGAAAGTCATTGCCTACATCAACGTGAAGGATTCCAAATAATGAACCATTGGGAATAAAGTCATACACAAGTAGTGGAGCCTCAGTTTCAAGACAACATCCAAAAAGCTTTACAATATTGCGGTGATTTATCTGAGAGAGAATGGCAACCTCATTGATAAAATTGTTGATTTCATCTTGCTCAATGATCTTAGACTTTTTTATAGCCATCACGCGTTGATCAGATAAGATACCTTTGTATACCATACCATGCCCTCCATGTCCAAGTATATGTGAGGAATCAAAGTTATTTGTCGCCTTTTCAAGCTCTTCTAAGAAGAAAACTTTTGTCTTGTCACTTGCATTCTCATAAGATGATATTAGTTCTTCTAGGAGAAGGCCTTGGTTTTTTCCAAAGTATTTTCTTTGTAGTTGTTTTTGAATGTCTCTTTCCCATCTACGAATGGGAATCATCCCACTCAAGAAACAAAGTAGAATGCTGAAGCCACCACTAAGCCTAATGATAATATCTAAAGGGATTTTGCCATTTAATTAATGTTCTATTTTCCCTGAGCTTTGAGGATTGAAATAGAAATGAGAACATACCTAAGAGAAGACTTTGTTTTCTTATTGAATTATACTCTGATTGTGGCATCATACTCTATTATATGCGGGCACTCAATGCAATAGTAGCTCTAGGCGCGGATGCAAATTCTCCAATGGGGGCACATGCCCCACGCCAATTTTAATTTTTGTTACTTAGAGTCTAACCTTACAGTGTATGCCTCCACATGCTAAAACTAATGCCCCACATCTATCTAAAAGAAAGAAGACTTAAATATATTGACAAAGTGGGGAGAAAAGAAAAGAAAAACACGTAGGACATTGACAAAGCAAGACACTCCAAAAAATATGTAAGTTGAAGTGGGCACAGCACAACATATCAACTAACGGTGAAAAGTGAACAAAATAACAGGGGGTACTTGAATCAATCGCGGGGCCACCACTGGTCCAGACTCAAGCCAACGCCACCCAAGTCCTAAGCGGCCAAACCAACTCAGCCCAAGGCCCACGCGCCAAGACAACACCAGCCCAAGCTAATCAAGTAGGCAATGCCGGGTCCAGATGACACCTTACCTACCTTCCCTTATTCCCTACGTCATGCATGCAACCTTTGGTGAGTTGGTCCTTTTGTCTACAGTGGCGACGGGCCCAGTGCCGGAGCTACCATCATCCAGAGCACATCAATCGCTTCTACTTTGCTCCCGCATGTGTCGAACTCAAATGGTATGGTTAGATTTCTCATGTGTTAATCTCACTATGGCGCATACAAATGGAGTAAATAGTCATGTATGTATCATGTATGCAGATGACCGAACGATCATAGCAATAGGTGTGGTCATCCACAAACCACTCGTCGTCTCATTCCGGTTGGTGGCTCCTTGCTTGAAAGTTCAATGATCTTCATAGCTAATGAAGTAATGATCACTGACCAAAATACGTACTAAATTTTGTGATTTAGATTTTAGGGTTTCAATTCTATGATCTTTAAATTATTTGTGGGTTAGGGCTTTAATATTAGAATGCCTGTTTTTTTTTTGCAACAATTGAATTAGAGAATTTTTCAATGTGTTTCAATATCTAATTTAGTGTGTTTCAATAGCTAACCATGTTTTGTTCTTGAATTCATCCTAGATTATTCACTAATAGTATGCTTCTCAATTTTGGTATGTTGTCTAACAAATAGTTATTTACTATTGAACTTTGTCATAAAATTAGTTGATATTATAAAATTTAGGGGGTGTTTGGGACTGCTCCACTCCACGTTTTTCAGCTCCGCTCTATGTTTTTTAGCCAAATAGGTTCAGCTCCACGCACTCTGTTCGAGGAAAAAAGGTGGAGTTGTGAGAGCACCAAAGGGGTGCTCCACAAACTCTAGGTTTTGTGGAGCTGCTCCATGTAGAATTCGTGGAGCGAGTTTGTGGAGCAGTCCCAAACACCCCCTTAGAATACATTATTATCTACTATATTATTGATAGATACATTGATAAGTACATGCATGGAGCATAAGGTCTCCATGTCATTTTTGTTCTAGATCCACCATTGAGTAGCTCCCTACAACATTGTGACATACCCCTTTGCAAATGCCTGGTGTGTTGCACTTGTTAATGTCTGGAACCACAAATCAGAGTAAATTGAGAAAGCAACGTACAAAAGGTGAACATCATTACTAATATGGAAGTGATGATGATTTGTGTCAAACTTTCAAATGGTATGATAATTGTTTTTTGTCATTATGGTATCCATTCAATCAGTCTTGTCTAATTTTGATCACTGGTATACATAGCTATATCTAAATTGGCCGTACTAAAATTGTACCAATACATTATAAGTTTATAAGATATTTTTAAAATATTATCTTACTACTAAAAAGAATGAGTTATTAGCTGTAGCGGTTCACCTACACCTCCCAACTCCCTTGTAACTCCTAAAATCTCTAACAAAATAGGAAAAAACAATCTACAAAAACAAATTCCGCACCCTAAAAGTTCTCTAACAAAAAAGAGCTCTACTAGGTAGAGGCTGAGAGCCGGGCAGCAGAGGCACGATGCGGGTGAAAGTGAGATGGAGCTGACGACATGGACATTTGGGCGAGAGATCATAATAATGTCGACCTAACATGCTGGGATAATATGATTTTTTAATCCGTAACAAAACACGGACATTTAGGTAGTAATTTTGTAAGATTATGCTTATATATAATTATTCCAAATAAAAGTTAATGATAAACGAAATTGAGAGTAATTCCTAAAATGTCATGCATTTATGAAGGAGGGAGTATGTAACATGAGAATTTATCATACATGCTGAATTGTGAATTGAAGAAAAATAAAACAAAGATTCCCATCTTAATCGTGGGTGTAAGGAAAAATTAAATCTCATTAATTCAGTTGTCGAGAAAGGAGTGGAGGCACTTTAACACCATGGTGGCATCCTGTTGTTCTGGAATCTAGAGAGGGGCTGCAGCTTTGTAGGAGGTGCAGACTCAAAGAAGCCTCCATTCGAAAGACTACATTGAGTACCACATTTACATTCGGTATTTATGAGGTGTCCTCTGCTTTTGTTTGTATTCCTTCCGTCTGTTTAATGAAATGAGGTGAGCTCCTACCTTTGTTTTATAAAAAGTATCACATTTACATATCAATTCTCTAATGTAAAATAACCTCAAAACATTCTCAAATGTAAAAGTTCTCTAACAAAAAGAGCTCTGTGGTACATGGTAGAGTCGAGGGCGCAGAGGCATGATATGGCGAGTGCGGAGATGGAGCGACGACATGGCGGGATGGAGTTGATCCTAACAGAATGTCGATTCAATGTATTTGGATAATATGATTTTTTTATCCGTAGGAAAACACCAGCATTTAGCTAGTAATTTTATAAGATTATGCTTATGTATAATTATTCCAAATAAAAATTCTTGATAGACGAAGTTGGAGAGTGAGCAATTCCTAAAATGTCATGCATTTATGGAGGAGGAGTATATAACATGACAATTTATCATACAAGGCTGAATTATGAATTGAAGAAAAATAAAAACAAAGATTCCCATCTTAATCATGGGTGTAAGGGAAAATTAAATCTGTTAATTCAGATGTCCGGAAAGGAGTGGAGGCACTTTAGCACCATGGTGGCATCCTGCGCCGCAGAGAGGGTCTGTAGTGGTGCAGGACTCAAAGAAGCCTTCATTGGAAAGACTACATTGAGTATCACATTTACATTCGGTGTTTATTAGGTGTCCTCTGCTTTTGTTTGTATTCCCTTCTCACGGTTAATGAAATGAGGCAGAGCTCCTTCCTTTGTCTCATAAAAAAGTATCACATTTACATATCAATTCTCAAATGGAAAATATCGTCAAAAAAAATTCTAAAGTGTAAAGGAAATTTATTCTGGGACATTGCAAATGTCTGAAGCAATAAATTTTTGTGTAGATGTAGTTTGTTGTAGATAATCCACATTCGAGTATTTCCAAAAGAATTATACTACTTCATGGAAAATTTCTATAAATTTCTTGCATTCAAGGAGGCCCTAAAATACAGATAGATAGCTCACTGCAGGTGCAAATGAACTGGATAAAAAATTGTAGAGAGTTGCATCCTAAAAAATCAGAGCTAATAAGAATCCAGAAACTGCCATGTACTTTTATTTTTGCAAAACTATATTACTTGATCAATCATTTTTAAGATATCGCTAATCTAAAGTGTAGAAAATAAAAGAGAAAGATATATATGTGTTTGGATCTGCAAAGGAGTGTCGTGAGCTCTGTGCTTTATATATCCTTGCGGGACGGTATGTGTTACGTGTTATGCGCGACAACGAAATACACATAAGGAGAGATCGGTAATAAACTCAATCTCTAGGAAGAGAATAAACAAGATATAATAGAAGAATTATCTACCTATCTACTCGTTTAACGTAAACAAATCTCAAACATTTCAAATTTGTCATCTTAATAGGGCACTAGAAGCGGATGCAAATTCTCTATGGGGACACAGGCCCATACCGATTTTAATTTTTATTACTTAGAATCCAATCTTACACAGTGTGTATCTCTACATGTCAAAAACTAATACCTCCATCTATCTAAAAGAAACAAGGCCGTGCATACGCCACACGGTTGCCCCAAAGCGCTGTAGGTATGACTAATTCCCTTTACAAAGTTATCTCTGATTTGCTCGCTGAAGCTATCACTATCGTCAGCGGGTCCCCTTCGTCAGGCCATGCACAGGGTCAAGTGAAGAAGTCGGTCATAGCATGTTCAGCTTTCCCGCTGTGGACATATCTTCGGGTGGCACAAATTCGGAAGGTGCCATAACGGAGTAAAACCACCTCTCTATGGTGGACTTCATTTCCCATCCCGAGGTGGTGCGCCTGCTGCAAAGAGCCACGAAGTGCACTGACACGGTGCTCAACTACCGTGTGCTGCACTTGTGCGGACCAGAGCTCCTTGAGAGTTCTCTCAAGTCTATGGAGGTTAAGCTATGTCTCAGCTGATAGCTTGTTTTGTAATAATATATTCCTTGTCATAGACTAGATGGAGCATGTTGGAAATATAAGCACATGTAGATTCAATTTATTCCATAAATAAATCATGACAACATGCGCGCAAAATAACGAGAACCATCACGAGCATAACGATCTAGACATGTAAACCGGAAGCGTACATGAACAGATCTAATACGGAGAACATGAGCGTGCATGCATCGATGGTTCTGTTCGATCGACGGCAGATGTTGACGCTGCAGAACGGTGTGGATGACGCGTGTCGATGGCGACTTCGCGGCCGAGCAGCGAGGAAGGCGAGCCAGATCTACAGCAAGCGATCGCGCGAGCGCTTCCTAAAACCTTATTCGCCTCTCCGGTGCGAGAGACTTCGGCGGCGGTTCGGAGACCTGCTCTCGAGCGATAGCACGCGCGTGACGGGGCGGAGTAGACTACGTGGGACGGCGCAGCACAATGGAAGAGGCAAAACCTAGATTGATTTTCGCATATCTTTGTATGGAGGCGGCGACTCGGTAGTTATAGAGAATCGGGGCGCGTGATCAAGAGCGCGCTGCACGTTCTCCATAACTCGTAACGAAAGCGGATTAGTCACGCGTAACCGATCCGGATTCACCGCCACTCAAAACCGCAAAAATAAAAGCGCAAGGAAGCCGCGTCTCGGCAAGCACCGCGCCGATTTTGGCGGACCATTCACGCGGTGCCGTGCGCTGCGTCTCCCGCCCGCCGCCCTACCCGGCGGCGAGGCGAGCGGAGCGCGTGTGATCCTCTAGTTCTCTCCCACACATGCCTCAAGTGGCTAGGAGTGCACCATTCCTTTTAAGTTGGTCTTCCTCTCCTAGAACTAGCAATGTGGTACTAAATTTCACATGCATGCCTCCTTTGCATGAGTGGGCCTTTGAGATTTGCCTTATATGGACTTGGCCCACAAATTTTAACAATCCCCACCAGATCTCAAAGTCCCACAGAGATTTGCACGAATTCCAATGTACTATTTATATATCGGTGTTTGATGGAGACCGATTAAGGTTGAACATCCACCTAGAACTCAAGCTACACTTACTCACAACTTGAACAATGGACTACGCCTTGAATTGCAAGTTTGGTGCAAGCAAGCTTCACTTAAAGACTTAAGCGATACTAGGCCGCCGATGAGGCTACCCCTCGGTTGGAGCGTATAAGTCATACTCCTTGGTCTCTTCATGAGCTTAGTAGGAGATTTTCCCAAGATCTCCATAGTTGCGACTACTGATCGGGCTCATATAGGTGTGTTCTTTCAAGAACGTTACTGCGAGATAACGTCTTCGCTTTTGAAAGCCAATGGAACACATTAAGGCCTTAACCAACCGGGCGCCTTGCAGTTCGAGAGTATTGCATCTTCACATAGAGAGGTTGAAATTACTCTCCTTCGATTAACTAATGGCTTGTTTTCCAGATCCTAATTCACGGGATCTCCGATCACATAGGTTGGGTTACTACCATAGATAACTCATATGGGTCTCATTCCCATCTCCTTCGATGCACTATCTATCACATTCGTGATAGTCCCTTTGTAAAGGGATCGCGAGTTTCTATTTGTTTGGATGTAGTCAAGGTTATAACTCGGAGTTTCTCATTTTCTGACAGACTTCAATCGTCTCTTGACATGCCTAGACGATTTCATATTATCCTTAGAACTGTTCACCTTAGCGATAATGGGGTTTGATTATCTGATTCATAAGAATAGCGCAGCGGCTTTTCCAGCGTAGGTAGATCCATCAATAGATCCGTGAGCCATTCTCGCCTCAATAGTAGCAGATGTCTAGTGCCATGAGCTGCGCTTCCATGGTTGACCTCGTCAAAATAGTGCATTTGCAAGACCTCCATGAAAAACACCACCACCAATAGTGAAAACATATCCACTAGTGGCTTTGATTTCATCGCATCGAGAGATCCGGTTGGAATCACTATAACCCTCCGATCGACTGGTACCAGGTATAGTGAAGTCCCAAGTTCAAGGTACCTTTCGAGATAGCGCAACACTCGCTCAAGCGCCTTCCATGATCATCTCTGGGTTAGAAGTAAACCGACTCAACTTGCTCACAGCAAAGGAGATGTCCGCCTTGTTGCACTAGCTAGATACATAAGTGAGCCAATTATCAGGAGTATTCCAGCTGATTCCTAGCAATTTTCTTATTCTTACGAGTAACACACTAGGATCATAAGGTGTTGGAGAAGGCTTGCTTTGAGAATAGCCAAAGCGGCTCAAGACCTTCTCCACATAATGAGATTGCAATAATGTAATACCATCCTCACCTCTAACCAATTTAATATTTAGAATAACATCAGCCACTCCCGGATCTTTCATATCAAAATTTTGAGACAAGAATAATTTGACCTCATTTATCACATTGA
>JAYEVI010000137.1:0-60000 GCA_036346575.1 Dendrocalamus sinicus
ACAGCCAGTGGGGTATGGCGTGGTAGCCCTTGCAAATATTCATTTTGAAAATAGCTTATGAACAAGCTTTGTTTTTAATAAATAAGTTGGGAGGTTTATTTTTAAGATATGTTGTAAAAGGTCTATTAATAATAAAAAGAGTTCTCTTAATGCGTAGTAGTAAAAATCATTTCGTTCATGCAATTATGCTAAAACACTTTGTGTTGACACTATCAGTTAACTTCAAAAAAATTCAAGTTCTCCTGCCTCCTCTTGAAAAGAAATAAAACTTGTAATCTGGAAACTGTTTTTTCCAAGAATTTTGAAACCGTGTGGAATGATTTGGGTTAGCTATAAACAAACTAAAGGAGCGAGCGAGAGACGAGTGCGTAGCGTGGGACCTCGCCGTCGCCAGGAAGTGGAGCCTCGCGCGCGGTCTTTCTCGGCGCGAGTGGCGAGAGGTTGAAGACGATCGGCGTGACGTCATCCCGTCCTCCCCCGTGCATCTAACCTCGACCTTCCAATGTTGACACCCCGCAACGTCCGATCCTTAACCCTCCTACATCCCGATCTCATCCCCTCGTGGCGCTTCGATTCGCCTTAACTCGGCACATCCGTCCGCTTTGCTCCCAGCCGCGACGCGCCGCGCCGCGTGTTGGCCATCCGGTCTTCCGGGGCGCGCGCGTGATAAGCTGGCTTATTTGCAACGGGCTGGTCAACACTTTATCACCGAATTTCCAGTTTTCCTTTCCAAAAATCCGAAAAATCAAATAAAATCGAGAAAATCCAAAAATTCCCAAATTACACCATCTTGCTCATTTTGATGCCCTAAACCCATTTTGACCTCCAATCCACCAAATTCATCTTTGAAAAAAATTCAAAATCACTCATTTGATGTTTTATGCAATTTACTCCTTTTTCATAGATTTAATTTTTCCTCGCTGATTAGGCTCAAGCCGGACTTATGTTATTTTTGTGTGTTTGCGCTAGTGTTGGAGTCCTCGGGAGCAAGGGCAAGATCGAGCGACATGTTTTCTGAGGTTGCCAAAGTCATCGAATTCCAGGCAAGTTGCAAGACTTTGATCATGTTGAATCCCATGCCATTTAAATTATGTATTATGGTATTTGCATTATTGTTATTTGTGAATTGCTAGTTGCTTAAAATGAAATGTTTAGAAACGACACGATATTTAGATATTTCCTACCACAGATAATTGCCATGTTAAATTCTTTATGCCTTTGTTAACCCTAGCAATACTTACATACTAAAAATAGAAATACTTGTAGGGTATTTACATTTCATGCAAACTTTACACTACTAAGGTTGTGGCGCGGTAGTGATTTAAAATGTTGGGGTTTAGGGTAAAGGTCTTTGTGGGACACCGCAGTCGTCTTCGCCACCGCTACCGTGGGGTGGAGGCTGAGGCCTGTGAAAATGTGAGACTAGACCCTGCGTTGAGCAAGTGACATATTAGCCGCTCAACCACCGGTGTTGACTTGTCAACCACTGGTTTAGTATTGCTCAATTTAAGTGAAGCCGCATTGGCGGAGTTCGGACTAAGACAATGATAGGTCTCCACGACTGGTCAGCGTTAGTGTTGGCAACGATACGAGGTGTCGAGTCCTTAACCTACTCGGGTAGAGTGTATACCAAGAGTTGGCGGTGAAACAACCGGTTTCTTAACTCGAGTCATGAGGGTTAAGAATGCTTGTGGGTAAAGTTGAGCAACTCTGCGAGTCAATTAAATGGTATTCGAGTACGCAGTGCTCTCGGTCAATGGAGTGTGTCTATGGGTGATTCCAACGAAAAAGGTATAAGTAGATTTCATGGTTTTTAACATGTTTAGTTGGATAATCAACTTTGATTGAAAAACCTTTTATTCTTAAGGAGTAGTCCTTGGTTTGGAATTTCAAAATGTTTATAAATAAACTTGCATCCACATACATTAATAAAACAAGTATATCCCATCCTTTGGTGATCAGTGCAAATAGCTAAGATAGGGTTTCCCTTGTAACTTGCGAGCTATTGTGCTCATGGCTTGCAAAACCACTCGAGTTTCAGTCTTTGGTGAAGTTCACCCGATCGAGGAAGCTCGGAAGAAGCGGTTCTTCGATGAGGATCCGTGGCTCTAGGTCTCGATCGCTCAAGTTTCTGGGGGTTGTTTTGTTGTAATATATTTGGACTTGTATGCCCGTGCGAGAAAAACTGGTTGTTAAACCTTATGTTGTAATATAAAGTTGGATCTTTTGTTGTAAGCTTGTTTGTGATGATATTCTCTTGCTCGACACTCCGTAATTGGCCATGCATGGGTAGTTGCGGGATGCAAGTCTGGCGCCCACAAACGAGGCGTTACACTATGACTGAAATTGTCTTATGCAGGTTGAAATTATACATGGCGATAGTGGCTTATTTGGTGTAACTAAATTTTAAAAAATTAAAATAGAAAAATAGGTTAGCACATCACGGACAACGCAAACAAATACGGGAAAAAGAACCGTTAAAAGCTCAAAAAAACTAAAAAACTAGAAAAGTCAAAATTTAGGAATAGTGAAAAATAAGCTAGAAGCTCAAGCCGAAATGAACGAGGCCTAAACAATAAAACTAAAAAGGCAGGTAGATTTGTGCTCACTTGGTGTGCTTAGCTAAAAGGGCCAGTAAAATGAAATCCATCTAGGCACTTCCTTCTGCCATTAATATTATATTTTTTTCGTACTAAACTGCAAAAAGAGAGTAGAATTACCACAATATTGTGCGGGCTCAATTCTAGCTGCATATTAAAAGCTGAAGACCAAAGCTGTTTACAAATTGATAAGCTAAAATAAAGTGGCAAATAACTGCAAAGGATCCTAAGGAATAGTTAAACCAAAAGGAAGACGAAAGGGAAGAATTTGCGAATAAGGGAAAAGGAAACTATGTATAAAACTAGGGAGGGTTCTAATCCAACTTTTTGACCCGAGCCGTAGCGGTTCCCTGTCATGCTGTTTTACCTTCATCGTCCGCAGCGATAATGTAACTTTCGTGAGTTGTGATTTGTGATACCGTGCAGCAGTCTTTGCTCTGGAAGACACGATCAGTTCTTGCTTTCCACAATTCAAAGCATGCTGTGATGCAAATCGGCCTGGTTTGCACGATATTCTGTCTCATCTCTGATTGGACGCTTTCAGTGAATTGCAGAATGGATTGTGAATGAATTGCTAACGTTACCCATTTTCCGCAGCACATTCGTAGCTAGTTCACATTGTAGGATTCAGTAGTCTCAATGATGGGGCATCTGTCACAGCCTGCATCTTGGGCTCAGTTCACCCTGCGGCCTGAAATTTGCTAAAAGTCCAGCCCCATGCAGGGTGGGCATACATGCGTAGCACCTCACTGGGTTTTTGTCATCGCTTTGCCCAAAAGGGTTAACTTGAAAGTGCTATAATTTGAGCTAACATCAAGGAAGGTTCCAAAACACGGAACCGGGGAATCTGCGGATGGTGATAGCTGGAAAAACTGGTTAAAGTTTGAATCTAAATTATGAATTTAGGATGTGTTCGAAACCGGTAACCGGTTACCACCCAAAAAGGAGAAACCGCTAAAAGCGGAAAAACACAAAAAAATTGAATTTGGAATGTTTGAAGTATATTTAGCTCATACAATAGGTAACGAGCACAAAAAGGTCTAAACCAATTTAGGAGGTGCATTACGATGCAAAAGACACAAATGTAAATGCACTTATAAAAAACCAGCCGGTTTTCATTTCCTGGTACTGCCAAATCCGATTCTTGGCTTGATAGCTGTCGGTTTTTGAACCACAGCTAACATGTATTATATACTAGTATAACTCAAGGTAAATTGACAATATGGTACTAAAGGGCTAGGGTGTTACAGATGCAGCCATGATGTGATCCCGTGTGGTTTGGCAGTTTGCTACTAGCCTACTGCAAACTGCAAAACTCACAGTAGATTATTGCAACTCCATAATGTCGAGTTAGTAATTTAGCCAATTTAATTCTCTCGCCGTTACCCATATTGGAAAGTAGTACTAAAAATATGTTTTAAAAAAGATAGAGTTAGTACTAGAAACTAGAACGTGCTCTGTCATGGTTATGTTGTCATGGTGAAGGACTAAACCAACACGTTCTGGCACTACATATAGCCAATGCTGTTATGCTATCGTCTGGAAACTAGCATATACTTGCCTTCATGCGTAAACAATTTCTGTTAGCAGAATAGAAGATGGGAACATCAAAGAGGACAACCAGGAGAGGTTGCAACTTCCAACTGCAATGTTGTCACTACAACATTTAAAAGAGATCACACACAATTTCTCTTCTGAGAGAGAGCTTGGTAAAGGTGGATTTGGAGTGGTTTATAAGGTATACTTAAGCCTTACCTTTTGTTACTTCAATTCAATGTTAACCAAACATAATAAAATCTTTAGCCATATTGATATGAGAAGCCAAACAGGAATACATCAAAATGGGGAAGTGATAGCTGTGAAGAGGCTTTCATGTAAATTGTAATGCCAGGAATGTCAGACAGTTTAAGAATGAGGTTGATCAGGCTACTGTGATGAAAGACAAGATAGATTGGAGCACCAAGGAAAATATGTTTTTGCTGAGATGCAAGAAAAAATTATTGTGCTATGAGTAATTTGTCTAACAGAAGCGTTGGCAACCTAATTTTTGGTATGAAGTTGCCACATGCAACATAATTTGCACTCTAATTTCGTATTCTAGCACTAAAGCTTACATGGTTTGAACATCCCTCCTGCTGTATTTTTTTGACCACTGTAATGCATTTAATGAAAAACCATAGTATAGTTGAACCAGCACATATGGCAGAAATGAATTATCATCCCATATTTTATTTAACATACAAAAATATGAATATTTCAAATATTTTACTCGCAGTCTACTTTTGCAGATGGATCTCATGGGCTTGATTGGCATGACCATTATCGAATAATTGAGGGAATTTGTGAGGGTTTATGTTACCTTCATGAAGGATGGCGGAACACTCCTATTATTCATATGGATCTAAAACCTGGTGATATATTACTGGATGGTAGCATGGTACCAAAAATTGCAGATTTTGGTTTGTCAAGGCTCTCTGATGAAGAACAAACTCGAACTTGCATCGGAAATCTTACGGGATCCATGTATGCCCAATTTTTCTAAAGAAACTCATTGTTTTTTTAATTCTTATGATGAACCAATATTGCATTCTCTTTTCTCTGAAGTCTTAAATACTCCAGAATAAAAATTCTTTAGCATAAGACATTCATGTTTTGATGTTCCTGTCCTGAGAGGATACTTGCCACCAGAATAATATACCATGGGAGAAATCTCGACCAAGTCGACCAAGTCGACCAAGTCAGACATATACAGTTTGGGTATTCTAATCCTTGAGATCATGACAGGGCAAAAGAACTGCCAAATCAATGCCACCATATCAGGTCAGTACTTCACTGAAAATGTAAGAACAATAATTATTTAACAATTTAAAGATTCAAGATTCTTTGACAAAGATCATTGCAATCTTTTAATACTGCAGTTATAGTTATCTATAACAATTCATTAGGTACAGAAAAATTGGATGGAAGCATCGCAAATCACATCAAGGTATTCACCACTAGATGCAGAGCCTCCAGCAAGTAAGCATCAATATAGGGTTAAACTGCACGGCAGCTGATCAGAGAAATAGACCTACTGCAAGGAAATAATCCATATGCTCCAGATGATTCACACTAATCATATGCTCGCATTCATTTTCTTCCTTTTGGTATAACTCGTGCTTTGCCTGGTTTGAGCAGAAAAAAAAATTATTCTGCCTAGGTTGTCAAGGTTTATTTATTCTATTTTTAAATTAGACACATGCTAGCTCATTTTCAGAAGACAGTCTACGTATGAGCATACCAAATCCAAGACATACTCATCTTTGAATGTTCCCTCAATAAATGCGAAATATTTAGCGATTTTCTAACTATTGTGCATATGCCTTGGTTAATTATTTGTACATTCCAACCAATATTTCTGTCCATAAGTCTCCTAGTTATTTCTTGCAGACGGGCTCTGACTCCAGGCAGCTGCTTAGATTGACCCACTTGAGCTTCAGCTCCTCTTTTGTTAAAGGAGAGCTCATGCTCACTGCAGCTTACTAACATGACAGATGAGTGTGTCGCCTTCAAGTTTATCAATATAAGTGCGACTCAATACATTGTAAGGCCATTCAAAGACATTGTGCTGCCACGGTCCAACTGTGATGTTGTTGTAACAATGAAAGGGCCAAGGAAGGCACCATGAAACATGAAGTTAGAATGCTTTTCTATGGGAATATCTGGTGGAAAACCCTTATAAATGCTATCACTATATACTTCACAACATGAAAGCATGTAGAAGGTGTTTACACTATACACTTACCAACTTGTCAAGTCATATCTACTTATGATTGCCTTCATGTCAGGCATTTCTTTTACTATGATTCCTAGTCAAAGTAATGCTTGTTGTGCATCTCTAATGTCCTGGCTTTCAAATACTGCTTACATTTTCTGAAGGCATAGCATTCAAAAGACATAGATAAGTGTTATTTGTATTCATATATGGGGGAATCTATTACGACCAAGGATTCAATCTGCAATTATGTTATACCATTGTATTTTCCTTTGTAGTTTCTCTTGTTATAGCTAAACCTCATATGAGGCATATAACGTGTAAGCGCTGAGCGATTGTGTGACCTCGTAGCAACAATAGTTGCTGCATGTTCTGTGTGGTATTTACTTCAATCAATGGCATTGATGGGCAGGGCTGGTGCTGTGTGGTTTTACAATCTCAACCACATCCCGTTCAATGTCGTTTGGTGTAACACCTTCCTTAGGCTCCTCTCCTGTTGTTCGGTGGCAGGGCCAGAGGAGAATAAGGCAAGGAAATGCTGCAGCCAAACAACAACAGGAAAGAGGCAGTGCACAGTGGAAGAAGGGTTCAATATTGGAAAAGTTAGGAAATAGAGGAATAGGAAAAACAAGGCAAAATGGGCTATATGGCATTGTAAAATGTTGGCATTTGCTCTAGGATATTCCAAAATTGTGTTTGGCTAGAAGACACACTAAATTTCTGGCCATTTACCACAACACACTGTGACTGTTAAAACAATATTATCTCAGCAAGCATGAGAGGACGGTGCGCAAAATGTCTAATTTTCCCTTCTTAATTGAGATTCAAACATTGATGCCCATGATTTGTCCTTAATTATATCCAATGGTAGATTATTTACTGTGATGTCCTATGGGTTGAGTGTTACAATAGATTTCTCGTATTCTGATGTGCTACTAGTGGTCTTGTCACTAGGCAAAGATTATTATACATTGCATATTTTGTGTCTGGTGGTCTTTTTTGGTTCACATGCCATGCTTTTGAACCTAATGACCTCGTTGGTTCCACAGATCGGGCTCACAAGGAAAGAGAACTCGAGCAAGGAAGAAAGGAAGAAAGGGAACTAAGTGGACACTCCTCAAGCTGCTACCACCATTTGCGAAGATGTTTCCTGAGAAGACTGTCTATAACGAGGCAAATCAGACGACAGAGCAGACTCGGCAGAGGGGCTCCCAGAGTACGCTGCTGTCTATAATGAGCCAAATCAGATGTGATGAGGACATCCGAAGACACCAATTGGACCAATTACACGAACATGAGCTAAACAAATTAATCAACGGTGAATTCGCTCATAATTGGATTTGGTCATAATTTACGTGAGAACTGGATATTACCTCATTCCAATGTGCTGTGCGTTTCCAGGTTTGAGCAATATGAAACTTTTGGATTGAAGCCATGGAGGAGCTGATGGAGAAGAAATACTTGAGTCAAGTAAGGGAAGACCTGTTCAAGTCCTCATTGTCACGTCGGATCGACCTTAGATGTGCTCTAGACCATTCGATGCACATCGGGCGCTCGCAAGACCTTCAGAACGTTCGGACTAGTCCGAATGGTTTCGACTGCTTGAGCCGTCTGATCAGCGTTGGGCCTCGGATGCCGGAGATGTTCGATCGCTCGAACGATTGCGCCATCCGATCTTCCATGGACCGCTCCATCGCCTTGGAAACGTTTGGCCCCACTCCAAATGAGATATACCGTCAGATCTTCAACGGACTGCCTGATCGCCTTGAAGACGTTCGGACCGCTCCGAACATTCGTTCATTCTATGACGTTTGATCAAGTTTTGACGATTGATAGCGATGGTGACGTTGGACCGCTCGTGTGCTGCGTCGTTCGATCAATTTGGATGGTCGATATTGATGGTAACGTTTGGACCAGCTGAACGATCCGCCGTTAGGTTGGCTAGAGACGCTTGCAGCCATTTGATTGACTTGGAGATGTTCGACGATGCGATCATATCTTCAACATTGCATCGTTACGACTACAACTTACGACCGTTCAATCCTCTTGCAGCTCGGATGACTATGAAGGTAACGATTGCTACTCGTGGTTGAAGCCAATATCGGCGATAGATGTGTGGTCGTAAAGAGGGCATGGTCGTGTCGAAATCAAACCTCAACGTGGTCGTAACGAGTTACAACGCAAATTGGAAGGGATTTCTTGTGATTAAAGGACAACAACTTTCGCATATAGAGTCCGATTGAGGTGATCTTGGACTTATTGAAAAGCTTATTTCAAGGACTACGTAACGGATAAGGACTTATCCTCAGATTCATCCGAGATAAAAGATTTTAGTTTCCTTTTGTAGGGGTTTGAGTCTAATCGATAAAAGATTGAGTTGTACATGATTAGGGGTCCTACAGTTGTGCCTGGGCTATGTAAGCCTTATGTACGTAGCCTTTGGGGTAGACCATATTATTTACAAGATAGCTAATATTGCTTATTCTCGGGTTTATGCTACGTGATGCTTTTGGGGAATGGGACGATTTTCTTGAGAGTACCTCCGTTGTTCTTGTGTTTCCTTGTGGTTTGCGGGCGCAGTGATACGTCTGCTTTGTGGTCAGGTAGACGGGATCAGAGCATGTGGTTGGGTGAATTCTCTTGTTGCAGGTTGCTGTTCTAACATTGGTTGGCGTCATCAGTTCGTCAGGTTGTACGGATCTAAATTTATCCTTGATCCTACATAGTAAAGATCGGGCACCTCGCATCATCTTGGTATCAGAGTACGGTTCATAAGGTAGGATTACTTACTCTAGCTTTTAGATCAATTTCTTACTGTTTGCAAAACCGAAAATTGCCATAAAAAATCCAAACCCTAGCTTTTGCATCTGTTAGTCTCGTGAGTTTGTTAAGTTTTCATCCATTAGAAATTTTGTTTAGGTGCTGATCATTGTGTTTCCTTAGCATCGCTTAATCAATGTGTCGTTTCATTGTTTCATCCGACAACAAGATAATCACTGATGAGCTTCGCTCATAGTATTTCCTTGCATATTTGAGACTAGTTGTTGGCATTGCATCAATGGCTGCTCTTAGTAGTAATCACACTCATTGAAATCTGAATTTTGCACCAAGAAGGCGGTGAGCGTCTGAAAGAGCCACGAGTTAAAAAAGAGAGAGAAAGAACTTTGTGTCGAAGTCTACGTAAAAAAATTTAGAATTATGTGATCGGATCATTTTGAGCAATCTTGTGCCTTATATCCTTAATATTGCAATTGGCTAGCGTCTCTCCTAGTACTTGGTGCAAAAGCAGGCTATCTATTTCTCAATTATCAGATTACCTCTATTTAGCTTATTTCTTTGTTTGCCTGAGTCACATTGATCTTTGCGTGTGCATTCATACACTTCACATAAACCTTTTGGATCAACACTTAAGCAAAATATTTTAGCTTGGATTATTACTTAACTTTACAATATCTAGGATTTCAGATTGCATAGGTAAACCTTGTCCATCCAAGCTCCACAAATAAACCATTGTTATAACGATTGCTTGTGCAATTGAATTTGCTTGATCTATCACCTTGTGTTGTCTACCTACACTAAAGTGTGTGCAGCTCCTCACTTCCACCAAAACATGATTCAATTTGGGACGAGGTATATTTGCAGCTAGTACTACTTCCAACACTAATGCTCGTCCTTCGTCAATTGCAAACAGCACACGCATCGGTGAGAAGAAGGCTACTCCACCCCTACACCTCAATTGGCGCTGCAACAAAAAGTAGGAAAATTCAATGCTTTAAGTGTTTGAGACGTGGTTATATTTCTAGAGAATGTCCCAACAACCGAGTTATGCTACATTAGAAGATAAATATGAATCAACAAGTGAAGACGAGGTTGAGCTCAGTCATGAAAAGGAGAGATATAAAGATGTATCGGATGAGCATGAAGAGGTTGATGTGTTGAGTTATGAAACATGAGAGGCACTAGTAGTTACCAAAAATTAAGTATGCTTGCACAAGAAGGAGATGCACATCACATGTGATTCAACTTGTTTCAAACACAAGCCAAGGCAAACAACAAAGTAATCAAACTTATTATTGATGGTGGTAGTTGTCATAATTTGGCTAGTGTTGAATTATGTGAGAAACTTGGTTTAAAGATGATGAAACATCCATGGCCATATAATGTGCAATGGTTTAGCGAATGTGGGGATGTGAAGGTTCAGTTTGTGGTGCATGTTACCTTTAAGATTGGTGATTATGAGGACACTGTTGAGTGTGATGTGGTGCCTATGACCGTGTGCCATTTGCTATTAGAAAGACCATGGCAATATGATAGAAGTGTGCAACAGATATGCATTCCAACCGATATGCTTTTAAATGGAAGGAAAGACAAAAGAGCTTAATCCAATGATTTCTAGTCGATACATACTGAATTACAATAAAAGAAGCTTGCTGAAAATGAGGGTTAAAAGAAAGAAAAGAGATTACCATACATCGGTGTGTGAGAGCCACAAGCCAAATATGAGAGGAAAAAGTAAAAGTGAGGGAGTGAAGATTATGTTAGCCATAAAATCAGAATTGAGAGATATGAGCAATGACCCATCAAAGATACACTTTGTGCTTATGTACAAAGATGTAACTATGATGTTTTCTACTAATGACTTGACCTCTCTTTCTAGTGGTGTTTTATCTCTTTGCAAGCTTTTGAAGACGTGTTTCGGAGAAGATTCAGCGGGACTTCCACCATTGCGTGGAATAGAGCATCAAATTGATTTAGTTGTCAATTCCAAAATGTCCACCATACCACACTAATCCGGAGGAAACCAAAGAAATTCAACGTCAAGTACAAGAACTACTTGAGAAAGAGTATGTCGCGAAAGTCTTAATCCTTGCGCCGTTTAGTAATTCTTGTTCATAAGAAAGATAGTACAGGAGAATGCGTGTTGATTATCGTGTCATTAACAACAATACTGTTAGATATCATCATCGTATTCCTAGGTTAGATGATATGCTAGGTGAACTTAGTGGTGTTGTCATATTCACTAAAATTGATTTGAGAAGTGGATACCATCAGATTAAGATGAAACTTGGTGATGAATGAAAGGCTGTTTTTAGAATAAAATTTGGATTGTATGAGTGGTTAGTAATGCCATTTGGTTTAACTAATGCACCTAGTACATTTATGCGATTGATGAATCATGTTTTAAGAGCATTCGTTGGTAAATTTGTTGCGGTATACTTTGATGACATCTGATCTATATCAAAGCGTTGAATGAATTGTCAAGCCAACAGAGAGTGAGACCATAAGCCAAAAGCTTGAGATTCTCAAGGAAAATGGTTCCAAGACTAGAGAACACAAAAGAAATACCTTTTACCAATGAAACAAGAAAGCTGAAACACATAAGGTTTCTTGAAATCAATACAAAGACATACGCGATTAATAAAAGAAAGAGTTTACATCAAGATCACTCCATCTCTCACAGAGATCAACACGCGCAAATGAAACTCAAAACCTACTACTGCCTACAACTCTCACATCTCATGCATACATGGAGAGAAACAAACATAAAACTCTCATACCCACTCTCTCATCTTTCTCTCTAGCCTACCCCTCTCCTTTTATAGCCTCCACTAACGAGTTCACAACCCAATAGCTTCAACAAATCAGTGCTTTATCCATTAACTTGAAACCGAATCCGCTTCCTTTTGTGCAGCCCTGCGCTTTTACCAAAACGCCCCTCCTGCACCTTCTGGGAAGCTTCCTCATTTCTTGCCGCCCAAGCCTCGCAACCACTTCGAGTCCTCGCCGTCTTTGGCACATCCCGACCGCTCCGACCTCGGCACCGCTGTGCCTAGTCGATCATCTGTGCCTCGCCACGACTCGCCTTGATGTCCTGCGGCCATCACGGACAAGACACACATCACATAGCACCGCTCGACATAATGTAATCAACAATCGCATTAGAAATCTTAAACACGAAAAAGCCCAAACCTATCGAATCAAAAGAATAAGCATCCTAAGTACTTGACCAAGTTTGACCAAGTCCGACGAAGCGATTGCACCGCGCAACGACATGGCCCGAACCACACAAACCAAACTCGACTTTCCTAAAACAGACGTCAATTACTCATCACACACACGGAGTCACCTCCACATGATCTATCAAATGGCACATTTCATTCATTGTCACAAAAGCGACGGCCAGCGTCGTATGTAGTGACTTGTTTTTGAGGAAATTGTGAGATTGCATGGTATGCCAAGGACAATTGTTTTTGATCGAGATATCAAATTTATGAGCTACTTTTGGAAGACTCTGTGGGCAAAACTTGGGACAAAGTTGCTCTTTTCGACAAATTGTCACCCACAAACGGATATGCAAACAGAGGTGGTGAATCATACACTCTCAATCTTCTTTGCGGCAATGATAAAAGGAATTTGAAAAAGTGGGAAGATTGTCTACCACATGTTGAGTTTGCATATAATAGGGCCATACATTCTACTACTCAAATGTGTCCATTTGAGGTGGTGTATGGTTTCAAGTGATCACGCCACTTGATTTGTTGTCCTTTGCCATTGCATGAACATGCCAACATGGAAGCCTCAAGCGAGCTAAATATGTGAAGAAGATTCATGTCAAGACTAAAGAAGAAATTGTAAAAGTTATGTTACTATCTTGAGAAGGCGAACAAGTGAAGAAAGAAGATGTTATTTGAACCAGGTGATTTGGGTTGGATGCATCTACGCAAAAACGCTTTCGGACAAGCGTAGAGAGATGGTCCATTGAGTGCTTGAGAAGATCAATGACAATGCATACAAGATCGAGCTTAGGGTGATAATTATGCTGTGAGTTCTACATTCAATGTTGCTAATTTATCACCATTCTTGGAGTGCGGGAGAATTGGAATCGGGCGACTCCTTACCAAGAGGGGAGGATGATGGCGACATCTCGAAGACACCAATTGGACCGATTACATTATACGAGCCAAACAAATTAATTAACAGTGAATTCGCTCCTAATTTGATTTGGTTATAACATACGTAAGAACTGGATACTATCTCATTTCAATGTGCTGTGCGTTCTCTGGTTTGAACGATGTGAAGCTTTTGGAATTGGAGCCATGGAGGAGGAGCTGATGGAGAAGAAATACTTGGAGTCAACCAAGGGAAGACCTGTTCAAGTCCTCATTGTCACGCCGGATCGACCTTAGATGTGTTCAGGACCATTCGATCCACATCGGGTGCTCGCAAGACCTTCAGAACGTTCGGACCACTCCGAATGGTTCGACTGTTCGAGCCGTTCGATCAGTGTTGGACACTCAGATGCTTCAGAGATGTTCGGACCGCTCCAAACGATCGCGCCATCCGATCTTCCATGGATCGCCTGATCGCCTTGGAAATGTTCGGCTCACTCCAATATGTCGTATCGTTCGATCTTCAACGGACCGCTTGATCGCGTTGGAGACGTTCAGATCGCTCCGAACGTTCGTTCATTCTACGACGTTCGATCAAGTTTTGACAATCAATAGCGACAGTGATGTTCGGACCGCCGAATGTTCACCCTTCTCGTCGTTCAATCAACTTGGATGGCGATATTGTTGGTAATGTTGGAGCGGGCGAGCGATCCCACCGTTGGTGGGTGGAGATGCTTGCGGCCGTTCGATTGATTTGGAGGTGTTGGAATAGTTTGATCATATCTTCGACCACAACACGCCTCGACTTACGACCACTTGCATCACTACGACTACGACTTACGCATCGCTGTGTCACTACGACTATGACTTAGACCTTCCGATCCTCTTGTAGCTCGGATGACTATGAAGGTAACAAGCGCTACTCGTGATCGAAGCCAATATCGGCAGAAGATGTGCGGTCATAAAGAGGGCGCGGTCGTAGTCGAAACCAAACCTCAACGTGGTCGTAACAAGTTATAGTGCGATCCGGAAGGATTTCTTGTGATTAAAGGACAACAACTTTATCATACTGAGTCCGATTGAGGTGATGTTGAATTTATTGGAAAGCTTATTTCAAGGACTACATGCGGACAAGGACTTATCTTCATATTCATTCGAATAAAAGATTTTAGTTTCCTTTTGTAGGGGTTCGAATCTAATACAATAAAAGATTTAGTTGTACATGATTAGGGGTCCTATGGATCGTGCCTAGGGCTATATAAGCCTTGTAATATGTAGCCTTAGGGCCCGGATTCGAGTCTAATACGATAAAAGATTGAGTTGTAAATGATTAGGGGTCCTATGGATGTGCCTAGGGCTATATAAGCCTTGTGTACGTAACCTTTGGGTAGACCACATTAATTTCAAGATAGCTAATATTGCTTATTCTCGGGTTTATGCTACGCTGCCTTTGGTGAATCGGCGATTTTCTTGAGAGTACCTCCGTTGTTCTTGTGCTTCCTTGTGGTTCGCGGGAGCGGCAATACGTTGCTTGTGGTCACGAGACAGGATCACGAGCGTGTGGTTGGGTCAATTCTCTTGTTGTAGGTTCTTTGTTCTAATAGTGGTTGGTGCCATCGGTTTGTCGGGTTGCACGTATCAAAATTTATTTTGATCCTATGTCGTGAAGATCGGGCACCTGCATCGGGATGGTTGTGAGGAAGAGCATAGGGATCTCTAGAGTAGGTTCTTGGCTATGAGCCAAATTAGATTGCTAATGGGAGTGAACAATCCACTAAGTTGGGTCCACTTGCGCCATGTGAGTAACGGTGCCTGTCACACCCACATTTAACACGTGGCGCAACTAAAGTTGGGATCCATAAATTAATCAATGATTTGTCCCATGCTAGACTCATGGTAGTACAATGTGGCTTTATAGCGATGAGCTCACAGACAGTCCTCAATTAACTTAGGTAGACTTTCTACATACCCTTATGCCACCAAGCACCCACTATCTAACCATTTGCCAAAGTCTAAATCGTGCTTTTATTTTATTTTTAAACATTTCATAAACCTCCTTGACACTTAACGAGGAAATAATAATCCTCAATTTACTATTTATCTATATTTAGTATTAATACGTCATCCTAGTCTTAGATATACCGCTTAATATCCTTAAGAGAGATCTAGCTATGTGGTCATAAGTCTTTTATGACCACACCATAGTCATGAGCCTTTCTCGGCGCTTTATGGCGTGAGTCTTTCTACAACCACCTTAATGTCGTAAGTCCTACAAACATGACCTAGTTGTTTCCTCACGACAACGGGATCCTAAAGACAAAATCAATTCTAGATTACCTTTAGGCGTTCCTCCCTCTCTTCCGAGGATACACCCTTAACTTTCAAGTCTCTTATGGTTTGAATGTAGGAGGCAATCTGATTGAGATTCTTGGGAGTTGAATCCGGGAAGAAGTCTTCTCTGTGACCTTCCTCGCGAAAAGGGCTATCTTCACTGGTCATTTCCTAGTAGAACCACTTCTTTTCCATCCCAACCATGACGACTAGGTAAACATTGGATGTATTCCTTCGCCTTTCCATCATGGAGATTTAGATCATAGCTCCGCGATCCGTCATGTCTGCTCATTCCATAGTAGTATTGGAAGAGCTTTAGATTTGGAGAAATCCCCAAATAGGCCTCACACAAGTACACGAACACACTTAACATTGTGATGGAATTGGGAACGAGATTCACCAACTCCACTCCAAAGTGCTTGAGTATGAGTGTAAGGAAGGGATGAGCGGGTAATCTGAGGCCACACTCACAGTAAGCTTGAAATATTGGAATTTGCCTGATTTCCCCCGGCGTCCAATGTTGCCTAGCAGCTTCGATCCACTTCACGGATTCCCTTTGAAGGATCTTTTTGGCGACAACAAAAGTCTTCATCTTTGCAGCATCCATCTTTGATATTGCCCAATTAGAAGAGGCCTCAGCCATTCTCTAAGGCAGGTTGGTTTGGATTTGGAAGAAACGAGGAGAAAGAAGCGATTTGGTTGGCAGCGGAGAAAGCAAAAGCTCGAAGAACAGTTGAAGCGAATGGGGAAAGTAAGAACCTAAAAGTTACCCCTGCAGTAAGTTTTTATAGTCACACATTTGAGTTAAAGATTGTGGAAACTCAACAGTTACCACCTTTTCGAGAATTGTTCCAACAGATAAATTTGTGAGAGTCACTTATTCTTAAATTTGCTTGTTCAAGGAAAAACCAGTGTGTCTTTACAACTCAAGCGAAATTACCTTCTTGACTAAGTCTATTTCTGGTCAAATGAAATAATAATAAAAAAGCTTTGCTTTTGATTACTACTGTTCTATGACTCCTTTTCAAGAAAGTTATTTTTTACTTGAAAATCAAGGGCTAGATGATGAGGAAATAATAATCCTCAATTTATTGTTTATCTATATTTAGTATTAATATGTCATCCTAGTCTTAAATATACTGCTTAATATCATTAAGGTAGAGATCTAGCTATGTGGTCGTGAGCCTTTCCACAACCACGTCATAGGCGTGAGCCTTTCCACAACCGCTTTATGATCGTGAGCCTTTCCATGACCACCTTAAGGTTGTAAGTCCTTCTACAAATATTACCTAGTCGTAAGTCATCCTACGACCACCCTGCGATCGTAAAATCTTTTACGACTAGTTGACGTCGACCAGATTATCTATGACAACTTGTTGTAGTTAGTATACACAGTTATTCTCTGGGATAACGACTCGTTTTTTCCTTTCTATCTTTAGCGATAACCGCCTGGTGATGAGCCATCACGTCGCTGACAATAACCTCCACAAGACGGTTTCTCATTTGAAGCATTAGTCTTTCTCTTGATGTAATAAGTACACTCAATATAGCCACATAGAAGTAGGGTTGTTACTCTCTCTAGAAGGCCTGAACTTGTATAAAATTCCTCTATCTTTCTTTATGTAGTCGGGTTTTGAGAGATCATCTAAACCAAATAATCATATGTAAGATTGGTATTAAAACACTGACAACACTTTAATGTCAAGGATACATTTTAATAAACAACATTTCATGTGAAAAGGTATCGAAACCTTGGATCATTTCTAGCATGTGTAAGCTTTGCTATAAAGTTTTCGCCAATACTAGTGTACTAACGAGTTTTAGTTTTAGAGTGACAAGGTATCCATTCAAACTAGAATTTAAACTAAGCTTGAATAAAAATAAGCACGTATAATAATTTAGAACAAAATATAAATAATTTAAAATATTAGGTTCAATATGATCAATGGTGTAACTTACCTTACTCGGTGGTCAGTGGTGAGTTGTCGACAAAGTAGAACTTCGGAAACATCATTGTAACACCCTGGCTTAATAAAAACCCAAGATGTCACGTTCAACTACTATCGCTACCAATTTTAATTAATAAACAAGCATTACCAATAACTAGGCTTCAATAATAAACATTTAACATAATATTAAACATAAATTTCAGCAACACTATAAACCATAAATTGAACCAAGATAAAACCATATAGCTACCAAGATGAATCATAGTAAGTCTAAACCAAGGAACCCATCAAATAACATCATTAGGAACCAAAAAGAATTTAGGGAATCTACAAGTTATCAAATTAATGCTAACCAAAAAGAATTTAGGGAATCTATAAGTTATCAAATTAATGCTATGAAAATTACTAAATTATTCATGATCATAAATGATGAATTGCTAGGTGGAGTGAGGAGCTACAAAAGTGTAATAATTCATGTCTTACTTCCACCCATATATGTTACCTTCAATGTTCACTTAAAAACAACAAATAAGTAAATCCATAACTCAGTAAGTACAAAGCAAAACAATAAATGAATCCATATCATTTTAACAATTTATATCTATTTACCATTAGCATTTTAACAAAGAAGTACAAAGCCAACTTGTGGTGATGCACCGTTGGCAATAGTGTCCTGAGCGATACCGGGAGTGGTGCGGCGATGGCAAGCATGGGCGTGTGGCTAGCATCTGACGAGAATGCGAAAGTACGTGAATGGAGCGGTGATCTTTGGCGCGTGGCGTGGTGTTGTTGCACCGACTTAGCGGCAAAGGACTTCGGATGACCACGAGCAATGGCGGCTAGGAAAAAACTAGGGTTTTCTTAGGTTTTAGGTTTTCTTTCTCCACGCCCTTTTAACATGGCAAGAATATGACTGGGCCTCCAACTTTCCCCTACGACTCGCCCTAGGAACTGAATCCCGCTCTAAAAAAATCCAACACATCTCATTTTTCCATATCCTTTTTCTTCTATTTACGCATATATCCTTAGGAGGGTTATTTTTGGGATACTATAGTCACAATCTACATGGAAAAATAGCCAAAAATCAAATAAAAATAAACTCCAAAAATTAAAAATGAGGGTAGAATTGGGTAGATAAGGATTTTAGATAAATTTTAAAAAAAGAATGGGTTCAATTGGAGCTACAATGGAAGAGAGTAGGTTCTCAGAAGATTTAAATCTAGGAAAAAGAGAAGGAAAATATACTATTTCAAAATTTCTGATTTCTTGGATTTATTTTTTAAAGGAAATTGTATTAATGACATAAGCATGGAATAAAGAATTTTGGCTGAATTATTTTTCTAAAGAAAAAGGCTCTTGGTCACTAACATGTGGGTTCGGGTATATAGACCGGATCCACAAGAACTTGGCCTGGTCCACGATGGACCAGGCACAAGGGCTAACGCGGCAAGGCCACATGGTTGGCTGACTGAGCTCGGGCACAAACATGGCGCACGAGTGGGGTTGACGTGGCGCCGACATAGTGGTGACACTCGAGACCCTATGGTCACAAAGCGGATAGTGGTGCGGTGGGGTCGCGAGGGCACAATAGAGAGGCGCGATGATGCTATTTTACCTTGTTGCGGAGCACAAGGACAAATGGAGGTGGTGATGGCGAGAAGAGAGGCGTTGGTGTCTTTGCATGGCGGAGGGGCAAGGGAGGTTCATGGAGGCACAGCGAGGCTAATGGTGACAACGGTGAGGTTTGAGGATGCTTGCGTTGCCAGGGATTGCTTGCCAGAGTTGGAAGCTAAAGCTTGGAGAGAGAGCACAACGTTGGTGTGCTAGAGCTCACTAGGGCGCAAATGGGAGAGGCTCAGTGTGGTGATGTTTGGGGGTGCTCGGGGAGGGCTTAAATAGGCTCAAGGTGGGCGCACAATGGAGGAATTCCTCGCTGAAGATCGCAGGAGAGAGGAATCAGAAAGGAGAGAAAAATGAATGGGAGGGGCGATGGAAGGAAAGAGAACGCAATAATTGGGGACCTATGTCCCGGCGGTTGTAAGATCAACGAGGCCGACTAGGTGGTGAATAGTCGTTTCTAAAAATTCTCTTCTTATTTATTTTCTTTCTACTTGGCTAAAACCAAGTATATAATGCAGAAGCTTAAATCAATTTAGTTCAGCACAAATAAGAACTAAATCAACTAAGTTCACCTAAGTGCACCAATACCCTAAGTCTATGTCAAGGTTTGCAATCCTAGGATGACAAACAATTAATTTAATTCTACGAATATAAATTGCTTGAAAGTAAATTGAGCACAAGAAAACAAAACACAATTGACATGGTTACTTTTTACTGTGGTGTTCAGAGACTTGCTGGTCTTCCCTAGTCCACGTTGAGGTTAGCCCAAATGAATTGGATCGGTTCGACGAATTAAGCCAAAACATCTCAATCCACTAGTGGTAGCTCTTTCCCGCTCCGGGTAGGTGAGCTACAATCTTCACATTTCGTCGGGTCTTCTCACAACCTTCTTTGAGAAGATCACCGTGCATGAGCAAACTCTAAGAATAATAAGTCAAGCCTCTCGCTTAACTCTCACCACGTGCAACGAATGCGCAAGCTCGAATGGATACACAACCCAACTCTAGATGCAACACATGCAACCTATATATCACCCTCCTTGCTCACAAGGCATAACACATGCATAGTTGAGAGGAGAGGCTCACACTAGCTCAAGAGAGCTCAATTGAATGAAGCAACAACCTCTCCAACTGGTTACAAGGGAGTATTTATACCTCATACAAGAAAACTAGCCGTTGGAGCCAAACCCACGAAAAATAAAGAAAATCGAAGTATTGTAGGCAAAAGCCGGTATTCGCTCTCCTCGCTGTGATCAGAAATCAAGCCATTACTTAGCGAAATCAAAGTACCGCCACACGAAGTCGGTACTACCGATCATCGAAGTACCATTGTTCAAATCTCGATACTTGATTTCTAGGAGATGAACTGTTTTCAGCGGTGCTCTCTAGAAAAAATGTACCATGGAAAATCTGGAACTTCGAAGTCCGGTAGTACCGCGCAACACACGCTGGTACTTTCGCCTTCTAGTAGTACCGCTCACACAAAGCCGGTATTGCCGGCCGATCGGACCACTCACACAGAGCCGTTCGGACCACTAGTCCATAGTACCGCTCACACAAAGCGGCACTTCCGACCTCTGGTAGTCTTGCTACATACTGCAGTAGTTCGATTTTCCTAACAAGTCTTGATACTTCAACAAATTTTGCAAAACATATTTGCAAGCTATAGTATCATGTACACAAGGATTAAACATGATTCCTAATAAGTTGCAAAGCACATTTGTACACTTTTAAAATCATGACACAAGGAATAGGTACATGGACTCTTCTCGTTTGCAAAACATATTTGTAAATCTAAGTCACATGTTGCAAGGATTGTGTATGAGCTTCAACCATTTGCAAAACACGTTTGCAAATATAAGCCTCATACTACAAGGAATAGGAAACATGGACTTCAAACACTTGCAAAACACATTCACAATGTATAGTCCCATGTTACAAGGGTTTTACACATGAGCTTCAACTATTTGCATAACACATTTGCAAGTATAAGCATTATGCTAAAGAGAGCTAGAGCAAGTGAGATTGAGCTATCAACACATGATGACACTCAAGCTACTAGACATGACCCCTCTTAATAGTATGCAACCTATACTAGTAACCCGGTCTTCCAACCAAACACTAAGACAAGTAAAAGACTAGGAATACATCCTTAGCCCTAGCTAGTTATACCTTTGCTTTGAGCATCCTCTTGAAGCTTGATGACACACATCATTGCTTCAAGTCCGGGTCATCGTCTTGACATGCATCAACACATGATGCATCCACTTCTTGAACTCCATCAACGTATGATGGGTTTTACTTGACTTGATGATCAATACAAGATTATCCCCTCCGGACATGCATCAACTTATGATATATCATCTTCTTGATGGCTTTCAACACATGAAGCCATCTTCCATTTAGATTTTATGATCTTCAACACATGAAGTCATCCTTATTTGTGCAACCTAACCTAGTCATTCAACTTATGAAAAATGTTAGTCCATAAATCAATTGTCATCATTACAAAACTTCACTATTAACATATAATGGAGGGATTAGATTCTACAATCTTCCCTTTTTGGTAATTCATGATAATCTTAACAAATAATGAGATAAAGATTATATTTGTGAGTATACAATATGTATACAACACTTGTATATTCTAAAATAAGCTTTAAGCAAAGCTTACTTATCATGTTGTCATTGACCATTAACACATAATAGACAAGCTAGATGACAACCTGATTGTAAATGAGTATATATGAACTACATAAGCTATATATACTCAAGGGATATGTTTCGAAGTAAAGATTCTAATATGTGTATTGAAGGAAACATGGATCAATACTTACAAAACCTCAAAACATAGAGTGAACTATCCCTAAATGTGTGCATGCAAGTATGTGTAATAAAGACATATTCACATATTCATTTTAGTCTTTATGGTGGGGTTCAATCTATAGTTTGGATCCAAGAAATGGACTAATATATAAGAATGGGATTTCGATTATATACCTCTTTGATTTTACCTTTTCATCCAAATGAGACTAAGTAATAATATACTCAAATAAGCACGTTAGTCTCACATATAGATTTGTCATTTAATCATATATTTGGATGTGAGGAATGCAACAAGATTATAAGAAAGATATCAAATGCATACCTCAATGATTTCATATTTTTATCTATATGAGACTAAGTAATATCATAATCAATAAACAAGGTTAGTCTCACTATTGCATTTGTCATTATCACCAAAATTTCATAATTGTATTTGTCATTAGCACCAAAACTAACTTAATGGAGCTTGATCTTTTAGCGGTGCACGTGGAGAAAAATTTCTGTCGGGGCGGAGGGCAAGGAAGGAAGGCGGGGAAGAGTTTGAGTTGGAGTCGGTGCTGCAGTGCGAGGAGGAAGAAAGGAAAGGAGGAATAAGGCGGCTACATGCGGGACCTGCATGTCAATGAGAGGTGCAGGCACGGTAGGTGGCTTGGCACGTGGCACGAGAAGTGGGCGCGCACGGGGAAAAAGGGATGGACCATGGGGAAGTGGGCTAGAGGGAAATGGGTTTCGCCGAAGGTGTTTTGAAGTTTTTAAATTCTTTTGAATTATATAAAGGTGGAAAATGCTAAAAGGCCAAGAAAATAGCAAATGAAGGCCAAAATCCCAAAACAATTCGTACAAATACTACAAAGCAAGGGAAACTTAGGAAAAATAAAATTAACTCCACTTGTCTTACAAATAAACAAATAAATATTTTTCTCTAGGCTTAACTTAAATAAAAAGAACAAAGAAAAAGAAAATCTTGAAAACTTAAGTAAATCCAAATAAATAAAAACTAGAATTTTGGGATGTTACATGGGTTAGCCCATGTAAGTGGATGGAACCCAACTAGAGGGCTGGTTAGGGTTTCTTGTAAGCTTCCACTATAAAAGGAGGTGAGTTGAGAGAGTTAGGGTTAATTCTCTAGGAAGCCAAGTGGAGGAGAGTTAGGGTTCTTATAGGGAACCTTTGAGAGATGAGTTATGACTCTTTGTCTTGAGCTTTTTATCATTCTTAGGCTTTGTGGTTGGCTAAGGAGTGTATGTAAACATTCATCTCCAAGTATCAATAGATATCAAAATTTGTCTAAGTCTTTATCCTATTTGCTCAAGTATGGAATATTGATTTATCTTGGTTTTTGGTGTTTCCTTCTCCCCTCTTGGTCTTCCTATAATCCATGGCGAGTAAGAGGTAAAAGATGATTCTAGTTGATCAATCTTCACCCATCTAAATTACTCATATAACAAGACTCAAGATCAAGCCCGATTTTGCTTGTTCTTGGCTCAAATTTGTGTTTTTGTAGTCAAGATAGTTTTATCCTGAATCGATGCCTAGATTAGCTTGCTATAACATGTAGGTGTAGATTTGGATCATCTTCTTCATTAGAAACTCCTCGAGTAATAACTAATTTGAATTTTAGGGTTTGGATATTATTGAGACCTAGATTTGATTTTCTTCAAATTAGTGAACCTAAGCTTGAGAACCTTGTGATTCTTGATTGGTTTAGGTTCATAATGCCTTGAACAAGTCTCACGCAAAATTTGGGGTTGTTTGGATGAGATTTGAGCTAGTTCTTAAGATTTGATTTTTGACCCTATAGGTCTTTTTGGTATGGGAATAAGGGACCAGTCAGGTGGCCCCAGGACCTAAGATCGGTGGCCTAGACTAGCGATTAGATTGCTTAACCCGGTCGAGACCAGTCCAATGAGGTCGAGTTAGCCCACGAGTTTTGACTGTTCATTGTGTCTTCTACTCTAAACCCTAAACCCTAAAGGTTTTGGCCCTAGACTTGAGTCATCTTGGTCCATGAGTTTTGGCCTTCTCGTTGTGTCTTCTATTCTCTTGGTTCGTTGGCTCTTAATTTGTTCCAGTTTCTACTATGCATCTGATCTTATTAGCTTCTCATAGCTAATTGAGTGAAGAAACAAATGGGGGTTGATTTTATTGAAGTTGAAAAGAGGCAAAGATTATTCACCTTCTCTGATATCTACCATCTGTCATACATTCTGCATAGTGCAAACACTTACCTCAACTGGTGCTATTATGAGCTAAAGCACAAGCTCTCAACATAAATTTCCAAAATCTGATTAACTCTTTCAGTCTATCCATCAGTTTGAGGGTTGAAGGACTATATGAGAAGTTCCAAGATATTGTTGTGATGAACCATTGCTAAGTTTATGGAGTAGAAATTTGAAATTTGCAAAGTTTGCATTTTTTTCAGAGTTGTTGTCAGTAAATCCAGTATGACTGCTAGCTAACAACCGGTCTGATTGCTGGCTTGTTGTTGATTAGACCTTCAATATGCTGCTGTCAGATTGCACTGGGCGGTATGATCGCGGTGGCCAGACTGACAGCTAGTATGACTGGAGTTTTGTTATCGATAGCAATTTTCCAAAGCCCATAGTTTTTGCCTTTGTGTGACCGGTCCGATTGGCCTCTAGTTGGCAATCAGACCAGCCCTAAAAATTGAGGATGTGATTTTGGAAATCAATTTTGGACTATTCAAATTATATATGGTTAGTGCATTAATGTTGCATGATGTATGTTTTATCTAACATGGGTCAAGTTGTGAAAAACTTGTGCGCATAAATAATTTATTTGTCTTTGGATGTGTAGGAAGTTTTGGAGTCAACAATGGTCAATGGTGAGGATAGGTGCTACGCTCATGATGGAGTCGAGGCCTAGAATGGTTAAGGATATTAGGTGAGATAGTTGAGCTCAAGTATGGCAAAAAGAAGGTGGGACATGTTGAAGGAAAAGTTCGAGCGATGAGTTGCACTAAGTGGCTTGGTCAGTCCAAGTTAGACATGGTCCGGTGGAACCACAATGCGAAAGACTTGCCGATATGTAGAAAGCCATTGGTGCACCTTTCAAGGGAAGATGGAGACCTGTCAAGGAAGGGTAGTTTGGTAATTCACCAAATAGCGAAAATTGAGTTGGATCAAAATTACATAACTTGAGTGACGCTTGGGAAAACAGTTTAAGTCAAGGAGAAGCTGAGAAGATCAAGTGGATTAAAGTATGAAGACTTAGCAGATTTAGGTTCATATGCTTTGAAAAGCATGTAAGCGTTGTGTGAGTAAAACCCATGCTATGTGGGATTAACGGGTTTTCAACAAATGTGTTAGTGGATAGTATCCATTAGGGTTAGATGTGGGCTGGTTGTCTCATTTATTTAATGGGTTGGGTTAGAGGCTTGCAAGTTAACCATCTCATATTTCAACTTTGTGTTTTAGGGTTAGGGTTATAAGAGTGAGTGTTGTGGTATGCTCTCTTGTTCTCCAGGTGGAGTGGCTATAAAACCTTCATGCTCAAGTAGCAATACATCAACTTTGTTAATCGCTCACGGTGTCTCCTTGTTTTGGTTGATTTGCTCTTGTTCTAGTTGGTTTTGATCTCTTCTCTTCCTTTCTTGATCTTTCTGTGTGCCAAGGATGTAAAAGTGATGAAAATGACTCATGGAGATCACATCCCATCCATCTAGGCACCAAGTCTTGAGAGATTTAGCTTGTTGTGATATGTTGTAATACATCTAGAGCCATCATGGCCATTCTCTACACACAAGCAAGTCATATCTTGAGTTTTTGGTTTTTTGCTCGGTCTTGGTGCAACTTTGTATATTCTTGAGAAAAGTTTGAACTTTGACAAGGATTCAAGTGATCCTAAGCTAGGTGTGTGCAAAGTTTCATCTCATTTGGCTTTGGATTTTAGGAATTATACCAATAGTGGTTTGGATTCAAGATGATTTTCTATTATGTGAATAGGGGAGCGGTCATGTTGCTCCTAGGGCTTGGTCGTGCCGCTTAGTGATTAGACCGCTCTCTTGCCATCGGTTAGACCGTCAGGGCACCACCGGTCCGATCGATGTGTAGCCACCGATCAAACCGCCCCTTATAGTCGGTCATACAACTACAGTGCTGATTTTCTCCTCTCCTTTTTTTGAGGTTGTTACTTTGGTCTAGGCTTTCAACTTTGATCTTCATAGCTCTATGGCTATTGAAGTGAAGAGTTTAAGAATACTTGGTGAAAAATTATTGTGAGACACTATTCACTCACCCTCTATTTTTATTACGGTCCTGCAAGGTTGATAAGCAATAATGAAGTTCAAATGGGTACCCATGGCTTCATGCATACTCTGCCAATATCGTGAGATAAATTGAGTTCCTCTATATGATAGTCTTCTTTGGCACTCCATGCAACGACAATTTTGACATATACAACTCGCCAATAGACCTCTCGTATAAGTGGTCTTCACAGAAATGAAACGAGCAACTTTGGTCTAGTGATCCACAATTACCCAAATAGAATCATATCCTGACAAAGTCTTGGGTAAACCAACAATAAATCCATGCCAATTTGCTCCCATTTCCACTCAGGAACCTTTATAGGTTGCAGTAAACATATTGGTTGTTGATGTTCTACCTCTACATCACACAACGCAATGTACTTACCAATTTCATGCTTTACACTAGGCCACCAAATTCTATCCTTAAGATCTTGATACATCTTAGTACTTTTGGGATGAATTGAGTACTTCAAATCGTGAGCCTCTTCAGTATCAACTTCTTTAACTCTTCCTTGTCAGGCACAAAAAAATTGGTTCTTAAACCACACTGTTTCTTGTTCATCTTCCACAAAACACTATGCTTTACCATGTTTCTTGTTCGAATTTGATCCTCCAATGTGGGTTTCACCTCTATACTTGCCAAGAATCCTTCAGGGACTAATTCCAATCTTAACTTTTGTAATTCCTCATGAAGTTCTGGTCTATTCTCCTTAATCATCGATTATTGCAGTAGCTCTTCCTACTTAGAGTATCTGTTAAAACATTGGCCTTGTCTGGGTGATAATGAATTCCAACATCATAATTCTTGATCAATTCTAACCATCTTTCTGCCTCATGTTTAGATCCGATTGGGTAAATACTTCATGATTTTATGCTCTATATAGACTTCACATTGATTCCCAATGAGAAAATGGCACCATATCTTTAAAGCATGCACAATGGAAACTGATTCCAAATCATGGGTATGATAGTTTTCCTCATGTGGCCTTAATTGTTGGGAAGCATACTCTTGGCACGAGACTTACTGATATTTTACCCCTCAAAACCCGAAAAAAGGCACGATAAGATGATGATTTAAACCCTTATCATGCTCATTTAGGCCATTATTTTCGTATATTTTGCATGTCAACACATTGTGAAGGAAAATACATAAAAAGAGGAAAAACACCAGTGAGCCAGTCAGCCCAACCCTTGGCCTAGCAGCACGACGGCATGGGCTAGGAGGGCCCATCGACTGGCCAAGCCCACCAGGCTAGCCAGCCGAGCTTTCCACCACCTGTGGCCCAAGCTGCCAACCGCCTTAACCAAGTCAAGGAGACTTGGCTGCCTAGCCAAGCCGGCTCCTCCATGGGCTGTGCAGGTGCATGGACTCGGCTTCACGCCAAAAGGTGGTGATGAGGACATCACTTCCATGCATACAACCAATAGATCTGATCCTATACATTTGCAAGGTCCAATCACACGAGCTCGTGCAAAACAATTGAACTATTAGGTAACTTCGTTTCTAGGAGCATATCTTAATTCTCATGAGAATATGCTACTACCTAACGCATGTGATGTTCTTTTACTTAGGAACTTAGAAGCTGATCATGAAGACACACATGTGCGAATCAGTTCGGCCTCCGAAGACAGCACCAACTTCAAACGTGCATAACTTTCACATACGGAGTCCGTTTGAGGCCCATGAGTACTCGATGGAAAGCTTTTCTCGTCCTCTTTCCAATGGATCTAGACTCACATCCAAATTCCTCCTGTGCACATCACAATCACTCAAAGAAGGTGCTGCATCACCTGTTTGGGCCAACTCGGGCCTTGTAATGCTTGGGCCCAAAGGAGAGGCACCCCCTAGGCCCATACTGTTCATAGTTACTGTTCACATGAACAGTACTATGAATAGTACCACCTCATTTTTTTAGTTTTGTGCGGCTTTTCCTCCCCTATTTAGGCAGGCTTCACCCTTCTAGTTTTCTTGGATTTCGTTTGATTAGTTTTTCCATTGTGAAAACTCTTGTTCTTCGCTTGTGTCGACTAGACCAACCGTAAAGAACCTCTACGGAATCCCACTTTTTGAGCTCAATATAAATATTTGCAATTTCAGATTGCTTGTTATCTTGTTCTTGCGTGTTCTTGGTTGCATGCAGGAATAGACCTTCGTGGTCAGTCAACGCATTCTTGCACGATTGACAACGACTCGAGTGTGGTTTAGCGATTGCTTGGTGTTCTGGTTGTGGCGGTTAGAAGCCTGCATCGTCAAAGTCGTTCTCCTCCAAATCGGTTATCATCCTATCGGAAGATCGGGACCCCATCGCCTCATCAGTTGGTATCGAGCTTCAGGTTGACCGGTAGGAATTCTTTGTATCCCTAGTTAGTAGATTGATTTTTATTTCCCATAGTCCAGAAAAATTGCCCCACAAAAGAGTTAATTTCCATTGTCCAAACCCGTTGTGCCTTTCAATCTGTTAGTTTTGGTTTGCTAAATTGAATTTATGTTTGTTTTAGCTTTATGTAGTTGCTGGTCATATCCTTGATTCCATAAAAAAAACCCAAACAAAAAAAAAATCCCCACCCCAAACCCTAATTCCAATTCGGCTGATTTTTCCTTCCTCTGCAGCCGCCACCAAAAACGCCATAACTTTTGATGCCGATCTTATTTTTGTGTGAAACCACCGCCATTAGATTCAAAACTTCATTATCCATCTATCTATAAAATTTCACATCATTACAGCAAGGAAGTTAACAGATATATGCGGTGAAATTTGACCCCAATTTCTGAATAATTGAATCTACAACAGTCGGCACTTGTGAATTTTATGCGAATTTTCGGTCGGTTTCCAGAACTTGGGCCCAAAACAACAGTTGTAGAGAAATCCGTGAGGAAACGGAGAAAAAAAGAATCATTGAAAAAAAGGCAACTGACGAAAAGTTATGGCCGAAATACCGACGTGCTGTCCACTGGACAGAAATCTTCAGTTTCCAAGTTTTGGGTCAATCCTTGTGTCCTTCCATTCCAGATTGCATTCGATTGAATTATCTTGTATTTACCACTCCTATACATTGCCATACACATATTTTTGCCTTCTTCTATCCTTGGTTGATCAGCAACATAGGTTAAGTGCTAGATACGAACTATAATTCAATTCTATGCAATTTCTGAAATTAACTGATTGTTCTCCATTGCTACATATCGAGCCTTCCAAGCTATACCTTATATTAACCGAGCAGATCACGTCGAACCGTCCCTTGCAATCGCTATACACATCACTTGAGTCAAGTTATCATGAACCAGCCACCGGTTGCACCACTTGTTTGCATAGGTAAAGAGCTCGTAAGAACTTGGTATAAGCTTGAGTGTTAGTGAATTTTGAGCCTCCAGAACCTAGTAGTTAATAGGGACATATACACTGTGTTTTGTTCTTTGTTTTCTACTAATGATGGCAGGTTCAAAATCCCAAGGGGAGAATAGCAAGTCCAACGTTGAGGAAGATACATTTCTCGGAGACATCATGCAAAGATTTTCCCACTTGTTGAGTCAACATTCGGAGCGTCTTGAGATGGTTCTAGATCGTACCAACAATGATCTTGCAACGATCGCTGCTCGAGTCGAGCAGCTCAAGAGAGCTCCACCTCCTATTGTCGCCCCCGCTGCCGTCGGTGTTACACGACCACGCCGTGAGCCATCGGTTGTTCGCTCTTGGGCTGATGAGGTAAGAGATGAAGAGAGCCCATATGTTGCTGATACGGAGGCTGAGGGTGGAGTCAATTTCGACAATGTTCGTGAAAATCTGCAACGACGCTCAATCGCCAAGGTATGAGAAGAGAGCCACCACGTGAAGTACAAAATCATGATGATGATGCACTAGGTAAAATTAAGTTCACCATACCTCCTTTTGCTGGTAAATATGATCCTGATGCTTATCTCACATGGGATTTAGCTTTAGACCAAAAATTTTCATGCCATGAATTTCCAGAAAATAAAAGGGTTAGGGCTGCTACTAGTGAGTTTACTGATTTTGCATCTATTTGGTGGAATGAATTGTGCCGCAATGAACAACACATACCTAGAACATGGGATGCCTTGAAGAGAACTATGAGATGTAGATTTGTACCTTCCTACTACTCTCGTGATTTGCTGAATAAATTACAATGTTTAAAACAAGGTAGAAACACCGTAGAAGAGTACTATCAAGAACTGCAAATCGATTGTCTACGTTGTGGGTTAGAAGAAACTGAGGAGGCTAAAATGGCTAGATTTTTTGGAGGGCTTAATAGGGACATTCAGGATATTTTAGATTATAAGGAGTACAATTCTATTACCCGTTTGTTCCATATTGCGTGCAAAGCTGAACGTGAAGTGCAGGGAAGACAGCTTTGTTCCCAAGGCTCTTTTGGAGTTTCTTTTGCAGGTAAACAGAATCAGGCGCAATCCTTGGGTAGGCCATCATCCCATGCTGCCCCTACCACTCCTAGCCGCCCCCACAACCCTCCATCCGGGGCGACCAGCGAGCACCACGCCACATCCCGAGCCTTTAACGCAAGCAAATCAACTTCAAACCAGCAAGCTAAGAGTTCTACTTGGTTGCTTCCACTGGGAGAACAAGAGATATACAATGCCACCGCTGTAAAGGTTTTGGACACATGATGAGAGATTGCCCAAATCAGCGAGCACTTCTTGTTAGAGAAGATGGTGAGTATACTTCAGCTAGTGATATTGATGAAGAGCATGCCTTGCTTGAAACCGACCTGCGGTGAGCAAGATGAATTTGAACTTGATGAAGAACGACTTGGAGCTGAAGCAAGTGATAAGTTTTGAGCATAATCGTGAAGCGTGTCCTTAGCACTCAAGTGGAGCGTGCTGAACGAATCAACGCCACAACTGTTTCAAACAAAGTTTGTGATCAATGAGCGTTCTTGTCGTGTGATTATTGATGGAGGAAGTTGCAACAATTTGGCTAGCATTGATATGGCTGAGAAGCTTTCCTTGACCACACAACAGCACCCTCGTCCTTACTATATTCAATGGTTTAATTCATGCGGTAAACTGAAGGTAACTCGCATTGTGAGAGTTTATTTTGCTATTGGTTCATACCAAAACTATGCTGATTGTGATGTCGTACCTATGCAAGCATGTTCTCTATTGTTAGGTAGACCATGGCAATATGATAAAGATGCTATACATCATGGTAGGACTAATCAATATACTCTCATGCATAAGGGCAAGAAAATTGTGTTACTTCCAATGTCTCCTGAAGCTATTTTAAAAGATGAACTTGAACGTGCTGAATGAGTAAATAAGGAGAAAGAGAAGAGTGAAAATCAAATTGTAGCTAAAGAATGCTTTCCATCCAAAAAGAAAGATATAAAAGGAACAAGTGATAAGAATAATGAGATTAAACTGAAAGGGACTGTTCTATTAGCTACCAAATCTGATTTGAATGAGTTGGAAGTGAATAATTCTTTGTGCTATGCTCTTTTATGCAAGGATGCTTTGTTTTCACTTGAGAATCTTCCTGTGTCTTTGCCCCCTGCTGTCACTAACCTTTTGCAAGAGTTTGAGGATGTGTTTCCTGCTGAAATACCCCCAGGGCTGCGACCAATTAGGGGTATTGAGCATCAAATTGATTTGATCCGAGGAGCTTCCCTACCCAACCGCGCGCCATATCGAACCAACCCAGAGGAGACTAAGGAGATTGAGCGTCAAGTGCAAGACTTGCTTGACAAAGGGTACGTACGTGAAAGCCTTAGTCCATGTGCTGTTCCTGTACTTTTGGTTCCAAAGAAAGATGGATCATGGCGTATGTGTGTTGATTGTAGAGCTATCAATAATATTACCATTAGATACCGTCATCCTATTCCTAGGTTAGACGACATGCTTGATGAATTAATTAGCTCTACAATATTTTCTAAAGTTGACTTGCGTAGTGGATACCACCAAATTAGAATGAAACTTGGAGATGAATGGAAGACGGCATTTAAAACTAAGTTCGGGTTATATGAGTGGCTAGTGATGCCTTTTGGTTTAACTAATGCCCCTAACACTTTCATGAGATTAATGAACGAAGTTTTACGTGCTTTCATTGGCAAATTTGTGGTGGTTTACTTTGATGATATATTGATTTACAGCAAGTCACTAGATGAACATCTTGAACACTTACGTGCTGTTTTCATTGCTTTGAGAGATGCGTGTTTGTTTGGTAACCTCGAAAAGTGCACCTTTTGCACCGATCGAGTTTGTTTTCTTGGCTATGTTGTTACTCCGCAGGGAATTGAGGTAGATGAAGCTAAGATTGAAGCTATAAAGAGTTGGCCAACACCACAAACGGTCACACAAGTGCGGAGTTTTCATGGACTTGCGGGATTCTATCACCGCTTTGTGAAGGATTTCAGCACCATCGCTGCATCACTTAATGAATTGACAAAGAAAGGTGTTCCATTTAAATGGGGAGAAGCGCAAGAAGAAGCTTTCAACCTTCTCAAAGAAAAGCTCACAAATGCACCATTGCTCCAACTTCCTGACTTTGGTAAGACTTTTGAACTTGAGTGTGATGCTAGCGGAATTGGAATTGGTGGTGTGTTGATACAAGAAGGTAAACCTGTTGCTTATTTTAGTGAAAAATTGAGTGGGCCTAGTTTGAACTATTCTACTTATGATAAGGAATTACTTGCTCTCGTTCGAACTTTAGAAACATGGCAACATTATTTATGGCCCAAAGAATTTGTTATCCATTCTGATCATGAATCATTGAAACATATTAGAAGTCAAACTAAACTGAACCGTAGACATGCTCGTTGGGTTGAATTCATTGAATCTTTTCCTTATGTCATAAAACACAAGAAAGGGAAGGAAAATGTGATTGCTGATGCTTTGTCTAGACGGTATACAATGTTGTCTCAACTTGATTGTAGAATTTTTGGCTTGGAGACAATAAAAGAACTATACACTTCTGATGATGAGTTTAAAGATGCCCTATCCAATTGCAAAAATGGTAGATGCTGGAATAAATTTGTTTTCAATAATGGATTTTTATTTAGAGCTAATAAACTATGCGTTCCAGCTAGCTCTGTTCGCCTTTTGTTATTACAGGAGGCACATGGGGAGGACTAATGGGTCATTTTGGCGTCAAAAGACGGAGGACATCCTCGCTGAACACTTCTATTGGCCAAGGATGAGGCGTGACATTGAGCGCTATGTATCTCATTGCACTACGCAATAAAGCTAAGTCCCGACTTAATCCACACGGTTTATATATGCCTCTTCCTATACCTAGCGTTCCTTGGGAGGATATTTCAATGGACTTTGTTTTAGGATTACCTCGAACAAAGAAGGGGAGAGATAGTGTTTTTGTTGTGGTGGATAGATTTTCTAAAATGGCACATTTTATACCTTGTCATAAGAGCGATGATGCTACAAATTTTGCTGATTTGTTTTTCAGAGAGATTGTTCGACTACATGGAGTGCCCAATACCATTGTTTCAGATCGAGATGCGAAGTTTTTGAGTCACTTTTGGCGCACATTGTGGGCGAAGTTGGGTACCAAGCTGCTGTTTTCTACTACTTGTCACCCTCAAACGGATGGACAAACTGAAGTTGTCAACCGCACGCTATCAACTATGTTGAGGGCTATCTTGAAGAAAAACTTGAAGATGTGGGAAGATTGTCTACCTCATGTAGAGTTTGCTTACAATAGATCGCTGCACTCTACCACCAAGATGAACCCTTTTCAGGTAGTATATGGCTTTAATCCTCGTGCTCCTATTGATTTATTGCCTATCCCTATTTCTAAAAAAGTGAATTTGGATGCTAAGAAGCGTGCTGAATTTGTCCTTAAATTGCATGAAACAACTAAAGAAAACATAGAGCGCATGAATGCTAAGTATAAGATTGCTGGTAGTCAGGGTAGAAAAAGTTTAACTTTTGCACCTGGTGATCTAGTATGGTTGCATTTGCGCAAAGATAGATTTCTGATTTGTGAAAGTCTAAGTTGATGCCTAGAGCTGATGGTCCATTCAAGGTGTTAGCTAAGATTAATGATAATGCATATAAGCTTGATCTGCTGCGAGAAGTCGGAGTTAGCCCACATTTAATATTGCAGATTTGAAGCCATATTTGGGAGAAGAAGATGAACTTGAGTCGAGGATGACTCACATGCAAGAAGGGGAGGATGATGAGGACATCACTTCCATGCATACAACCAATAGATCTGATCCTATACATTTGCAAGGTCCAATCACACAAGCTCGTGCAAAACAATTGAACTATCAGGTAACTTCGTTTCTAGGAGCATATCTTAATTCTCATGAGAATATGCTACTACCTAACGTATGTGATGTTCTTTTACTTAGGAACTTAGAAGCTGATCATGAAGACACACATGTGCGAATCAGTTCGGCCTCCGAAGACAGCACCAACTTCAAACGTGCATAACTTTCACATACGGAGTCCGTTTGAGGCCCATGAGTACTCGATGGAAAGCTTTTCTCGTCCTCTTTCCAATGGATCTAGCCTTACCTCCAAATTCCTCCTGTGCACATCTAAATCACTCAAAGAAGGTGCTGCATCACCTGTTTGGGCCAACTCGGGCCTTGTAATGCTTGGGCCCAAAGGAGAGGCACCCCCTAGGCCCATACTGTTCACATGAACAGTACTGTGAATAGTACCACCTCATTTGTTTTAGTTTTGTGCGGCTTTTCCTCCCCTATTTAAGCAGGCTTCACCTTCTAGTTTTCTTGGATTTCGTTTGATTAGTTTTCCATTGTGAAAACTCTTGTTCTTCGCTTGTGTCGACTAGACCAACCGTAAAGAACCTCTACGAATCCCACCTTTTGAGCTCAATATAAATATTTGCAATTTCAGATTGCTTGTTATCTTGTTCTTGCGTGTTCTTGGTTGCATGCAGAATAGACCTTCGTGGTCAGTCAACCGCATTCTTGGCACGATTGACAACGACTCAGAGTGTGGTTTAGCGATTGCTTGGTGTTCTGGTTGTGGTCGGTTAGAAGCCTGCATCGTCAAAGTCGTTCTCCTCCAAATCGAAGTTATCATCCTATCGGAAGATCGGGACCCCATCGCCTCATCAGGTGAAAATGTCGGTAGCCCAATCTTGGCCAACTAGCCCATCTTCCCTCCCTAGCCAGCCACACATCTAGCTCTCCACTAACTTTCAGTCGACACCCACATGAATGACACCTAGCCAACTAGCCCAACCGAACTTGGCTGGCTGGCCACGAGTACAAATAAGGGGTACCACCTCCTATTCAAGAACACACAACCAACCAATCCATATTAATCACTCCATCACACCACTCCACTCTATAATAAGTCCTATGGTAGTATAGTGATGGTGAGTAACTAGTAGCCCTCTAGGGTAGTAGGAGAAGAGTTGGCCTGTGCGCCAATGGTTCTAGAGTTATCCTCTTCGGTATCTCAATATGTGTTGAGCTCCATGTACCTACTTACCTTGTAAGAGGGAATTATTATTTCAATAAAGTGGCCATTATCTAGTATCTTGTTATATTTTTTATAGATTAATGTAGGACCGGACTTGTAGCACCAGTATGCCCTATAGTGGAAGGGCCGACCTACCCTTGGGCCCAAGGCATAGTGCCTTCATTGTATAGTTGCTTACGAGCCTTAACGCTGGGGGCTATATACACTCCAGGCTTTGTTGGTAGCGCTTAATCCTGATTTGTCACTTTTAATCATATGTGTGTGGAGCTTATACTCTTATAGAAGTGCAAGACTATAAAGTGTTATCTAGAGATCCCTTGAGATTAGTCCAGCCACATCCCTATGAGTTAGGCTAAGTTGGTGATAACACTTAGTCTAGCTTCCATAAAAATGGTTAGTAGTGTGTTGCGTGTCGCTTCCACAGATAGATATCATTTTACTCTGCTTAGAAAAGAACAAGACTACTATTTAAGAACCACTTGTTCCTACCCTTACAGACTCTGGACTCATGGCTAGCTATCTACCAGGTAGAACTTATCTAGAGTTGTTACTTATCATTTAACAATGCCCTGTTTCAAAGAATCGGGACATAAGTAGTTAAATAGTTAAGTTGATATCTCTAATCCATATAGCTTCCCGAGGACAAATATGATACCCTGGAATACTCCAAGGTGAAGTGCTACATGATGATTTCCGTGTGGTTGCGGATAACTATTTGTAAGGCATAAGAATCACAAACAAGCATTTATGAAGCCGTTGTTGGGGAAGCAATTGGTCTAGAATATCAACCTTACCATGTAACTAATTATCAACCACGTTCCTTAATCCCTTATCCCGTTCTTCTTTTTCTTTATTTTTCCTTGATCGAATAGGTCATTGCATGACTGGTTCTCCCACCATTCGGCGACGACTCGTTCCAGCTGGTGGCTAGCATACATAACTTTCTCATTGTCATCACACTAGGTGATAATCAACTTCCTTTCATTCACAAAAACCCAATCATTAGCCTCTACTTGCAGAACATTCTTAGAGAAGGAAGGTGGTCTAGTCCTCATGAACTCTGCAAGTCTGGTCTGAGGGGTGCAACTTGAGGGGTAGAGGCGGTAGCTTGCTAGTTGTTTGGTGGATTATTGACCACGTTCTACATCTACTGCATCATCATCTGGGTCTAAGCAGCAATAAAAGCTCCCAAGTTCTAGGGATCTAGTGGTAGCGGTTGCAGTGGATGTTGCTGGTGAGGTGGTGGCGGCAAGTTAGATCCATTGTTATCATCGGTTCCATTGTTGCCACTATTGATGTTGCTTGCTCTGGTATGCACCATTTGCTGGTTGCTTCAAGGGATTAGACGAGAGGGAAAAAACCAAAGACGAGAAAACGGGACTAAGGCGGGGAAAACACTAAACCTAACTAACTTGGAACACAAAACCACAGACTTTTAAAACAACAACGAATTTATTACTTAGTTCTTAGCATGACTATAAACAAGTGCCTAAAGGCCCTTGCAACTCATAGTGCACATACCAAAAACAAAGAACGAAACCTACTACAAAGACTAATGTCTAATGGTTCAACCTCTTAAACCTTATGATGACCCGACTCCTCATACCAAGAGTCTCAATTGACTAGCTTTGGAAGCACTAGATCTAGCTCACTTGTTGAGGTAACCTCCATAGCTTTGTCAGACCCAGGAGTAATACCTCCAGATCCTTTGTGTCAATCGCATTAGTCCAGGAAAAATTAGTGCACACAATGGTAACAAAGACACTCATCATCCATAATGACAATTATTATTAAATAAACGAGTATGGGCCTTATTGCCAAGTTTTACTTTCCATAGCCCATAGGCTAAATATATAAATAACAGTGGAAGATAAAATTGACATGAAGAAGCCCATCTAGTTTGCCCTTAGGCAAATGACTGTGAGACGCGATCTACTCATCTTGGTGCTCACCATAGTCAGAGTAGTCCTCCTCTGAGCAACAATAATCAAGTAAGGGTGAGTACAAAATTTACTCTACATGTTACATCAATAACAGAATAAATGCATGCAAGAGTAATATCAAGGAAGGCAAAATATGATTATTTGAGTGTAAAGCCAATTTGACAAGTAAATACAATAAATAGTTGTAAATTTCTGAATTTAATACAACAAGTAAATAACACAATATTTTAATTAAATATCAAATAACACAACATTTTAATCAAATATTACCGTTAGTGTAGATCCAACCTAACACTAACATATTCATGAGCATCCCACTCGGACCATATTTTCCGAAAGATTTCCTCATCTTTTATTTATCCAAGTTTTTGAAAAACAAAGTCTAATCCATGAAACACCTTACTCGGCTTGCCCATGACCATGGGCATGACTATCCATGATAGTTTATATATTTTACAGAGGTTATACAATTTTATTCACAAGAGATAATTAACTTATATTGTCGGCCATAACATGTTTCCTTAGGCGTGTGACTAAGTGATTATTACAAGGCCATTACAATGCGCAATCCTCAACCTGGATGCGCCCCACTAAGGTGTCACCACAATATAGAATCAACTAAGTTGGGCCCCCTCTTGCGCCATGTGAGTTACTAGTGGCCCTGCCATACTCACATTTAACTTGTGGTGAAACCAAGGTTGAGACCTGCAAATTAGTTAGCCAGGTCTGTCCCGTACCATATTTGTGTTAGTACGAAGTGGCTTTGTAGTATTAGCTCACAGACCGGTCCTTAATTGACTTAACAGACTTTCCACATACCCACCGCCTAACCATTTGCCTAATTATAAAACAAGCTTTTATTTTATTTTGCTAAACATTTCATAAACCTCCTTGACACTCCAATGTCAAGGATACACTTTAATAAAAAATATTTCATGTGAAAAGGTGTCCCAAACCTAGGATCATCTATAAGCATGTCTAAGCTTTTCTACAAATTTTCTAGTCAATACTAGTGTACTAACTAGAGTTTTATCTATGGTGACAAGATATTGTGTTATCAATGTCAATTTTGGCCATAAATAAGGAATTAGGAATTATCTAAAGTTTAAACTAGAATTTAAACTATACTTGAATACAAATAAGCATGCAAAATAATTTAAAATATAATGTAAATAATTTAAAATATTGGGTTCAATATGATCAATAGTGTAACTTGCCTTCCTCTGCAGATTGGTGTTGATTATCATCGATGAAGTCGTCCTCCTCGTAAACATCGTAGTCTACATGAGAAAATAGCCAAGACAAACAAAATTCAAATAAAATCCAAAATTTTAAAAAGAGGGAAGAAATGGGCATATTAGGATTTTATATGAATTTAGAAAAATTAATGGGGTCAATCAGATCTAGAACAGAGGAGAATGGGCTCTCAGAAGATTTAAATTTAAGAAAAAGAGAAAGAAAACATTGCTTTCGGATTTTCCAGATTTACCCTACTTTTATTTCTAAAGGAAATCCAGGATTATGATGTTAGCAGGGATTTGTATTATGGCCAAATTATTTTTCTAAAGAAAATGGGTTAAGGTCACTAACATGTGGGCCTAGGTCTTGTGGACCGGATCCATGAAATGGGGTTTGGTCCACGGTGGACCAGACAAAAAGCCAATTAGGCAGGCCATGTGTACGGTTCGTGGGAGCCATGCAACGCATGGCATGTCCGGTGGCGTGGCACTGGTGCTCTAGCAGGGGCGGATCCAACGGTGGGGCGGGGAGGGCTCGAGCCCCCCACCGCTACGGACCCTGGAGCCCCCGGAGCCCCCTAAATTTTTAGCCATGGATGTGTGGTGTAGAAGGGGCTGAGGTTGAGCTAAAGGTAGAAGATGACCTCCCTCGTGAATTGGGCCAACAATTCATCTGACGGCCCATTGGAGCTTCCAGCCAAGCCAAAGCCCAACTACCCAAGGCGGCAAGGCCCAACAAATAGAAACCCTAGCCGGTGACCACGAGGCACAGACCACCCCAAATCCCCAATTCCCATCGGGCTTGACTCACCTCCGGCTCCGTCTCCGATCTCGCGGCGGGAAGAAATCGCGAGCACCGGCGGCGGCTGCGCGCGAGCCTGCGGCGGCCGGCGCCGCGGCGGCGCTGGCGCGCCGGCGGTGCGCGGTGGCCAGCCGTCGGCCGCGGCGCGCGCGTCTGCGGCAACCGCGCCTGCCGCGCGCGCAGCGCAGCGGCGGCGCGCCAGCGCAGCGGCGCCGCGGCGGCGGCGACGGCGAGGGCGGCCGGGCGCCAGCGCCGGCGAGGCGGCGCGGGCGAGGCCGGTAGTGGCCGGCGTGAACCGTGAAGACAAGCCCGAGAGGCGAGGCGACAGGCGAGCGGCTCTTAAATCCTTATGTGACAGTGATTGAATGATTAGGTGAACTACTAAACTTGGGAACTTAAATCTTTATTTATCTGTGATTGAATGATTGAATTGAATATTTGAATATGTGATTGGCATGTCAGATTTCAGAATGTCGAAAAGAAATTTGCGCAATTACTTTTCAAGTTCTAGTGGTTCAACTCCACATACTAATGAGAAGGAGATATTTAGAAACATTGATAATGAAAAGATCAAAAAGCGGTTTCAAGAGATGAAAAAACGCCGTATATTATTGCCTAAAAAAATTAGTGGTACGCTCTATTCTCTTCTAAATTAATAATTTGGAGGTCCATATTTGTTTAACTAATCAATTATGTCTATTTGTGTAGATTGCTTCTCGGATGAATAATGGGTGTCACCGTCATGCGTCGTCTATTAGTTTCGTAATTTGGCCTTTTGGTATGGATAAACTGCATCCTTTATTTTTCATGATGTATTTTGTGATTGTCATCGTTCATCGATGTTTTCATATAAGACTACTTCAAACTATTATATTTGTCTTTTGTGGCGGTCATAGTAGAGTTATGTCATTGTAGCGCTTTGTTCAGCCCCTCCTAAAAATTTTTCTGGATCCGCCATCGTGCTCTAGCACACAGCGGTCGATGATGATGAGCGCGAGAGAAGAGGTGGGAGTTGATCGGGTCATGCATGGTTACCAGGAGTGATGGAGGATGGCGGTGATGAGTTGTAGGGGTGGTGGTAGTGTCTCTGGTGATCTCGGGGTTCCAATGGTGCTCTTTGGTGAAGGAGGGTGGGCGAGGTCGGTGGTGAGCCAGTGAAGCTCTAGGATGCATTAGGAAGGCTCGGCTTCAATCTCTTCATCACAAAAGCTTGCTAAAGAGCTCACCAAAGCTTGGAGAGAGAGGGAGCCAGTGTTGGTGCCCTAGGGCTTGCGAGAGAGGGAGAAGGAGGCGAGGATGAGGTGGTGCAGGTTGATACGGTACCTAAGGGTAGCTTTTATAGGAGCAAAGAGGGGATGTGGCATGGGGAATCGGTGCCAAAGATCATGGTGATGATAATGGTGGAGAGAGAAAAAAGGAAAGGCATGGGCACGAGATGGTCGAGATTGGGCCACATGGCATGTGGGGGGGGGGGGGGAGAGAACGGATAAAGAAAGTAAGGAGATCTGAGCGTTGACGTGGTTTCCTCCACGGGCGTAGTGGCGACGTCACCAGGAAGATGATGGTGGGGTGGAAAATGATGGCCTAATAAGCGGGCCTTGATTGTCAGCCAGAGGAGGGAAGGAGACGGCGAAGCGAACTGGCACGAGCAGTTGGGCTGAATTGGCTGGCTTGGCACAAAGTAAAATGAGCTGGGGAAAAGAAATGGGCCAGGAGGGAGGAAGAAAATAGGCCAGGCCCAGGAGGGAGAGGGAAGTTCGGTCCACAAGGGTTTCAGGGATTTTTAATTTAGTTTGATTTTAGAAATTATGAGAAACTCCAAATAAGCTTAAAAATAGCAAATAAAGTCCAAAAATTCCAGGAAAATTGAAAGAAATTCTTGAGGCTGTTTTGAACTTAGTAAAATTATTTCCAACTTAAATTTTGTTGTTACTTATACATGGAAAATACCTTTTAATTTAGGAGGGCAAGAAAAACCTTTTTAAATTACATGAAAATAAGGAAAAAACTTTTTGAAATTCAGGGAAAACCAAATTAATTTTTATTTTTAATTTAATTTAATTTTGAAACTCAGTGAAAACCTTTTTTATTTTTGGAATAAATACCTGCAGGACTGTGACAAACCTGGGCTGTCAACTTGACTAATGGAAGGATGAACACTCCGCAGACGGTGTATTGCTAGACGTGATGTCTCTTGAATCCCATCATCAAAAGTCGCTCTCCTTGCAAGGAAGTGCATTGGACCGTGTGCTATCGTGTTTTCACGACAGTAGATGGTCAACTTGCAATGCATTCCTCGGTATTGTCCATTCTCCGTCCAAGTGGTACCACGGTAGAGCGGACGATCATAGCCTTGCAAAGGCTGCAACACCATCCTAAGCTCAGCAGCATACCCTCCGATATGCTCTCCATGGGTCTGCAGCATCGACATATATTTACCGAGATGAAATGTTGAGAGTCACTTTTAAACTTTAGGGAAGAGACCAAGAAAGACAAGATGAGAAGAGAAGCAGTTTATTCTTGCAAGTTAATTTTTATTTTAGAAAACAACTTTTGAAAATTTTCTATAGTGGCCATTCAATATAAGGTCAACTTCTAAAATCAATATGGTTCTAATGCCATCTCTGCCATGACCGAATATGCAAATTTTGACCCTTTGTGTATACTACACTAGTCCAAGATCACACTAGTACACATAATAGCAACATTGATGTATTATCATCCATACACAACATAAATAACTAAATAATGGGTTTTAACTAGAAATAGTGGTTTTGACCTTACGGTCAAGTTTACATTTATTTACCCTTGTAGGGCTTAGACACTAAAGAAATAAATGACAACAGAACAAAAGATAACTCCAATGGAAAACCTATCTCATGCCATAGGCAATTGACTAGGGTACTCGACCTAGCGTTTAACCTTCCTTGTAGAACTCCTCAAAGAGTGGCAATTATTCATCTTCTCCAGCAACTAAGTTGTGATGGCAGCAAGGGTGAGTACAAGGAGTACTCAACAAGTTGTGCACACAGAATGCAATGTATATATGCAAGGCTTATTACAAAAAGTGGCTATCATGGCTTGTTTTGCGAAAGCTGAATTGACTTGTAAATATAATAAATAGATTGAAAGCAATAATAATAAATAATAGGAATAAATCGTTCTCCCACATAGCTCAACCTTCAATTGCACATAGCTTTTCCTTCCTAGTTTTATTTTATGAAAATTTAATCATCGTGTGAAATCCCCAACATGTCCATGACTACGGATACAACCATTCAAATAGATTGATTAAAACTCTGCAAAGGTTGTACAATTTTCCCCACATGCTATGATCAACTCATCCCATCAACATTAACACACTTCGTTTGTCGTACAACTAAGATGATCGTAACAAAATCTTTTAGAAACTTCACCCCAGTATTGACCCATCCTATTAAGTTTGAACCCAGTAGCCTCACCCCTACACATGCAAGTCGGCCCAGAACTCAACGTTGGATTTGTAAATAGTAAACCATTCATAGGATGTAACTCAACAACTAAGATCACACCCTCCACCCTGGCATACAACTTAACCTACCCTCCTGTGGAGGCAATACCAAAACTAGGTAACTTACTAAGCTCAGCCCTTCCCATAGAGCATGTGGTTGTAGAATGCAGCTTAGTTTAATGGCACACAAAGTTAAGTCCTTAACTAACCAGGGTGATACTACCCAATTATCTAACTATGTAATGATTCAATAGAGTTTTGCACATAGCATGAACACGTAGTTCTTCCAATCATCCTAGTCTAAATCATTTATCCACTAGTTGATTTTAAGATGAAACACATGCCATGAAAGATAACACACAGTGCACATAGTCATTCACAAAGTAATTCCACATGTCATTAATTAGGTGCAATTTGATATTCCAAAATAATGTCAATAATCCCAACATGTCTAAGCAGATCTAAACCAACCCATGTTGGTACCACAGTATTGATCTACCAACTAGTATTAACCATCCTAGGGTGATAATGGATCATAGCATACAATTGAACAAGGTTGATAAATGTCAACTAGGGTTCATATCTACCTCTAGGGTAATTAATTGTTGTAAAAATATAGATATACATAATAATTTAAAATAAAAAATAATTTTATAAAAAATGGGTTCAACATGATCAAGGTATCACAACTTGCCTTTGATAAAGTCTTGGTCATGAGATACTCCTCCTTCAAAAGCTTTTGGTGCATCTAAGTCTACGCGCAACTAGAGAGAAAACACAAATAAACACCAAAATAAAACACAAAAAACTCCAAAAATTATTGGAAAATTGGTCTTGAATTTAGAGACTTGAATGGGCTCAATCAGAGTTCGTTTGAGAGAGATCGGGCTTGTAGAAGTTGGATCGGCTGAAAAATTTAGGAAAAATGAAATAAGAGAGACCCACATGGTAGAGACACGGTCCGCAGTGAACCTGGTCCACCAAATTGGTCATGGACTAGGCTGATGTGGATGATCACTCAGCAAACAAGTAGGCAACTTGGGTTGACGTGGTGTTGACAAGGAAGCTTGCATGGACACGGACATGGCTAAGGCAGTGAAGACTGGCATGGACGGACACATCGGCAAGGGTACGCAACAACCTAGGGTTCCGGCGAAGCTTCGGTGAATAGAGGAATTGACATCTGGCAGGTTTTTGTTGACTCCAACTAGTAGATCCAGTAGAGCGAAAGGTGTTGAGCTCGACGGTGGACACGTGGAGGTTGGCGATGAGCAGACGCAACTGATGGCGAGGGAAAAGTGGCGGAGAGGCTCAGGTTCATGGCAACGATGTGGCTCCGATGAGCTTCGAGGCTTGACAAGGTGGCGGAAGGCAGATCTTAGCGAGGCAAAAATAGCGGTGCAGTCGGCAAGAGCTAGAACATGACAGATGTGGCGGAATTGCTCACCGAAGTTCATCGACGGGAGCAAAATCCTGAGTCCCATTACAGCAAGATGACGAAGACTCCGAGACAATGACTTAGGGTTTTCGGTGTGGCACGATGTCGGGATGTGGAAACGAGGGGTTGTGTCATGCTATTTATGCACGGGGAATTCATTATAGAGGCGAAGTTCGTAGATGGCACGGTGGAGCTGTAGTGCCCGAGTCAGACATGGCGGTGGCGAGTGGGTTCATAGATGGGCCTTACTTGTCAGCGACGGTGCAAAGATAGGGACGCATGGCAAATGCGGAAGCGACATAGGTGGCGAAGCGGGCTAGGCCGAGCGGAGTCGGTGAGTGCACGGTGGAACTGTGCTAGTGAGAGGGCTGGCATGCTCGATTGGGTTAGTCCGGAGAGAGAAAGGCTGAAATTGGGTCGCGGGAAGATTCAGTGTGAATCTTTTCCCAATAATTTAAATACTTTTCTTGTTAGAAAATAGTAGGAAATTTAAATAAGACAAGAAAATTAGCAAATAAACTAACAAAATTTTGGAGTTAATTTGATATTTATTTTATTTATATTAAATCATTTTCAATTCTAAAATTCCAATTTAAGCTTTAATTATTCAAATAAATGACTGGAATTTTCAAAAACTTTTCTTGAGAAAAAACTCAAAACCTCCAAAAGTTTGGATGTTACAATTAAGCACCATAATTTATAACTATATAGAAAACTATAAAATTAACAATGAAATTTGAAATTCAAAAGTGATTTTTTCCAGCATAACAATACTTTGATTTCTATGTTAAAATAAATTTCAAAACAATCTCCTTTCCAATTTAAAATTTAAATCTACAGTTGTGTTGCATACTGGTTACTTGCAACGTTTCCATAAACATCTAGTCACCCACAAGCTCATGCATACATGTATGGGCACCCGATTACGCAGTACTAGTGCTATCTTTTTAAAAATGGATAGTATTAACCCTAATTAGTTCATTTCCATAAATACACTGATTCTTTGATTGCTTCCGATTAATGTATAGCTATCAAGTGGAAAGACGGTATTAGCCTCTAGTGACCTATTACCCATTGCAATTGGGTCAAAGAAAACCTACTGTACTTGTCAAAATGTGGTGTAAAAATCCTACACATATACTATAGTCATCTCCTATAATTAGAAAAGGTATGATTAGAGGTGTGTATTGAACTGGATATATGAAGTGATATTTGTTTTGGAACCAATTAATGCAATACTAGTGTAAGGTACAAACGTACAGCAGACAGTCGTTACTGAAAGCGTTACTAAAAAGTGAAAGGACAGCATCAGCGGAGTGCCTGATCGTTTACCTGGCCTTCTCTCAACTGCAATGATTTAAGCATGTAGTCTATTTGTTCCGCGGTTGGTCTACTCATGGGATTGATCGCCACGCATTTTATTCCTATTTCGATGCAGCCTGTTACTTCCCAGAGGCGATCACGTTCCAGTGATGGATACCTGGATATTATATGTGGTAATATTGACCAATTTTGGCGTACCTATTTAATTGGAACAGAGAACTAGAATCACAGCATGCCGATAACACTAATATAGAAATATATAGCATATTACAGAGAAATAGAACCACTGTTTGACAATAAAAGAAAAGGAAATAATCCTCGATCATGCAGAAATGTTGAGTTTCGTTCTCACATTTGTAATATATTGCTCTAGTGACGAGTTGGTATTGACCCTCGCTTGCCCCGTTACAATCTCTAGAATTACAATACCCAAACTGAATACATCAACCTTGGTTGAGATTTTACCTCTTTCGAGGTATTCTGGTGCCATATATCCTCTGCAGATCAACAGCATTAACGTTTAACTTTATTACGAGGTTAATGCGACTACAATGTTGGTTGTTCACAAAGAACAAAAAGGCAATAAATTTCTTTGGAAGAATCAAACTTACTGTGTTCCCACGCGATGTTTAGTGTAAGTTCGGGTTTTATCTGGACCAAAAAGCCTTGATAAACCAAAATCCGCAATTTTTGGTACCATGTTACCATCTAGCAAAATGTTGCTTGGTTTGAGATCCAAATGTATAATAGGACCATTTGGCGTTTGCTCGTGAAGGTAATATAAACCCAAAGAAATTCCCTTAATTATTTTAAAATGTATGCCCCAATCAAATCCGCGAGAATGATCTGTCAAAGCAAAACAAGAGAGAATATACTAATATATAGTTATGCATGCAAAGTTGTAAACTCCGAAATTGTTCGCTCCTCAGTTCTCACACGTGAGAATTAATGCAGGGCGAGTTTCCGAATTTTGACAAACCGTTGAACTTCAATTTGTAAACAGCATATTCATTTTGTTTTTCCAAAGTAACAATCTTATATATTTATTTGTACAAAAGTATCTAGTCAACAAGATCTTATCTTGGTTGATGTGTCATGAGAAGTCCGCAGTTTGTATGCTTGTTGAGACGTTCCCCCAACAACATCCGAGTTTTGTAGTACTTTCCATTTTTATATACAACAGGTAAAATTATGGAGTATAATTTTGACACAAACCATAGGATCCACCCGTGGCATTTATTAGGATGGAAAATTTTGCCACTAGAGAACATCGTAATTCTAGATCTACTGTTCGAAACTACAAATTTTGTAAGGTTGATTTTACAAACGGAGAAAATCTGGAGAGGTGTAAATGCCATAAAACAAATTGTGAACGTGTAACGAGGATTATTGACCAAATCAATATATTTGGTCGATAGAGTCAAAATAAAACGCCTAACCAAGGCGCATATGGGCTGTGCCCACTTAGCACCATTGTTAGCCTGTGATCGTGGAATAAAGGAAGTTTTATCTGCTTAATGAACATAACCAGTCGACAGCCAGTTGTAAATATAAATATGGGGCCGGCGCTCCACCAACAGGATACAGCGAAATCATTCGCACCTGTTGTAACACACACTTGTAACTCTTTGTTCATTGCAATGAAGTCTCTGGATGATTAGCGTTTCCTCTCTTCTACTCCTGTAAGTTCGATAGAGGGCTCTTAAGTCCCGTGCATCGATAACGTATTTTTCAAATTTAGACTGGTGGGAAGGTTTTTTTTTTACAATTTTATATTTAAAAACAGAAACAAACGCAAGCAAGATCGTATCCGAAAGAATCCTGTCAAGGCTTCCATTAGTGAGATACTCGAAGCAGAGCAACCTTTCTGCGACTGCAGAATAGAGAACTATGACAGTAACCCGTTAACCGTACTATATTCGTATGCTGCAGCGCCATAAGAGTCCTAACCTCATTCGCGAGCTCTCTGGTATCATTTATGCTCTCGTTGTTCACAAGCCTCTTCACAGCAACGGCGCCCCCATCTGGAAGTGTTACCTGTTTAGTTAAATACGTCTCTAGTTAATTAATGGGGACATGGTCACACGCACTACTACAGAAAGGCTAATAGTAGACACCAAATCACAGACGGTTTTGTGAAACCGTCTGTCATGTACACTATTACAGACGGTTTTAATTAGAAGGCCGTCTGTGGTATTTGTGGCGGGAAAAAGGAGTCTTACAGACGGTTCTTACCGCTGATCCGTCTGTGATACTGGAATATCACAGACGGTTTGTATTAAAAACCGTATGTGATAATCTGGGATTATCACAGACGGTTTTTTATTAAAGACCGTCTGTGTTGTGTCGACTATCACAAACGGTTGTTGTTAAGAACCGTCTGTGAATGTTCACAGACGGTTTTTAACAAGAACCGTTTGTGATGTCCCTTTGTCTGTCATATTCTAGATCAGAGGTTAATATATAAGTACACATCGCTTCTAATAACTTAACTACAGAACTATTGAGACAAGAGATCACAAATTAAAGGCAAATTTATTAATTTCAATTAGAGGTAAATTTATTACAATAGTCGCACAGGTAAAGAGTTTCCCAGATTGTAATCTTTTGGGCTTCGTACGCTTCTTCTTCGACTTGGGGACTTGGAGGATCAGCCGCTAAATTCTCGAACGCCGTTAAGTTTGCCCTTGTCCTCGGCACTTCCTCCTGCAGCTGGGCAAATGATCAGTGACATCCATAATGTCGTAGAGGATAGCATGAAAGATTCCTCGAATCGCCGTATTTGCTTGATCGGCAAGGCTATCCATCGATCTCGCAATGCGTGTAGAGCTTCTTCCGCTGCGCACATTGTGGAGAAGAACCGGGGTGAGGCTGTTTCCCTTTCTTGGCGGCGGCGAGACGCCTCTGTCGGGCGGAGGATCGAGTCAAGCGACGGATGCAAGCAAGTCGGGAAGGAGAGCGGCGGGTGCGGAGAAAACTGCTGCGGATGCAAATTGCTGGCGCTGTGTAGGTTCGGCGAACAATTCTTGATGAGCAGATGAGAGGAAGGAGATGATCACAAGAACATTAGAAGCCATGTTGTATTGTATATTGTATTATGCGTCGTAGAAGAGACTGGATTAGGCACGCATATTTAACCTTTACTTGAGCGGTTCGTATACCCAAACATTAATGATATAGACGCTTTGTATAACGATCGAGAGCGTTAATTAGGCGATCAAAACACGGCGTTACGCATCGAAACGCGCGGCGTTGGTATGAAGCTTATGACGGATGGTTTTTATAAAAAGCATGCGTGATAAAGTGATTATCACAGAATGGTTTTTATTAAAACCGTTGTGATAATTCTGAATGGTTTTAGTTACAAACCGTGCGTGATAATGACTAAGGCATTTATTGCGCCGCTCGGACATCATGTCTTCATTTCGATCCGAGATCTAGCCATCTGCTGCGCACTTTTCACTCGGGAGGAAGCTAGGCGATTTCAGGCTAGTTAATTTGGTGGGAAGAGGTAGAGATTGAGCATTTATGTATATGTGATGTATATGTGTGATGTATTTGAGAATGACAAAATGTATCAAGAAATGCACTGTGTGAATGCAGCTGGTTGGTGTTGTATATGAATGCAGCTGTTTGGTGGTTGATATGAATGCAGCTGTGTACGTAGTTATTGGTGTTGTCTTAATTGCAACAGCCGGCGAAGGCTTTCCGTGTGTGAGCATATCACAGACGGTTCTAAGTTTAGAACCGTCTGTGATAATCTCCCTACATATACCCTCTCGCTAGGGTTTTCCGTGTGCGCTGCAGTTATTCGATTAGATCTAAATCCCGAGCCCATCGTCGCCGCCGCCTCCCCGAGCCCTCGCCGGCTGCCTCCCCCAGCCCTCGCCGGCCGCCTCCCCGGACGAAGACGTCGCCGCAGCCTCCTCCTCCTCCGTCGCCGCCTCCCCGAGCCCGTCGCCTCCTCCTCCTCCGTCGCCGCCGCCTCCTCCTCCTTCGTCGCTGCCTCCCCAAGCCCGTCACCGCCGCCTCCTCCTCCTGCGTCGCCGCCTCCTCCTCCTCCGTCACCGCCTCCCCGAGCCCGTCGCCTCCTCCACCTCCTCCGTCGCCGCCGCCTCCTCCTCCTGCGTCGCCGCCTCCTCCTCGTCCGCCGTCCCTAAGGTCACGGTTAGTTGCTTAGTACATATTTAGGGTTGATGCTTCATGCTTACTGTTAGTGTTTAGGGTTGATGCTTGGTACATATTACATTGGTACATTGTTTACTGCAGTAGCTTAATTAGTTTGCTATTTGGTACATATTACATTGGTACATTGTTTACTGCAGTAGCTTAATTAGTTTGCTATTTGGTACATATTACATTGGTACATTGTTTACTGCAGTTGCTTAGTTTACATTGGTACATATTACATTGCTTGTTGTGTTAGTATATAGTATATAGTATAGGCACATAACCCATCTCTGTCCACATCACCCCCTCCCTTCTCCCCCTTCCCTCTACTCCTCTCCTCTCTTCCTAACATTGAGCATCATGTATCACTTTTCTTGCTTCCTCATCTTATCATGTGCAACCCTACAATTTGAGAGCACAAATTAACCAATCAAGGAAGAGTATATGATCAAAGGGCATGAAGCAAGTAACACATTCTAGTGTATCCGGATAAAGAAATCTTGCGATTATTGCAAAAGATACATTGACCATTTGGGTGGAAAGAAATACATTGTGTCGTCAGGCTCATGACTGCCAATTCGACGCATAGCATAGCATAGCATCCGAGGCACATCCGAGGCCTGCAGCTGTGTCTTGAAGAATGCCAAGAGCTGGTCTTGAGTGGCATTCCTCAAACTATAAATTATGAATCTTATTCTCATAACCCATCGAAGACCAGCTCTTGGCATTCCTCAAGACACACAGCGGGGCCTCGGATGTGCCTCAAATGCTATGCTATGCTTGAATTGGTAGTCATGCTTTGACAAAGCAGTTGATCTTTCCACCCAAATGCTCCATGTATCTAGACAAAAACAGCAAATGAAGCAAGTGACATACTATAGTGTTCCCGTTCAATGAACCGGATACACTAGTTTGTGTCATTGCTTCATAGACCTTTGTTTAGGGACTTTGCTATTTGGTTTATAGTATTAGCAACTAAAGTAGGTGCTAGGATAGGCAACATGTCACCCGCGCATTCTTCATAGAACTTTGTTTAGAGACCTTGTAGTAATAGTATTACAAAATGCAAGGCAATTTTAGTATAAAAGTTCAAAAAAAAAAGAAATTCCCAGATTCTTCGGTGAGCAGCCGACATAGCCGACTTCTTCGGTGAGCGACTATCTATCTGCTTCTTCCCACTCCTTCTCTTCATCTCTGGTCTCTGGATCACGTACGGCAGTAGCGATGATTCAGTTAGATTGACTTCATTTTTGCACTTTTGTAATAAAATTGACTTGAATTTTGCGGGAAAAAGAAGGACTTGATACATTGGTACATTGGTAAGATAGTGTCGGGCCCCCGGATTACCAAACCCGAACCCTCTGTGTATTACAGCACTAGTCCCAGATCAAAGCTAGTGCACACAGTCAAACAGAATGGAAAACATCACCATCATCGATTTAATACAATAAATAAGAGTACTGACCACAGGGTCTCATTATTACATTGGAGGTTTAAGACCTCGCACACAAGAAATAAAGCGGAAGCAAAGATAACTGAGGGCGACCATCAATTCGCCACGAGGCAATTGGTGGGAAGCGCGACCTAGTCCTCGGGAAGAATCCATCACGACCACAAGCGAAGCATGAGTCGTAGTCACCTTCTTGAGCTTCAACTTCCTCTCGAGATTTGTTTTGAGTGTAGCATGAGTACATAAAGTACTCCGCAAGTCTTGGGAAAAATGCATAGATGCAAGGCTTGACAAAGGAAGGCCATATGGTTCTTTTGCCCAAAGCAATATTTTAAATTCAATTACTACTAATTATTTTCGAAGGCATTAGTTTAATAAAGTAAATGATTTTAACAGAACTAACAATTATTCCCTAGTGAAGGTTCCATCTACCAACACTAGATTAATCAATTTGATCAAGTTACTTACTGCGGGTTACATCCACCCTCTCTGGCTCCAACCGCCAGGATACCCTTCCGAGAGTTCCCTCCACTCTCGGAATACAAAACTTTTGATTTTAAAACAAAACCAGAAATCTACCATGTGAATGCATTCCTTGCCCGCCCTTGACCGTGGGCACGGCTATTCGAATAGTTTTACACTCTGCAGAGGTTGTACAACTTTACCCACAAGAGATAAATTATCCTAAAGTCAACACGCTTCCTTTGGCATGAGACCCGGATAAAATATCACAAAGCCTTTACATTACTCTAATCTAGCTAGATACCACCCCGAGGTTTCACCGCGAAGGGTTAAATCCGCCCAATCTGAAGCCCCTCTTGCGCCATATGAGTGTGATAAATCCTGTCCCTCACTGTGAATAACGGTCCATCACGGCACCCACTTTCCCTCGGTGGCACCTAAACTAGACTATCATAAGTTAGTCAGCTAGGTCGTACCCATATAGACTTGTGGTTGTACGGTTAATGCTCGATGCGGACAAACACAAGCGTCGGTCCTTAATTGACTAGGGTGGAACATACACTTTATAAGATCTCGTGCTTCTGCACCAAACCAAACCAACCATCCACCTAATCTAAACCAACTTTCACATTTTAGTTTATTTTAAGAGAACAGGGTGACTCAATCACCACAACTTTATAAACACAAGGCTCAACAATAAATCTTAATTTCCCATTTTCAAGAGTTTCTAAAGATATTAGATAGCATGACTAAGCATTATTCTACCATTCTAATATTCACAAAGATTAATAGTAATCTCATTATTGAGACAAAGGAAGTTCTAGGGTGACAAGGTACATGGCAATCAATGTCAAATGAGGGCATACCAAAGTTGGAATAACTAATTCCTAAAGATTTGAACTAGTGATTTTATGTAAATAGCAATGCACATAATTTAAAATATTTAAAACATTTCAAAAGCATAGGTTCAAGATGATCAAAGGAGACTTGCCTTCTTGAGTGTTGACTGGTTCTTCTTGCTGCGACTCGACGAGATCTTCAACGACGGCAGAATCTACGCGCGAGAAGACAGACAAACAAAACAAATAAATACAAACAAAAACTCAAATAAACTCAAAAACTCAAATAGAGGCCATATTTGGATAGATTATGATTTTAGACGAATTTAGGAGAAAGGTTCAGCGGATTTGGGGTTCACACGAGGGAGAACGAATATCTGGAAGATCGGTTGGGAAAAGAAATTATTGAGACAATATTTGGGCCAAGGAAAATAGAATGGAGTTTATGGAGATTTTGCAATATTTGAATTTGAATTTTGAAAGTGCACGGGAAATTGGGAATGGAACTGAGGTTTTGAATTAAACTAGGTATTGGATTTTGAAATTTAAATTTTGAAATATCAAACAGATTTAAAATATTTGAAAGGATGGAAGAAATGGATAGTTTGGAATTTTTGATGAATTTAGAAATTTGAATGGGCTCAAACGGAGTTAAAATGAAGGAGAACGGGCTCCGGGAAGATTAAATCCAGAGAAAAAGAAAAACTGGATTTTGGGGAATTATTTTTCTAAAGAAAAATGAATTATGGCGTCAGCATTGCGTCAGCCCTGAGGATTTCTTTTTCGGCCGATTTATTTTTGCACTGGAAATTGGGGCTGAGAAGCTGACAAGTGGGCCCTTGGTCCATGGACCGAGCCCACGGACCTGGGGAGACGCTGAGGTGGCGGGGTGGGGTGAGGCGGCGAGCGAGGGGCGCCGAGGTGGCCAAGCCGTGGCGCGACGGGCACCGGTGGCATCCACGTGGGCACGGGAAAACCGGCGTGGGAGGCCGGCGGAGGGTGCTCGGGGCGGCGCTCGCCGCGACGCGGCAGCGTGCTGCCGCAGCGGCGCGAGAGGAGGAGAGAGGCGGCGGGATTCCAATTCACCTCGGCTCGGGGCTCGGCGTCGGCAGCGAGGCGGCGGCGAGAGCGGCGGCGGCGCTCGGGTAATGGCGCGGCAGCCTTCCGGGCAGCGGAGGGCGGCCAGCGGGAGGAGGAAGAGCGCGCGGTCGGAGAGTGGGAGACGAAAGGCGACAGGTGGGCCCGGCGATGTGGGAGAGGAGAGAGGCGCGGCCGGCAGGCGGGGCCTGAGGCGAACGGAGGGCGGGGAGAGGCGCCGACAGGTGGGCCGGGGTGAGGAGAGAGAGAGGAGCGGGGGCACGGGTGGCGGGGATTTGGCCGCGTGGCCAAGGGCAGGATCGGGCGGCGAAGGGAGAAGCGAGGGCGGACGGGGCGGATGGGAGCGAGGGGCGACGTGGCAGCCATCTGGGCCGAACACGTGGCAAGCGGGGAGGAGGGGGAGGCGGCCTCGGCCGGGAGACGTGGCCGGCATCTGTCCGTCCACGTGGCGGCCGGAGGGGAGGTGAGAGGGATTTTATTTTTGATTTTAATTTCAGATTTTCAGAAAGGCCCAGAAAATTCAATAAAGCTCAGAAAAATATGAAATAAATTCCAACAATTCCAGAAAAATTCACAGAAGTTCCTGGATAAGTTTTGGACCTAATAAAAATACTCCCAACTAATGTTGGTATTTAATTTTCATACTTGAAATACTTTTTATTTTCAAAAATAGGTTTTAAACTCCAGAAAATCCAGGAAACCAAATAAAAGCCAAATGACTCCAAATAATTAATTTGAATTAGGATTTTTATAAAAATTCAAAATATCTTTTTATTTAACAATATTTTTAGGTTTTACTTAAAATACTTTTCAAATCCATTTTTTAAATAGATATTCAGGGCAAATCCAAATAAAACTCAAATACTTTAAAATAATTAATTTGAAATTAAATTTTTCAGAAATTGAATTTTTGGGATGTTACAGATAGGCACATCACCCCCTCTCTATACCTCGCCATTGATACCGATTCTAAGGTTTGTCAATCTTCCACATTTATTTCATACATGTCAAGTTTTATATATGCGGCGTTGATATTCCTATCGGCAGTGCTCGTCCATCTCTACATCTGCATTGAAACAGTGGATTTTGCAAAAATTCGAGGAGAGCTCATTTGGTTTTGTGGACAAAAGTCGTAAGATCAGATGGAGAGTTCCACTGCCCAGAATGATTTTTTATTGTAATTCTAAGTGCAAATGCGATGTACATCTTTTACAATTGTGTATTTGCTAATGGATATTTTATTTCAATTCAATGAATTGATTTGCGAAATGGATGCTTTATGTTTGTGAAATGAAGTGTGTTGTCAATTGGATGTTTTATGTCTGTGAAATGAATTGAGATGTGAAATGTATCTGAAATGAAATGAGATGTGTCAATTGTATATGTTTTATGTCTGTCATTATCTGCTTGTTTGAGAGGGCATGGCTAGCATTTCTGAGGCTAGCCAATAAGCGAAATATATTTAGGGTTGAAGGAATATCATAGACGGTTGTGAGTTAAAAACCGTCGTGATAGCTGATAATCATAGAGCGATTTTGCGTTAAAACCGTGCAGCGATATCGATAATCGCAGACGGTTTTAACTAAAACCGCTCTGTGATTATCGATATCCTGACGGTTTTAACGCAAAATCGTCTATGATTATCAGCTATCACAGAGCGGGTTTTAACGCAAAACCGTCGTATTAGCCGATAATCCTGAGCGGTTCAAAAACCAAATCGTGATGACCTTCGATTATCAGCGACCCATAAATACAGATGGTTCACAAAACCGTCTGTGATGACGATTTCGAACCGTCTGTGATGACCTTTTCTGTAGTAGTGACGGGTTCTCCGTCAGTTATAGAAACAGCAAGGAAAGGAAACGCCATACCTTATAGACCACTCCAAACCCACCACGACCAATTTCTCTGTCCTCGGAGAAATTATTCGTGATATTTATGAGATGTTGTAACGTGTAATTCCCCTCTTCCACACGCGGAGTCTGCACGTTATCCTCTTGGACGTGCAGTACCTCTTCCACACGTAGAGGCTCTATGTTATCATCTTGGACATGCGGTAACTCTTCCACACGTAGAGGCTCTATATTATCATCTTGGCTTGGACATGCGGTACCTCTTCCACACGTAGAGGCTCTATATTATCATCTTGGACATGCGGTAACTCTTCCACACGTAGAGGCTCTATATTATCATCTTGGCTTGGACATGCGGTACCTCTTCCACACTAGAGGCTCTATATTATCATCTTGGACATGCGGTAACTCTTCCACACGTAGAGGCTCTATATTATCATCTTGGACATGCGGTACCTCTTCCACACGTGGAGGCTCTATGTTATCATCTTGGACATGCGGTACCTCTACCACACGTGGAGGCTCTACGGTATTCTCTTGGACATTCTGCTTGCTAATTATGCATCCCATTTCTGGTCACTTGCAAAGTCTTACATGAGCGCAAGTGCGTATTAGCGTGTATACATTAGTTTACTACAGAATGTATTGTACATAGTGAATCGAAACGGTGAACTAAAGAGGCAACTTGGAACTAAAGAAATCCGTAGGAAAGGAAGGACGTATATCATATCATATATATCTCATTATTGGTGTAAAAATAGATCATCATGTGTTTTGAGGGAAAATATAGTCTGTCCAACCTTAGTGTGACGTTGCTCTTTGGTCGAAAAAAAAACCTAGTGCAATGTTAATGAGCTCATCTGATCTTAACATAAGAAAATGGTCAACATTCACTGCTACAGAAAAGGCCATCACAGACGGTTCAAAAACGTCATCACAGACGGTTTTGCGAACCGTCTGAATTTATGGGTCAGTGATAATACGAGGTCATCACAGACGGTTTTTATTATAAAATCGTGCGTGATATTTCAATATCCTGACGGTTTTATAATAAAACCGTGCGTGATATTCCTTCTACTCCTAAACCTATTTACATTTATTGGCTAGCCTCAAGAAATGCTAGCCATACCCTCTGAAACAAGCAGATCAACATGTATATGTATACATCCAATTCACATCTCAATTCATTTCACAAACATAAAACATCCATTTTTATTAAGATTAGAGCCTACCATTACAATATCCCAAAACAACGAGCAGGTTACACAACAAGAACAGCAGGTTACACAACAAAAACAGAGAAAAAGATTACAATATCCCAAAACAACAAGCAGGTTACACAACAAGAACTAAGAAAAAGCAAAGATCTTCTATGCCTTCTCGCCCCTGATGCAACGCATGAGCTGGATGCCTTCGCCCTGCACGGTTGGCACGAGCTAGTTGCTTCTGCGGTGTCTTGCCTCCAGTAGACTTGTGCGTCAAATGCGCAGGAGGAGGAGAATAGCGAGGAGGACAGCAAGGAGGAGGATAGCAAGGAAGAGAGGCAGGTTGGGTTTGGTTATATTTATAGGGGAGGGAGTGGGAGGGAGAGGCGGGAGTTCGAAATTTTTGGCGCGGGAACGGAGAATGGGTTGAGGAGGATCGACGGGCCCAACGGTCAGATTATCACAGACGGTTCTATATATAGAACCGTCTGTGAATTAGAGCACAAAACTTTATATACCGATGCAATATAAGCAACTAGTCTGAAAAGATAAAATAGCAAAGTTTTATATAGCTTATATATACTCATTTGAAAGGTTTCGACAAGATCTACAACTTTTCAGTTGAAGAAAAATCAAAATTCCGAAAGGAAGACTAAGAAAAAGGGTAAAAACAAAAACTAAAAACTTGCGACGCAAGTTTAGGTCCAAAGATGGTCGATTTTTGGGGTCTTGGAGGATGACTGGCGTGAGCCAATCATTTGTTTTGGATCGGGCTCATCGTTAGCTTTCCAACGAGTACAAGAACGTCGAAAACGGACACCGTATGCAAAAGTTATGCCCGTTTTACTGAAGGTGTGTCAGAACTGAATCCTACTCGGACTCAGGCGGGAAATTATGAAATTTTGAGAAATTGCAAGGCGGGAAACATATCGCAGACGGTTTTTTATTAAAAACCGTCTGTGATAATTCCAGATTATCACAAACGGTTTTTATTAAAAACCGTCTGTGATATTCCAGCATCACAGACGGTTTAGCGGTAAGAACCGTCTGTGATACTCCTTTTTCCCACCACAAATACCACAGACGGCCTCTAAATTAAAACCGTCTGTAATAGTGTACATCACAGACGGTGTGATTTGGCGTCTAATATTAGGTTTTTTGTAGTAGTGATTCGTAAATTATAAGGAATAAAATAAGCGAAATAATCACAAGCATATAAAAGGTTCCAAATATGTTATATACAGAATTTATATGTAACAGTCGACTAGTAATTTATGTGAATTCAAAAAATGGTGACTCCTAGTGTAAACATTCTACACACAGAGAGAGAGAGAGAGAGAGAGAGAGAGAGAGAGAGTTTCTAAAAGAATGTCAAGAAAGTATCGCTCGATCTTGTGGACCCTAATTAATTTGGAAGTAGCTCAATAGCGTAATAAAAACTTTGGGTTACCCCTTTTTTGTACCCTAAAATTCTCAACTGTCAAAACTAAACATAATATTGGCTAACCACACCAAGCAAGCATTTGTGTAGAATAGAATATCCGTACAAGAATTTTGTCGGATAGGAAACATACTCTTAAGCTAGTTAGTCTCAGGATTGGAAGCGAAGAAATGAGCGGTGGCCAGCTGAGTCGAAACAACAATGCAACGAATGATTTTCCATGAAACAACAGTGTACAACTGTATATATAGCTGCTCTGCTGTGAATGACTTCGTCTTTTAACCAAAGTACCACGCTGCACATGCTCATGGAATACAATCAATAGCGTTGAATTTATCTCAAAATATATAATGTTTAATTTAGCTGGAATGATTAACTCAAAGTCTCCATGTTTGCAAATTGAGAACGCGACAAGAAAAATGAAAGAAGCTGACTTAAAATATTGGGCACATGGAATGCAATGCATTGTTTTCTTAGTCCAAATCAAGTTCAATCCAAAACCAGCAAGCATTCATGATTCTTCAGCAGTTGTTTCTTTCAAGGAGTTGGTTATTTTGCATGAAGAAGAGATCCTACCTTTTTTTTCTTCTTATTTTCTATTTTCCACAAAGAGATCAATCAGTTTGCAATAGTACGGGAATGCCACAAGAATGGCTGAATGTTTCCTTGGTCCAAAGTAACTTCAGGTCCGAATATTCACGTGGTTGAAATTCCATGAGCTTCTTCAGTATCCAAAGCATCCGGTTATCCAAAGCATCCGGCGATCGAGCAGCATAAATCTACTGAAAGGAAACAAGTTGAGTTACACTACCAGTGTACTGGTGATAAACAGGGAATAGTTGACATTATAATTAAGGTGAATATATACACTAGTTGCGTGGTCAATGATCAATGGAGCCCAAATTAATATCTATCGTTACGAGGAGTATACAACCATTTAACATACATACACACACACATACACACACACATACACACATACACACACACATACATACATACATACATACATACATACATACATACATACATACATACATACATACATACATACATACATACATACATACATACACACACACACACACACACATAGAGAGCATATTCAGTGCTAATGCCCATTTGGATGCTAACATGCTAACAAACGCTTAGACCGTCGGATTCTAGCCAGACAGGCCCGATCAGGCGGGTGGAAACCACCGGATGACTTATGCTTATTTGTAAGAAACCCCTTGTTGCTCCTTTGCCTTCAGTTACAACTCACGAGAGTTAGCTCCTCCCACCTCGGACGCCACCCCCTCCCCCAAAGCTCCTCCCCCAACGCCTCCCACCTGGCTCCCTCCCCGACACCGACCCTCCGGCCTCCTGGTGCCACCCCAGCCTCCTCGGCGCTTCCTTGGCTTCCCCTGGCGCCGCCCCACTCCGGCCTCCCTCGGCACTGCCCCCTCTAGCCTTCTCCAGCACCACCCCCCAGTCTCCCCCGGTGCTGCCCCCTCCGGCCTCCCCCAGTGCCTCTCCCTCCATCCGCGCCTCCTCCTCCCCTCCAACTGCTGACGCCTCCCCTCCC